>LPNL01000008.1:147096-286888 GCA_001749795.1 Hanseniaspora opuntiae
AACACGWCTGTSTAACAAGACSYWTAGGCCGTAMAMMWAAYAAGTATACGACACACGTGACTGCTAGTACTATCGGACATACACCCTTGTTCCTTTTTTCTCTTTTAAAACTCATCCCCTTCCGTTTCTCCAGATTAAACTCATCTTCGAAAAAAGAATGATTTTGATCAATCAGGATAATTCTCTGTAATTATAAACACATCAACCGATAAAATCATAAACATATACTTGTCATACCTCCTGTGTAGTAAAATCWAAACAATCAATAAACAAAATAGAAGAAATACACACTTTGTAACAACAACACATTGAATGTTTAACAACCTCTTACAATCTCTTAACAACAGTAGAGTGTTCTTAAATGTATCCAAACTGAAAATGTCAACAATATCTAACTCAAAAGAACCACTCATTYTAGCYATTGATGTTGGTACCACATCCACAAGAACCATGCTCTTTTCCAAAAGCAGCAGCATTATAAACAAAACACAGATCATTTACAACAAGAACCCACAGGATTCCAATTCAGATAACTTGGAACTATGTGGAGAAACTGACATCAACAAYAACATCATCAACTGTCTTGACATGTTACTCAAGGATCTTGACTACARAAGGTACAAAATCGTTTCCATAGGCATAGCAAACATGAGAGAATCGCTGATCACATGGGATCCACACACCTTGAAACCGTTAAGTAAGTGCATTTTGTGGAATGACACGAGAAACAAGGATACCATAACACAAATGAGAAAATCCATGAGCCACGAGGACTTGATGTAYTTCAGAAACAAAACGGGCTTCAACAACATATCAACTTACTTYTCAGCAGGTAAGCTTAAGTGGCTYTTGGAGCATGACTTGAAGCATCTGGCCAACTCYRAYAAGCCAATCAATGTAGGCACAGTGGACTCTTGGATCTTGTCCAATTTCACTGAGGAAAGATCATTTAAGACAGATATGTCCAATGCCTGTCGTACTGGGATCTTCAACGGTGCAAGCTTAACAAACGACACGAAATTGATGAGCATATGGAAGATCCCTCATACCAAGTTCAACTTGAATTTCCCCCAGATAGTRTCCTCATCGGAGTTTTACGGTAATTTCCACATACCCCTAAGCCACACAGATGTTATCCAACGTGATCGGATAATGCACTGGTTGAAAAATGTTCCTATCCAGGGATGTCTCGGCGATCAGTCTGCATCTCTTGTGGGGCACTTGAAGTTTGACCCTTATGAGACAAARATGACGTACGGTACAGGATGCTTTATCTTAACAAACACAGGGAGCAAGTCGAATTACGATCAAAACAAGGAAAACAAGCTGTTGAACACAGTGGCCTATCACTTCCCTTACTTGAACGATGGRAAGATTACCTATGCCCTGGAGGGCACAATTGGGCAATGTGGCTTTCTAGTACAGTGGCTCATGAACAACATTGGCCTTGTTGATGATTTGGACGCATTGACGAAGATCTTCAAGAGTTACAATGAAAACAAAAGCATTGTCAACGATGATATAGTCTTTGTTCCAGCGTTGACAGGTCTGTATTCTCCGTACTGGGATGACAGCAGCAGGGGCACCATTTTTGGGATTGATGCCAAAACGGAGAAAAAAGACCTTATCATTGCCTGCATGAAGGGTCTTTGCCTGCAAGTTGGTGTGATTTTGAAGGAGATGTTTGCAGCAGATAAGGATACMAAGGATAAAATCTTGATATCRATTGATGGTGGATTGTCCCARAAYCACGARTTTTTRAAGATGCAGGCACAGTTCCTCAATGGTSATAAGTACGAACTAGAAAGAAATCTCAATCATGAGGCCACTAGCTTTGGGGCTGCCATAGCTGCWGCATTTGGATCAAARAATGYCAGTGATAGAGTCATGTGGARAGACATWGATGACTTGAAAGAACATGTAAATAAACACAACCAATTCATWCTGAACAGCAARTCCRYTGSWGAACACAAGTACAKCTGTAATGATGATGTTGCCTACTTGAATGAACAGTATYAYAAGTGGGATCTYGCTATCAAAAGATCTTCATTATGGATGTATGAGGACATGAAGAGCAAATTATGATAATTTTTTTTTGTAACAATTTTTTTTCAWTCARTAATTTATAGAAAAGAGAGTATTTCCTAATACGGCAATATGYSTGYTKKTTTTTKTYKTTGTCAAATTCTTGATTGTGTTATTTCTTTTTTTACAGCGTAATTACYYATTTRGGAAATAATCTATTATTTTTCTTTTGTTTTTTTTTGAAAAAAAGAAATTGTGGTTGAGTACTCATGAGCGAATGGCACAATTTATTCATWCATACATATTCTTTTGWCTTCACACTTCGGAAAGTTAATCAATATACTGTTAATMTTTTAGTAAAAATTCATAAATGATTAAAAGTATCAAAAAAAATATACATCACAAACCAATAACTAACTCATAGACATAACAAAAATGGCTCAAGGTAAAAAAGTTGCTCCAGCTCCATCTGCTATCAGAACCAAGAAGGAAACCAAGGCTTCCAACCCATTAGTCAGATCTACCCCAAGATCTTTCGGTATTGGTCAATCCATCCAACCAAAGAAGAACTTGTCCAGATACGTCAAGTGGCCTGAATACGTCCAATTACAAAGACAAAAGAAGATCTTGAACTTGAGATTAAAGGTTCCTCCAACCATTGCTCAATTCCAATACACCTTGGACAAGAACACTGCTGCTGAAACTTTGAAGTTGTTCAACAAGTACAAGCCAGAAACTGCCTCTGAAAAGAAGGAAAGATTAACCAAGGAAGCCGCTGCCATCGCTGAAGGTAAGACTGCCAAGGATGTTTCTGAAAAGCCATACGTTGTCAAGTTCGGTTTGAACCACGTTGTTTCCTTGATCGAAAACAAGAAGGCCAAGTTAGTTTTGATTGCCAACGATGTTGACCCAATTGAATTAGTTGTCTTCTTGCCAGCTTTATGTAAGAAGATGGGTATTCCATACGCCATCATCAAGGGTAAGGCCAGATTAGGTACATTGGTCAACCAAAAGACTTCCGCCGTTGCTGCTTTRACTGAAGTCAGACCAGAAGACGAAGCTGAATTAGCCAAGTTAGTCTCCACCATTGATGCCAACTTCGCCAACAAGTACGAAGAAAACAGAAAGCACTGGGGTGGTGGTATCTTAGGTCAAAAGTCTACCCACAAGGCCGAAAAGAGAGCTAAGAGAGCCAACTTATAAGTTTGATAAAGAAATGATTTAATCATCTTTTTTTTATTACAATTTATAACCAGTTYTGCTCAATTATCACTCCATAACCCTTGTGTGCATGTTTTTTGATTCATCTTTGTGATGTTTCATCATGCAATAGACATTCAGTAATTATTTTTAGAAGGAGGTTGTTATTACAAGAAAATTATAGATTCTTAGGATGAGACTATAAGTTGCCTAGCGTTGAAGAACAGTGACACTTGTTGCTGTTTTATAGCTAGGAGCTTATGAGTTGTTGACAGTGCCTAATGATTTGTTGAAGTTTTCGAGTGTAGCATGCCACTTTAAATCCTTCTTATTTATAAATCACTATAACATGTTTAACTACAAGTTTTTTTCTTATGGAAAAAAAAAATACTGTTACTTTTATTTTAGGAATTAAAAAAAAAACAAGTTTTACCATATCAACAAAGGTAGTCAGATGAAGTAAAAGGAGACTTTACGTCTTGTAAAGTTGTTGATATTTGCCACGCTGATGCTCATCCTTTGTTGAGTTTTTATTTCACATTTTATTAACGTTGCTAAGGATTACTGATTCTGGTAATTCGCAAACAAAAAAAAAATTGAATTCATTTTGGGTTTTCTAAAATATTTTCAATTTTTTTTCTTCATTTGTTTAAATTTATATTTTTATTGAAGTATGAACTTGAACAAATGAAGTTTTTTCCCTCTTCATCTCTTTATTTTATTTAAATTTGAAATCATTATTCAAGGTTGAATAAGTTAAGTTTAATTGTTAAAGTAAAAGAGGTTTTTAAAAAAAAAAATTACAAAAAAAGATATATTTTTTATCATTAAATACAGCCAATCAAGGTGTGTAGGGAAGTTTCTTCCATACTTGTATTTTCAATCCATCGTCTAAATACTCGTTGAAAGGCACAAGCTTGTACTTGAATAATCTAGGTATCACTTCGAACTTGAACAACCAGTACAGGAAACATGCAAACATCATGTATACAGCCATGTAGTTGTATGGAGGGAATCCATCCATGTTGTTCATGGACGAATCGTCCTTCATGATGAATGGCATGAACAGAAGATATAGTGACAGAAGAATCAAGAAGATGTTTCCTGAATCGAATGACTTGATAGGTGCTTCTGGTCTGCCCTTTTCCTTGTTCTTCTTTCTGTATATGTAAAGCGCGATGACTACAAAGAACAGAATCACTTGGTTGTAGTATGACTCAACAGACACAATGTATGTGTAAGCATTTGATGAGTCCTCGCCTGAACCTTCCGTGCCTGAAGATGAAGTGATGACCAGCAATAGGATAGTCATTAGTCCACCTACCAGCAATGAGTTGAAAGGTGAGTTTCTATAATTTYTRGACAATGTTTTKGARAATGGCAGAATCCCATTTCTGAATATTTCTTGATTCATTCTTCCAATTCCAAACAAGCACACAAACAAGTTGGACAGAGCAGACAAGGCAATGGTCAATGTAACGAATTTACCTCCTAGATTTTCTCCGTATATCTTCTTGAAAAAGAAATAGCCCAGCAATGATCCTGAGTTTGCTATTTCATCGTAAGTCAGAACCTTCAATATGGCRAAACACAAGGACACATACAATAGGAAGGTGATTGCTAGTGAGTAGATCCCAGCCTTTCTTATGGTGACTTCTGGGTTGATGATCTCTGCAGTGTTGTTATGGATACTGGACCAGCCTGAGAAACAATACAATGCCTGAATGAATGCAGCAGGTAATTGTGAAAATGAGTACAAAGTGTTTGTTTCAAATTGGAAAAATGGCGGCCAGTACATCTCATCAGCCAGGTCTGAGGACAACAAATTAGGAACAAACAGAACCACCAATGAGGTTATGATCATGATGGCKATTGTRAACAACTTRAARATCCCCAACAARTTTTGGATCTGAACACCCTTCTTCATGTAAAGCCCATGAATYAAAGTAGTAACAACAACAGTCAACCCACCTATCAAATTGACTACTCTGTTGTCGGCATTTGGGTACCCCATAAGRGATAACATGTATCTAGCAAAGACGATGGCTGATGTGGTGATGAATCCTGTTAGAACAGAAAARATACCAAAGATAACACTGGTCATGTTCTTGGGCTTATCAAAGGATCTTTCAAGGAAGTTCTTTGTTCCACCRTTCTTGGGAATCAAACAACCAAACTCTAAGTATAGATACAAGCCAAATATGGCAAAGAAGGTAGCCACAGACCATACAWTRAAGTATATGAATGGGTTACCACCACAGTTGACAAAAATGGCTGAGGAGGAAAAGATACCTGAACCAATGATTCTTGATATGAAGATGATTGTTGTTGAGAACAGACCCAGATGTCTGCCTTGTGGAACCTCGTGGTTGTCATCGTCTTCCAAGTGTGATTGGTTGCTGTCACCGGTGATCAGTTGGGAAATGACTCTTGATGTTGTTTTGTTCATGAGTCTGCTTGYAACGGGCTCCTTGTTGGACTTGCTTGAKKGTACTTTGCTCAGGTCATTGTTTGGGGAGTCAACGCCTGGCTGTTCCTCTAAGTGGCGATTGAGAAGAGCCTTGTTGTCATCGTCATTAAAGAATTCCTGGTCCTTGGCGTTTTCAACCTCAACATCYGGAATRTGCTTTGTGATGGATATGATCTTGGACAGTGGCTTGGAGTGCTCCAGCTTATCCARAAAATCCTCRTTGTTGTATACGGGAAGATCGTTGTGGTCTAGATGCTCAATGGAGCCAAAGGAACGAGACAGATGKTCGTYGTCTTCGTTGTGCACAGGAAGAGACATGTTARCTAAGCAAATGGAAGATTGGTTTATGTCTGTRACTGYTGTATTTTTGTGATGATCCTGTGAATRCTACAATAKTTACAACCATCTGCCTTCCAAAGCATAAAAAAACAGAGAAGTTATGTAAAAAAAAAGAAACAAAAAWAAAACTGTGGTACRGGAAAAAAACACACACAGCGCAAATAAACAGTCCCACTGGAATWTCAATCCCTTCAWTTRTGGCGATAAGTCTCYAWAGGAGATRGYCTCTGTTAACCGATCCACAACCTTATCTAACCTGATAATCACGATGGAATTATTGGAACAGATGAGTGAAAMMCCGRTAAGGCTTAWYTTGTAAKYAAAAAAAACTAATTAATATATCTATTTTATAATACACTGAATGTATCCTATATAATCTGCAACGACTAGCTGGAGTTCAACTGCTTGACAAAGGCYTCCTTGGCCAGCTTCAACAAWGTTTCCAGCTCACCTGAGTCTTCACACATGGAGTAGAAGATGGACTCCTTGTTTAGCAGCAGTGAGTATGGGTGGTCGTACTCCCTCAACTCACCATTGTCCAGAACAGCGATCTTATCGTAATCAATGACTGTCTTCAATCTGTGTGCAATGGTCATGATGGTACAGTTGCTGAACTCCTCTCTGACTGTTTGCTGGATGATTTGGTCTGACTTGTAGTCCAATGATGCCGTTGCCTCATCCAACAATATAACCTTAGGTTGTCTCAACAAAGTTCTGGCCAAACAGATCAACTGTCTTTGACCCTGGGATATGTTGCTTCCTCCCTCACTGATTGTGTTGCTCAAGTTCAAGAACTTGTTGACATTGCTGTTAGTGTTCTCTTCAGAGGATGCTACCTTCTTGTAACCGTTACTCTTCAATGTGTTCAACTCATCCATGCTTATCAAGTTCACTCTTCTCAAKGATTCAAATATTTGCTCATCCGAGTACTCATCGTATGGATCCAAGTTGGTCTTTATGGTACCAGTGAACATTTGWGGATCTTGTGGAATGATACCAACTGATTGTCTCAACTTCTTCAATGGGATGGAAGTGATGTCAACACCATCGATCTTGACATAACCGGTTTCAGGCAACAAGAACARRAACAATGCAGACAACAACGAGGACTTACCAGCACCRGTTCTACCAACAACAGCAACGGATGTTTCTGGCTTGACAGTGAATGTGATGTGCTTGATGACCTTTGGCAAGTTTGGAGCGTATCTCAAGGACAAGTCATTCAACTCAATGCATCCTTGRGAAGGCCAGTTCTTTTCCTCWGGCAATGGTGCCTCCAAGTTCAATGGTTCTTGTTCAATGTCAGTGTACTCYTTCAATCTTTCAACAGAGTTCATACACATTTCGACGTTGGAGTACATTCTAACCAACCACAGRGCAGATTCTGTAAAGGAAATGGCATATGTTAGGGAAATACCAGCCAAACCAGCATCAATGGAGTCAATTTGTAACAAAATGGAGGCTCCTGCAAAGAAGGTAACAAAGGCACCGATGATATCAATTCTGGCAGCCAACCATCTGTTGGTGACCCACAAGTAGAAGAACGGCTTGTTGTTGGTGTCAATCTTAACCAGGTTCTCTCTGATGAATCTTCTTTCATCACCATAGGCTCTGATTGTGGAAATACCAACCAGGGTTTCAGAGAAGTGTTGCATGATAGGAGACTTTGTGATGGAATCAAATCTCTTCAATTCTCTGGAACCACATGAGTAGAAGTATCCCAAGGCGTAGTACATGGACCCAATRATAACAGCACCAATCAAGAAGACAGGGGTGATCCAGGCAATCAAAACAATGGTGGACAAACATTGGACCAGTGAGTTGAATGACAACTCAACAAAYGGAGCCAAGTCTTGATCAACAGACTCAATATCCTTGGAGAATCTGTTCATGATTCTACCAATCGGAGTGGTGTCAAAGAATCTCAGCTTAGCAAACATGACATTGTCCAAGATAATGTTGAACATCTTTCTGGAAGCATTGCAGCCAGCAACAAAGGTGGCAATGACCTTTAGAGAGGAAATAACAGCAAACAAAACACCAATACCAAAGTAGATGGAGATGTAGTAGACAGTTCCATGRCCAGTCATTTGAGAAATGGACTGGGCATTGGCAAAGAAGGAGCCTTCATTGTTCAAGTGGATGGCACTGTTTAACAATACAGAGTCCTGCTTGCCTTGCTTGATAGTCAGGTCATTAACAACATAGGTAACAGCAGCCTTGATGGTRTCGGCTGAGGAGGCCCACAGTCTCATCCACCAGGCTTGTAAAATAGTGATACTGTTGGCGATCATGAAAACAGAACATAGYGCCAAAACAATTGGAATACCTCCAAAGACCTTGATGTACCAGGCGTAAACCTCCAACTTAACAACACCRTCTGATTTACCTTCAGATTGGACCAATTTACCYTTGTTCTTTTTGGATTCATCAGAAACTTCAGCAGGTTTCTTGGTGTCGTTTTCAGCCTCGTCATTTTCATCACCAAGCTTTGACAAGTCAATACCCTGTTTCTTTTCAGCTTCATCATTCAGTTCAACCAAGTTGGCAGAGGAACCGGATAGGATGGAGTTTTTCAACAAATCATCTTCACCCAACAAACCCTGGTTGTACATGTCCAGAGGCAAACCTTGGCCCTTGACCTTACCGTTTTCCATGATAACACACCACTCGGCTCTCTTCAGAGTCAGGGCAATGTTGTGGGAGACCAAAACACAGGTTCTGTTCTTCATCAGGTCACCGGTGATACAGTTTTCGTARATCCACAGGGCATTGTGGGAGTCAACAGCAGACAAACAATCATCAAGCAACARGGTGTTGGCCTTGGAGTACAAGGCTCTGGCCAAAGARACTCTTTGCTTYTGACCACCAGAYAGRGATAAMCCCTTTTCACCAATTTCAGTTTGGTCACCACCAACCAGGATCTCAAGRTCCCTGGTCAACCCACAGGCATGGATGACAGCATCGTATCTTTCCTTGTCAAATGGYTCGGCAAACAGAATGTTGTTTCTGACAGTGTCGTTTAGCAACCAGGCAGATTGGGAACAGTAGGCAATGGATCTGGTGAAGTTGGTGTTTGGATCAACAACGAGGTCGTCCTTGGCATTGATGGAGGGAACGTAGATGGATCCCTTTTTCAAGTTCATTTCACCAAGCAAACCCATCAACAGAGAGGTCTTACCGGATCCAGTTTCACCAGCAACAAGGTTCAACTTGCCGATCTTGAAGTCAATGTTYAAGTCCTGCAATTGGAAGTCATTCTCGTCCTTCTTGACACCAGAGTCCTGTTCGTCATCAGCCCACGACAAAACAGCATTGTCAAATCCAAGCTTGGTGTCACTCACAGTCAGCTGGTCATACTTGGCAGACTCCGGTTCATTCAAGAACTTCTGGATTCTGTCCAGGGAAACCTTGGATTGGATGACAAAGGAAACCATGTCGGAGAAGTACTCCAGTGGACCCTTCAGCATGGCAAACAGAGACAGGGCAGTGAAGGCAACAGAMACAGAMAGGTCATTGCCCTGGACGTATGTGTAGAAGGTGAAGGCACAGGAACTGATGATGGATGGAGTTAARCACCAGACAAAGGTGGACAGGGCCCAGATGTAACTTCTTACAAGCAGTAAACGTAACTCCTCCTCTCTGATGTTCATGATCTCACCAATGAAGTTCTCCTCCCAGGAGAAGAACTTGATGATTCTGATGTTGTTGAAGGTTTCGTTCAGCTTTTGGATTCTCTTGTCGGTGACAGCCAGACTCTTTCTCTGGTAGACACCAATGTAGTTCATCAGCTTGTAGTTGATTGGGGACAAAAGCAAAATCAGGGCAGCACCGATGACAGAGGCAAAGCCGATCAGCTTGTAAAGCAAGGTCATGGCAACAACGGTCATGGTGATGGACTCAACAAAGGCATAYARATAGGCACARACCTCAGAGACCTTGAAGGCATCAACGGAAATCAGGTTGATGATACCACCCAGGGTGGCGTTTTCCTCGATTTCCTCCTCATCACCGTTTTCKGCATCTTCATTRTTCACAGCGTGTTGCACGGAGATCTTTCTTCTTARGGCCTTGGCATAGACCTCGGAAATGATGATTGCTCTGATTCTGATACAGACTCTTCTTCCATAGAACAGACATTGTCCGGACAGAGCAGCACAGGTGACCTTGGCCACCAACATGAAGATGATGTACAGCCAGACAACATTCTTAGGYAGGATTGAWGGGTCAGCAACGAACTCAAGGATCTTTTTCAACAGAACAGTTGGCACAAAGGTGATGCATGAGTTCARGAAGGAGAAGACCACCTGAACAACCAGGTACTTGGTGAAAAACAGAATGATGTCCTTGGAGAAGTGTTCATAACTGGAGTTTCTTCTCTTGATGAAGTTCTTGAAGTTGGATAACACACTCAGGGCATGGTCCTCCTTGGAAAGAGACCAGATCTCAGAGAACTTGATGAACTTGGTGTGWGATAGCCAGATGAATGGATCGACAAATGAGTAGTAGGCAAAGGACAAAACAGAGGTGACAGGCTCAGGGGATGGGGTCAACAGCTTTGACTTCAATCTTCCCTCGACATCCTCCTCCTCATCATCGGAGTCACCATCAGCAGCGGTCTTGTGTTCCAAGAAAAGCAAAGGCAGGTTGTTCTTGATTCTGGAGGTTAATAAATTAAGCAATAAAATGGAGTTTAGAATGAAGGAAACAAAGAAGAACTTGTTTTCCAAGGGAGAGAATCTGTCAGCGTGGATGATGAATGATCTGAAGTTGATGGCACTCAGAACAAAGGTGAATGCGTAGTTGATCAGRGCMAGTCCCCACAGCTTTTGAACGTTGATGTAGTAGTTGTAGTTGTTGCTGTTTTTCAACCATCTGAAGTTGACGTTTAGGAACATGGCAATGTTTAGGACTAAATTAATGARAAATGTGTTTTTGGAGTARAAGTAATGGTACAGAACATTCCCAACAGTCAAAGCATCAACGATAACCACCTCAAGGTAAAGTCTCATGTAATCAAAGGTGGATCTTTCGACAACAACCTGGTAGGAGGCAGYTTCATCRTCGTCCTGYTTCAGGTGGAAGATGGAGAAATGGGCCTCCTTGGTTCTTTCAAATTCGGMATTGGCATCTGTGGAGCCGTAGTTGTCCTTGAAYTCATCRTCTGGCTTGCTTAGCARGGGAACAGACAGTCTTTCGTCGGAATTATCGATGTTGAGCAAGGCGTTGTACAAATGAGCGTTCTGCTCGATTTTCTTCCATGTTTTGACYTTGRYGTTGTAGTAGTAAACACCGATGTGGTACAKRATRTTRAACAGAACAATGCCRATGATGACATGGTAGTCCAGCACAAAGTGWCCRTAGGATGTAAAATCATCGTAGTACCAGACAGAGGACGAGTTGCTAGGAAGGGTGGCGTTGAAGACATGCTCGTTCCCACTGAGGGGAAGAACATTGTTCAAGTTGAAGAATTCCAGCATTGGCCTGTATATGTGGTGATTGTATTGGGTCTTTTGTATATTTTCCATAAGAACATTTACACACAAACAGGAAAGAGTTAGAAGGATTCCAGCAGAGAGCTTTATATTGGAAGGCAAAAAATAACATCCAGTTGCAAGGGGGGAAGGAAAAAATAGCGAATAAAAAGTCTTAASAGCGTTCCAATATGCCCTTCAAAAAAAAAAAAGAAACGAAAAAGGAAAATGGCGCAGTTAAAGGAAAGCTACTGTACATGGAGAGTCTTSCAACACAGGACCAGTGCAGGACAYAAAGCATGTGGAATGGACTACTGCTGGTGATGTTAACAACGAATGATCATGACAGAGTGTATAMAAAGTCATAGCTCATTACTGTCACATTTTCTAATATGACATTRTTYACTCATTTAAGGAAAATAATACATTTATTTACCGCGGAAAAAAATATATTCAAAAAAAAAAAATGTGCCATGACAGTAATTCTACGGATAATACACTTCCATTTATTTTAAAATTAAAAACATTAATGTACAGTATATATAATCACTTCATCTGAGCCTCCAGCTCCAGTCTCTTTTCTATCTGTCTCAGCTCCTCCTCTCTCTTCAGCAACTCCTGTCTCTTCATCAACAGCTCGTTCTGGATTCTCAGCTCAAACTGCTTCAACTTCTCCTCCTCCAGTCTTATCTGCTCCTCCTTGGCCAGGTAGGAGTTCTCTCCATGCTCGTCGCCATCAGCCACAGATGCCTCCTCCATTGACACGTTCTCGTTGTTGCTGGTTTCCTTTGTTTCACYGAAGCTTCCTGCGGTGCTTGGCTTGTAGTTTCTTGGCACAGGGACACTGCTGCTTCCACTCAAAGTCTCTGTTCTGTATCTTTCATACAGTATCTCGTGGGTGTGTTCCTTGAAGTCGTTCAGGTGCGATATGAACAGGACATTTCTCAATGTGACAAAGTCGGACTTCGTGGCATCCTCAATGTCCAGGATGATGTTTCCCTCGGTGAAGTGCTCGTACTTTCTGCCTCTCACTTCCTCGTTGTTGACCTGGTATRTCTCATTCGATCCGATGACTGAAAACGGCAACAGACCATTCAGGTACTCGTTGTACTCATACTCATCCTCATCATTGTTGGTGACAAAGTCATACACCGGTATGCTGTGGTACTTTATGTCCTCAATGATCAGTCTCTTGTTCAGCTTTAGTTCAYTCTCAGTCAGGGTGTCACCCTTGCAGAGAACCGGCAGGACATTGCATCTCTCCCCRATGCTCTTCATGAACTCAACATCAAACTCYTTCAAACCATGGCCAGTAGGCTCAATCAGGTACAAGCACACATGGATTCTGGAGTCCTTGAATCTSGGGTTTCTCTTCAGTCTGTTCTCCTCCAGCAGAACATCGTCGAAGTGGGATGTGATGAAGTTCTTTATCAGCTCAATGTCCGGCTGGGAGTTCAAATTGTTGTTCAAGTTGATTGTGTCTGTCAAGTTCAGCTGTATYTTGATCCCATGGTCATCCTCAAGCTCCACGATCTCGTGTCTCAGGGAAACGGGTATTTCGTTCTTGCTGATGTCGTCTAAATCCAAGGACTCCTGGTCGCTGTAAAACTTGTCAACCTTGCTGAAGCTCGTGCCGCYCTGAACAATGTTTCTTCCACAGAGGGAGTTGATCAAAGTTGATCTCCCAACACCAGGCTTACCGGCTATAAGCATGTTGAAGACRATGGATCTTTTGAGTTGTTTTTTCTTTCTGAAGTCGCTGTTTGCAGCTAGTATAGATGCCATGTTTTTTGATATAAGAAAGTGTTTGGTGATGTGATTATTATCTTAAGCCTTTATTAATGGTAAGATCAATGTATGTATGTGTGTGTGTTTTTTTCCCACCAAGGCTAAAAATAATACGRWAAAATAAAAATCAAAACAAATGGAAAACGTAGCTGTTGTGTAATTTGTTTGAGTGGGTAAGGAGTAATTTTCCTCTTTGGGAAAGTTTAATAWTCTGCTGAGACTGGAAAGACACGTGAACAGTTATCTGTTAAGTCCGAGATAAAACTATAATTTTTTAACTCCGRAKAYTRMAAAAAAAWWTTTTYYAAAGAAAAATCCAACTATGGGAATTTGGAAAAAAATGTAYCCATTCAGTCATACAGTGATTAGCAATATATWTAGCACGTATATTATAAAATTTACATCTATCTTGTAAAAAAAATATACAAATATACCTATAAAGCATACACACAATGTCTGGYTATATTGTTGACAACTCTTTGGTCGCTGCCAACGACCACTCTGCCAAGTCCGAGTTCAAGGACACCACTGTTTTACTGATCGACAACTACGACTCATTCACATGGAACATCTACGAGTACATCATCCAGCAGAACRTCAAGTCCTGCGATGTCATCAGAAACGACAAGATMACCCTAGATGAAATYAGGGCCATGGAYCCSGACATCATTGTCATYTCCCCMGGTCCTGGCCACCCCATAACCGACTCCGGTATCAGCTGTGATGTCATCAATGCGTTCAAGGGCATCAAGCCGATCTTTGGTGTYTGYATGGGCCAGGAGTGCATGATCCAGCTCTTTGGTGGTGATGTTGTYTATGCCGGTGAGATTGTCCATGGGAAGACATCAACCATCAAGCATGACCAGCTGGGCTGTTTCAAGAACATCTCCCAGGGCATCGCAGTCACCAGATACCACTCCCTGGCCGCTGAGAAGTCCACCATTCCAGAGTGCTTTGAAATCACAGCCTTGACTGAGGAAAGCAAAGTCATCATGGGGGTCAGACACAAGGAATACATCATCGAGGGTGTCCAGTTCCACCCCGAAAGTATCCTGACTGAACAGGGCCACTTGATGATCAGAAACATGCTSAGATACAAGGGSTACGGGACCTGGGATGCGTTCTACCAAGGTGAACACGTTGACCCAAGAGARAACACCCCATCCCTGGAGGACYTGATGGATAACAAGAAGCATAGAGAATCCATTCTTGATGTYATTTTCCARTCCAGAAAGRATGACTATGACGCTCTKCAAAGCACCCCGGGGTTGTCATTCAAGGACTTGGAAYTGAACTATGAATTGATAGGCTCAAAGAAGTACAACAGAATAAACCTCTATGAAAAGTTAAAATCAGACAATGCCRAGGGATACCATGTGTTYGCTGAGATCAAGAGAGCCTCACCTTCAAAGGGTGACATCAAYTCCAACTTGAACATCCTGGAACAGGCCAACAAGTACGCTAAMGGGCCATGCCACTGTCATCAGTTGCCTGACTGAGCCTAAGTGGTTCAAGGGTGACCTGCATGACCTGAGATCAATCGCTGACTTTTTGTCCCTGACCTATGGCAACAACAGACCGCTGGTGTTGAGAAAGGACTTCATCTTCTCCGAGTACCAGATACTGGAGGCCATAAACGCAGGTGCAGACACTGTCTTGCTGATTGTSAAGATGCTGTCTGACCAACAACTGATAAGACTGTACAAGTACTGTCTGCAGTACAACCTGGAACCGCTGGTGGAAGTCGCCAACTTGGACGAAATCAAAAAGACACTGGCTCTCATTCCTGAGGTGAAGGTCATCGGTATCAACAACAGAGACCTGCACACCTTYTCAGTCAACATGAACGTCTCAGTGGAAATCTCKAACTACTTGAACGAARTCAACAAGAAGCCTTATATCATTGCYCTGAGTGGGATTTTGAAGCCTGCAGACGCTGATATCTTCAAGTTCGACAAGTCCTGTATAAGCGGTTTCTTAGTCGGCGAGGGTTTAATGAGAACTGACAATGTTTCTGAATTCATTTCCCAGCTAAAGAAGTAAAAATTAAAAAAAAWAATAGTTGTTTGATTATTATATAATACCTTTCATCATAAATCYTTTCCTGTTCTGGAGTATTTGCYTGCTACGTGGTACCAGATGCCYTTGAACTGGTTGTCCTTKGTGACTCTGTTTTCAATCTGCAAGTTTTCCAGGGAAACAAACTTTGGCCAGTTGACAAACTGCATRCCGTTTTTGATRCAGTATCTCAARCACATCAGGATGGTCAACACAGAGACAGACATGATTGATGTGTTYTTCACATTGCCSACGGAWCCRTTGAATGGCTTCARGAACGTGGTGACAAGCACCAGGGCRGAGATGTACAGCACAGATGGRAYCACCTGGACCACAAACGGTCTTCTRTCCTCAAATGGGGACAGCGACGAGCTGTAGCTGTATGGCTTGAAGTTWCCCAGKATCAAGTCATACCCRTCCTGTCTCTGGCCGTCTTTGTAGTTGTTYTTCAAGTATCTGCTGATTGAGTTCTTCAAGTCCTGCAGGGCACCTTGTTTGGTTCTCTTTCCTGTTCTTGTGAAGTCAGTCTTCAGGGCCCCTGTTCCWGAGTAGGACAGGGAWACAAAGTCTGCATTGTCAGCCCATAGGTTCTGGAAATCATAMAGGAACTCCTTGTCCTCCTTCCAGGTCATTGGGAAGTTCAGGATGTTTCCATCGTGGGAAAGTGGCAGTCCCAACAGGGTTGTCAACTGCTTTTGTAGTTGCCAGCCAGCCAAMACCGACTGAACGACATTGGTTCTGTCCAAACAGTCCATACAGTTGGATCTGACTATGTTCTCTTGCAGCTGGTCAACTGTTTGTGTCTTAATGTCGTATTGGAAATAAGTGTTTTCCTTCTCGTGGTATCCCAGCTCCTGTAATGTCTTCAACAAGTTGTTGACATTGTGCCATCTCATCTTGCTGCATTCCTTGTGGAAATCAAAGTATATGTACTTGATATCAGCAGCAAAGGTGTCCTTTGGCAAGGCTTGCAGTTTTTCATACAGCTGCTCATAACCACTCTTGACCGGTAACTCATAGCCCTTGTGGTTAACCAAGTTGATCAAGTAGTTGTCACCATATAGATCTGTTAACTGCTTGAAGTGTTGCACACCCCTATCGAATGATTTTTCCTCAAAGTTGTTGACATGCAATTGTGGCTTGTATCTCAAGTTGTTAACTTCACACCATTGAAGAGGCACTGAACCTCTGATTTGCAAGTAYGACAAGAACTTGTTCTTTTCAGGTAAATACAAAACTTGCTCRGTYTCATTGAAGTTGGCCACATTGCCCTCCTCATCAGCACCTCTTCTGAAGTATCTAGTACCAGCGTTYTTGTTKGATCTTCTGGTGATCARGGACAATTGAACCTTTTCACTTTGGAAGGTTGTGAACAGAACCTTGACATACCCGTAGATGACTGGAGTAATGAAGGAGTGGTAATCAGGTMCTTCAAGTAAGTCCTTGGTTAGGTATTTGTTCCATTGGAATTTGGTGTTGATGGTTTTGATGGATGTATGTACTGAACCCAACTTGTTCAATGCTTGTTGAGTGTTAGTTAGGTCCAAGGTATTGGAAAAGTACAAGGAACTGTTCAACAAGTTTTCCTTCAAGATGTCCAGATAAGTTTGCTCCTCATTTGTTATGTTTTGRTTGATGATCTGATCAACTGGGACAACCTCATAGTCAATGATCTTGTTRATRTCATGRTARGTGGTGGARTCAAAYTGATCCTTCAATGAGCCTACCTTCAATGAGTGCTTACCAAAGACTAAGTACTTGTTCAGTTTGAACTTTATTATACCCAAGAAGACAGAAACCTCCAAGGTTTTCTTCACAGGAGGAAGAAACTTTGAGTTTAGTGGAAAAACACTTAAGTCATTGGTCTTGTGGTACTTTTCAGTGGATACAGATAAGACTTTGTTTGCCTTGGAGTCAACAATGTTTATAGTGTTGTCYTCCAGAAACTGAACCTTCAAAAGCTSGTCAGTTTTATTGATTTGAGAGACTCTGCTTGCCATTGTGAATAGTAAAGTGGAGTCGCTATTAATAGTATATATTGGGGTGATTTGACCAATAAGTTATATGTTAATTAATGAATATATATGATTTTTTTTAATAATAAAAAAGGTAAACARTAAATAACACCTAATCTCGTATTKGAAAGGTTTAGGATTCTGTGAYTTTACACGTTTCCCTGTGCGGTAAAAAAAAAAGGAMTACGCTACGAATTGAGATATACGTGAAAATTTTTTTATGGAACGGTGGCCTTATATCATTTGTGCTTTGTCAGAGAGATGTGGCATTWAATCATGATARTGGTTGTTKATYGACATTTKCCTTATGCTGATATTGRAAWTAYATACATAACCCARTAAGAATTTTGGTAGTAKTACCCTGCAAGTGTGGTGTTATTCCTTCCAAGGTCATACACTTAYCCTTGCTCTCCCCGTATTCCCATCTATGGCAAYCCCCGGCTCGTTCCTYGTGCTCAAYYACACGATTTTTTCTTTTTCTCACCCGTTCACTGAAACTTCCACGATGTCTTCCCCTGAAATGTCAATCCGCACCMTCGTTTAATTAATCTCATCAGCTACTATATGAATATYTACTCGAAAGAAAACAACCCCAAACACAACATACCAGATWCAAATCACTACCAAAGAACATGCCTTCGCTATCCAGGACTCTWTCAACAGGTAATGAYGACAAAAACGAAGAACCGGAAACCYTAAGAGTKGCAATTCTSGGGACCGGAGAAGTCGGAAAGACGTCATTTGTCAATCGATTAACCATGAAGTATATACCGGAATCCCACTATCCCACAATGAAGGTCACGAACTGGTTGTTTCAGTTTGAACCTGTCAATGACCTCACCAGACTCATATTGGACGAGCACAAACAYGAGAGAATGCTTTATTATACACAGCATGCGTCYAAAAACAACAAYTTTAACATAAARAAGTGTATYTACCAAACRCCTGAACTGTCCAATCATCTCATACTMTCAAACCGACTKTTTGAGAAAGAGYTGAGTAGATTTKCAAAGTTCCAAAAAAARTTCTTAAAAAATAACAATACWGTYGATAAAGCYGTTTTGATGAAAACAGAAAACCCATTTTAYTCATACAAYWCATCMTTCACTGGATTGTTTGACAATCACTCMYTGAAGGCTAGTTCGGACAACRCGGYTGGAAGCAACAGYAGCTCCTTGGTACAAAAGCCATCTCTATCGCCAGTATCYTCATCTTCATCYCTGTCCTCAATGAACAACATGAGTTTATCCAGAGAGGAATACCTGAAGCAAAGACAGGCATCGAATGGCTTYTTGGACTCCGAAGATGAGGACTGYATACCTATCTATGARGCATCTCATAATTTTGCAGTWACMAAGGAAAAYACACTGTTGAAGTATAAACCAATATTGCCTAAGATGTACAAGGCACCTTACATCACAAACATAGTTATAGACATTATAGACACACCTGCCTTCAATCTCCARAGCATGATTCCGTTTTTGGAAGTCAGTCTGTTCAGAGACAACCTGGGAGTTCCTTACTTACTTGAGGACAGCAACAGGAGAACGTTCAATGACACCATAGGAACAATGCTGACGTTTTCAGGATCCTCAGAGCTGAACGGAAAGATTGATGCTTATGTTTTGGTTTACAGCTGCTACCCATCAATCAATGAACCACCCACATACGTCAACAGCAACGAAATGTATGACCTAGACAGTGATGATGAAGTSTTCAGCACTGATGATATCAAAAGAAAGAGTAGAAAAMGAAAGGAGAAGAATARATTKTTTTTCAACAAYGRCGATYCGTCTCAAGGCGAGGAACATCTCCTKCAAGACATCATCACCATGAAGGAGATGCTGTGTGATGCCTGGAAAAACTACAAAGAGTACATGCARCARTGGGAAAAGGGCGCWGAGGGAGAYGTTTACTCATTGATGTACAAYYTGAGAAAGAARTGGGAAAACACAASAAAGACCAATAAAAGCAGTACCAAGATAGATGAGGATATGCCGCCAATAATCATAGTGGCCACACACACAGTTGACGAGTTRGCCTCMCCRATCTTGCTWGAGGAGGGTAAGAAGCTGGCAAATGAATGGGGGTGTTCSTTTATTGCCTGTGACAGCTATGTTGACTACCAGTGTGAAGAAGCCTTGGGAGTGATAGTWGCYGAGAGTGTCTATTACAAGACCAAGAATAGATCATGATGAAAGTGCTAATAGCTAGAAGCTTTATCAGGATAGATCATTTGTTGCTTTTCACGTGMCATCTTTCATAAGCTACCAAAATTTACATGCACCCGAGCGAAAAATTTGTGAGGWTCTGGTGTTCCCACAAAGAAAAAAAAAAGAGTAAATAAAATGAAGAGGCAACACACACGTTATATGTTATATATGTAATTACTTAWTTTTATATYTAGATATTATCAAGGAGTATTCTTTAGAATACCAACAACTAATACACTAGCTTTATAACTCAATGAATAGCTCACTCAGTGGYAGTTCAAACACCGAAAAAGGTGGGTTCAATTTAAAGCATGGCACATTCATTTCAAACTTGGAYACCGTTAACAAGAATAAATCMCTTTCTCCAAGCAAAGAYTCATCACACATGGTGAAATCATCYACAAAGGTCATTGAAAATCTWCACAACCAGATTGAYAACCTAACGAAYACAAATCTAGGATTAACCACCCAAAATCAAGAACTATTGAAACAGATCACATTGCTAAATGAACAAATAGCTAAAATGAATCGAGTCAATGAYATGAACAGAAACGAAATCAAYAGTAAGGACTTGAAAATAAAACAGTTGGATAAGCAGATYAAYCAGTACAAGTTTGAAATTGATAAAAATGARAAGGAGTATGARTTCTTGAGAAGTGAGTTCATCAGCAGTTCCCACGTTTTCCAAGAGGAAAACTCAAACCTCAAGAATGAAATTCATGAAATCAAGCAAAGCTTCAAGAATTTGGTCAAAAATGACAGGATTGGGGATCTGCTCACTGACTATGAAAGAAGATTCAATTCAATGGAGTCGTCCCTAAAGGACAGTAAATACAAATTGATAAATGAAATGTCGGAGTTGAAAATGGAAAACTCAATGAATATTGAAAGTCTTCAACAAATATACCAAAGTGCCAATGACTTGCTMGCTGAGTTTGAAACAAACAATGAGGARAARAGAGAGTACCTAAAGTYCAGAGTTCCACTGCAAGAAAAGGAAATCAACAACCTAACAGATAGACAAAGCTACATAAACGAAACATTGCACAAGCTGGAGTCTAATAATAGCAGAAACTCTGATGTTAGACGCAGGCAAAACAGAAGATCGATATACGACAGCAGCGGCACATCTCCTTACASCAAAAGAAACAGCAAGTTTTACGGCACAAGCATSGAGTCTCCAAAGCAGAGTCCTAACCTRAATGGACACGGGAAGTTCAAYGGCCTGCAGGAAAAGAGAAAATCCTTCTTTGCACAGGAATCACAAGACATTAGCATTGGCCTRGGRATCAGACGAAAYGAYGGTTCTCTGCCTGGATTAAGCGGTTCACARAGGAAACAGAGYTCCGGACTRCCAGGYCTAAAGAGAACTGGTTCTCTGCGTAGATGATYACWAGTTTTTWTATATAATGAATACACACATTGTGAGATGTCAATTCACTTTTATTTGATCTGAAAAATATATAAAATAGACAGATTCGGAGATAATAAAAACTATCCAACATTCAATTTTTCACCCATTATTTTAAAGTTTGAATATTGTACTTTACTTAACTGGTTTATACTTTCTGAATAAAATATCAAGTTTACATATGTAATCGTTTTTTTCCATAAAATTTCTATTAWCWTTGAATAAGATGCAAAACCAGATAATGAATGTTAAGATAATAAGACAAACGACGAGGCCTATAAAGTCTATATCACACAAAACGAGCTCTTGCAGTCTTGAGGTTATATCTGAGAATGGAGAATCTTACGAATACGATTATCTACGTCAACGGAGCACCTCTGCATCTTCTCAGCATATAACTTCCAAAGTCTTACAAGTTGGGTATATACTGAATATTAAATACACACTSTWYTCTGACCATGTTTTGAAATTCTATGAATCTGMAGAAGAAGTYTTTGAGATGCCCGTGAATACTCTTAACTTCAGTAACATCATAGTCTTTGCAAATAACAATGACGTGATAGTGATTTCAGTGTCGACCACTGATCCGGATAAATTTGACGTCTATAGAATAAATAATTTGTTGGCCAAAAATGGTGACAAGATTGACATGAAAAGATTGTTGAGACTCCAGGGCCATGCAGATCATGATGTTCACACAGGAAATATCATGAATTTTGAGTACGTCAATCACATATTATTTGTTGGGTACGAGGATGGTTCACTGATAAGATACGATATGAATGAGAAGTTCGATCAGGTAATTGAAATAAAACTGGTATTTGATTTTAAAACCTTTGGCGATGAATCACATGAAGATAGGGACCATCCTGTTCTGAAGTTGCAATACTGCAAAAGTCGTGATATTCTGTTTTTCACACATGCAAAGGTTTCAGAATTGTACTACTATGATTTCAAGGAATCAAAAATGGATAAATTGAAACTTCCAGAAAACATAAGTATTAAYCATATTGCTGATTTGAATGACTACGTCTACTTTTCATGTTGGGAAACTAACTTCATATAYCAAATWGATCCACAAAAYTGTATYACWGTATTTTATGCRATAAGCATCAAGCCTAACATTCAACTGGTTGATATTGATCCTGTTGCAGATACATMTGAAGCACATCCCTACAAGGACCTAGATAAAACTCTCAGTAAGGTTAGCTCAATGTATAAGGTCTCTAGGCAGGATATACAGGACCATTACCTAGGACTTGAAAGCAAGGTTCTCATGAAGAGGTTTAGTAAGCTATTGCAAAAGGACTACTTGTACATTGGYCTAGAATCAGGCAACTTGATTGAGTTGTCTTTCTAAAAAGGAAAAAAAGAAAAGCCAAGACAGTCATTAGTGGCGATATACCGTATACAGATTGATAAAGCATACAATTTGAACTAAATGCCTATAGAATAGTTGATAATAATTATAGAGTCAACTCGGACTTAAGGGCATGATTTTCTGTCTGTACCATTTTTTTTTTCGATCTCCCCCCAACAATCGCTTCAAAACAGAAATTCAACCTTAAGAAATTCATTAAGTTACCTATAAAACAAGCTCATAATTATATATTCAATCCATTAATTCCAAAAACGAAACTTTYCTGTCTATATGAGTGCGTTTGATATAGATAGGCTGTCGACTGTGGTATACACATCCAGCTGCAAAATCCTTTATACTTCCTTCAAAAACACGCAGGACATAAATAAGACATTCATGAATGTAGATAGAAATGCGTTGAACACATACATTGCTCTGTATTCGTATGCCACATCTGCATCAAATCACAGGATGAATAGTACAGGTGATAACAACAAAGCGGATGAATCAAATGTGGATATAGTCAGTGCGAGTATAAAAAATAAACGGAAATTACTGATTGGGCACTATAAGGACACATACATAACAATACTAATTTCGGATATGATAAAGTTTTATGARTTGGAAGTCTTGAAAAAGGGGATAAGGCGGATTCTGMTATGCATGGACTTTTACAAAGYATTTGATCATGAGTATGACTTGAAAGAGYTKGTAGAGAATACTCTAAAGGAGGTTGACATTTATAAATATTTTCACAAATTTGACAATTTCAAAAAACAGATCATTAACAAAGATAAYCATYTATTAATATATGATATCGACAAAYAGAGAGATAGTGTTTAGCAGTATAGGSAAGTMTTTGGAGACACTGCTTCTCAATTGGATWGACTATAAAAGTTCGCATAAACTGAAYAAATCATTTTCTGAAGTATTTCRCAGTGAATTCTTTCCCAGCYTRGRACAKCAAGARGAAMTGAGTGAAAACATTTTGAACAAGACTTATAACCATTTAAGAATGCCATTCCAGTACACTTATGAAGTTYTGAATGAGATAATAGGGATAAACACGGAAAACGTGGCGAACTTGATGCTRGAGAATGAAACARTAGATGAAAATATAAAGATAAAGAACACACATTTTKTTAACAAGGTTTTTAAGATTAATGATGAAAAGCACCTATTTTGGGTCAATGAAGGTTACGTTGCATTCATGAAGGTTGATGATATAGAAATGAGCATATTAAAAGAGTACGATGACATGATCATTGATAGAGTTAATGAGTATGAATCCAGAAACAAARCCCTTGAACATAAAAATTTCCATTACATAATCAAAAGAGTTGAGGAAGAAGCTTTGATTTATACAAATTTCAATGTCAATGAAGGCCACGAAGAAGAAAGGAAATGGACACTGTGGCCCACAAGGACCAGTAAAAATATAGAGAATTTGAGCAATATACAATATAAAAGCCTCTATAATCACTTACTGACAATAGTGATGAAAGAATGTGATTATGAAGTAAAGGAAAGAATGATTAAACTGAAAGATTATGACCTAGTGATATATYTAAATGTGATTGATARTGATTTTGTCATGATAGTTAAAGACAAAAATGAAGTCAAGGACTATTTGAGCAGTGATGTTCAAGAATTTTTGAAAAATAAACAGGCTTAGGTAATTTGCAACAAAAAAAAAATTTTTAATAACCTATACATAAAATTCGTCTTCAAACTTTTCCTTCTTTTCATCTCTTAAACTTTCAATATTATGGGATAATTGCAATACTAGGAAGTCTTTTAAACTGGATTGGTCCTCTTGTAAAAACGGAAYCCATCTGTGATTGAACCCATCATAACACAGGATGATGTTTTCAATGTAGAGAAGGCTCAATATGCTAATCAGAAATATTATGAATTTTACTGCGAAGATCACAAATGATATGAAAATACACACAATCAAAAAATTATTCAAATTGATTATCAAATTTATTTTTTTAAAGTTTTTGAAATAGTAACAAATGATCACTAGGTTCAGCATCTGCTTTGGAAGATTGAGTAAAATGAATTGCCAATTGTGTATATTGTACCATGTAAAAAGACATAATTTCAAGAATTGTGAGTCAATATTTTTATTGAGATTAATTTCATTGATTCTGGTGATTGATTTAATTCCATGTCTCAKCATGTATATATTCTTAGCAAATGAATTCAACAAAGTGAGTAATATGCTATTTAGCTTAATAATTCTTATTGCTATCAGTAACTTGTATATGATCATGACAAAATTTGCGATAAGTATTGAAATGTAAAGCCATTTGATTATTATAAACTTAACAAAATGTTTAACATACTTATAGTTCTCAAACTTGTTGTATTTGATGAAGKTATATAGGATAAGAATGTCTGATAGCACTGTGATGAGATTGATGATATTTGGAATTATGAATGAAATTGTATAATCCGTAATCTGTTTAATTTTTCTGTTCATGTTTTAACTAATAGTTTACGTGGTTTTAACATTTTCTTATTAAAGTGCTATATCACAGTGTATCCACCAGTATATATATGCTGATGTGTTTCACATTTGTTTAGTACAGACTCAATTGATTAAACTTGTTTCATACTGGTTTCAAAAAAAAAATATACATTTTCAAAATGACGGGTTACGCTAAATGCGTAATATTCGTCTTGATTTTTCAAAAAAAGAACATCCTGAATTATATACTGTTGGCAAAATTTAGTTCTAGATCGGATTATTTAAATATATATCAAYAAAAGCCTAATTGGTATTTCGCACCAGATCGTAAATCTCCCATTCATCAACTTCTACATCACCCACCCATCTGTCGTTTAGTCCCTGTATATCATTTTCATAGGCATACCACTTGGACAGTACACCTGCACTAAAGTTTGCATTAATTCCTATATCCAGGGATTGGTTATTTAGCTTCAAGTTTTTCATTGATGGGTATGACTTCATCTTAATATTGCTCAAACTGCTCTTTGGCTTGTGGTAGTTCATCTTAGCCTTAGTGAAGTTTGTMATGTTGTTACCCAATGCAGAGTTATAATTATTCTTCTGATAAGTGTCAAAGTCAGGCAAATAATCCATAGTCCGGTCTCCACCTAGCCATCTTTTTTCCTTTCCATCATACTTCATCATCCCTGATACATAACCATCCTTGATTTTGTTCATGTACAAAGATGGATCATACACCTTCATTTTTTTGTGATATGTATTTTTCTTTGTATATCTTTCTTCAAAATTCTTCAACTGCAATTCCTTGTGCATGTTTTGCTTTTGGATGGGCTGGAGCTTCACTCTTCTGTAAGATTTGTTATCGTAATGTACGTTGTATGGCATTTGAACATTTTCATACTTGAAATATTCCTGTGGAACAGACCAATAATCAACAGGTACTTGTTGATTGGAAGGTTGGTAGTTAAGCAATAGCTTATGGTTATTTTTATCATTAATATCAAAGTCTTCATAAAAAGTTTCGTCATATTCCTCTTCAGATTCCTCATCCAAGTAGTCTCCTTGGACATTGTAAATCCCTGAAGGTTCTTCATTYATGGATCTATATTCATCATCATTTCGTCTGTATCTGGGGGATTKTTCATTAACCTGGTGTCTTGGAGATGCTTCATAGTGAACATTTGAATGTGTTGAATAATATGATGGCCTTTTCCTTAGTTTTTGTTCATACAAAGAGGAACTTGAMACTCTCGGTYTCAAGTACATTGATTGCTTTCTTTGAATTTTATTGTCATCATTTAACGAGCTCACACGAAGATTGCCCATGGATTTATATCTTGGRAAGTTAATTTCCTTCCTTACAACAGGYGGATTGTATTCTTCATCTTCTTGATATTCCTGAAATTCCATRTGTTTYCCATTAYTTTGAATRGACTTCTTGTTATTTAARGAGGCTCKTARATTYAGCATAGATTTGGCATTGGCTAACTTGTTTGTCTGTCTTTCRTTRGGTGGACAGAAGTCATGTATATTRGAATGWATGCTGCTAGATCTGGAAAGCATAAAGTTGTTATTTGTAACACGTTTCTTTGGTGATACRGTCTTCATGTTTCTCAAAGAAGTTGATCTWGAWATYCTTAGCTTCATCTGYTCCTTTTCCAAMAATAGTTTYTGTTGYTCTAACTCCAGCATCTTTTCYTTCTCTCTAAGATATTCCATCTCATTGTTTTCATCTATYCCRTGGTACTCATAAATTTCATCAGTTTCAAAGCTATCATTTTCRTCATTATAATAGTTGTTATCATCAACAAAATTTAGCTGCGGAGGTTGCAGATTYTTATGATTTATCATRCCATCATCAAAGTTCCCATTAACTTCACTTCTAATAGATTCAGAAAACTTTCTTAGCTTTTTCATTTTGAGATCTTGTCTTGAATCATTACTTTCCACTGCTGTTGTMGCTGTGTTTGGAGTAAATATATTTTTGTTTATGTTTTTATTATTGGTGTTATGTATTATAGTGGTCGTGTCTTGTTCGTATTCATCAAAGTCGTTGTTGTTCAATGAGCTTCGTGAAGAGTCTATAGACACAGAATTCGTGAACTTAATTGGAGAGATCGTGGGTAATCTGGACACATATTTACTATTTGTTGTTGACTCACCCAGTATATTAGTACTATTGATGCTGTCTGGCAACACCTTTCCAATAACCATTTCAATCGCTGGATCTAACACAGTGCTTTAATCTTTAATTGTGTTTTGTTTTAGTGACTTTTTGTTTATTGRTTTCAACTGTGTTTGTGAACATTTATCAAAAAGCTTCTAAAATGGTAAACAAATGATATTTGTATTTTGTAATTTTTTTTTTGGTGTTTTGTCTCCATCGTATTATTTTTTTCCTTTTTTTTTTTGTTAAATCCGTTTCAAAATCTACTATTCAAGATATATTTCTACCAGGATTACACTTTTAGACCATTGAAAGAACAAATTAGAACTGGTAAAAACATACACATATAATCAAACCAAAGGTTTAAACAAACACAGGCAGGAATAATTGTAGAGTATGAGTATTTCTCCTTGTAATTTGTACTCTATCGAAAAATGGAAGWTGTTTATTACAGAAARCAATTGCGATAAAGTGGTAGATACTTTTCTTCGCACCATATGCTATAACTATTACAACAATAATGTTGTTATAGACTTGCTACTTCAAAARTATAAAGACAATAAAGAMATCACTAATAAAATATTACTATACATAATCAAMAATGTACCRTGTTACAATTTGAACAAATATGTAAAGCTTTATAACAAGACYAATGAAACAAAGCTGAAGCCCAGTAAAAAATTGACATCACTCATCACTTCACTATGGGCATATGAATCTTTTATAAACAAGAAAAACTTTAACACATTTGAGAATGAAAAATTAAAGTTGYTGAAATCTAAAAGCATCACTAAATGGTTGGAATATTTCAATTATCTACTAGAYAATAGGGACAACATTRACGACTTTTATATTATYAATACATTTGAAAGATTCCTACAGATAACTCCATCATACTTGAAAGTTTGGATATTATACATAGACTTTAAAAAAAGTGTTAATAAGGATAAGCCTCAATATGTTTTYACTCTATACCATAGACTCAATTCAGTTACTACTATRAATACCATCTACACGACTATGGATCCTAATTTAAAGAATTACTTGAGAATATATTACATGAATGAGATTGAAATGTGGAGACAAGCTATAACACAGGATGAATCTTTATGCAAAGACACAGATCTTATTTCAAGCTTATTCAAAGTAATAAGGAATTTGAAAATCAATAACGATTCCCTGGATGAAAGAGAAATTGATCAGCTGTTATTAGTTTATTTAGACGTTTTAAACAAACATTTGACCCTGAAGTATAAGGCTCAACCCGTTGAGATACTAGATACGATTATTGGTGAGTTTGGGTTTAAGAATGCATGTGATCCTAAAATAAAAAACTACTTAAAGTCTAAAAATCTGAATAATTTCTTTTGCAACTTCCAAGAAAGTGCTTCTAGTTCTGATTTGATGAATACATTTTCAAAGTTTGTTTTCAAAAAATTGTTATCAAGTGCCACAACAGAACAAGTCAGTAAAGATGCTTTTGGTCTATATCTGAAAGACTTTGTTTATAATCAAAAACCCAAGCTACATAGCAATCAAGTTATCACATACAAAAATATCAAAAAAATTATAAGAAAATACGGAACCATTGATGATTACAGAAATTTCGTTGTATATATCAGCAAGCTGCAATCAAAGAACAAGAGACCTGCGAAAAGAGTAAGGCCAATTGCAAACAATGTAATTAGAAAGAATCACATTAGAAGAAAAATTATGCAATAATATATATCATCCTACAATAACTAAWTTATATCTTTCCAATCTATCTTTTATATTGGTCTTTTGAATACTTATTTTGTTGCATCCAAATACTTCAACTATTTCCACACTTGGTAATTTTTCAAGTATCTTAACCAACAGGTCATCATCTAAAGAGTAAACAAATGACAAATTCAAACGCTTGATCATGTTGTTTGTCTTTAGTGCGTCAACATTTTCAATCTTTAAGCTCATGCAACAACTCAAATCAAGCCATTCCAATGATTCAAGATCAAATATGTACGTCAATAAGTCATCTTGTAATTCCAAACACCCTCTAAGACTTAGATATTTCAATTTGTTTAAGGCAAATGTGCTGAATAATTCCATCAAAGAATCGTTGTCAACTTGATCCAAATCCGCAATCGAAAGGTATTCCAAATCGGCAAATGTGCTATTTAACTCACTATCATTCAAAATGGATGAAAAGAATACATTACTAACCCCCGTACATCCATCCAAGCTTAGCTTCTTTAGAACAGTTCCATTTTTTAAAATTTGCTTAACCACTTGGATACAACTGTTATCATCAAACACAGATTCATTGAAGGGATTGTTAATTACCAGTTTTTCTATRTTTTTGGCATTTTGCTTTGCTATTGATGTGTAGTCAGTGATTGTATGTAGCTTGTCAATCCACAATTCTGTAAGATTGTGACAACACTCATCAAGTTTAGCCAGACAATCGTTATCAAATCTATGTGTGTTTCCAACTCTGAAAGATTTCAAAGATGGTCCACAAACTTCAAAAAATTTCAACCAGACATCCTTACGAATCAAAAAGGATCCATCCAGCCACAGCTTTTCAATTTTGGTTCCAAAATTGTCTATAATGAATTCAAATGTCTTACTGTCCAATTGACCACATCTGTGAAATTCAACTCTAGTCAAATCCTTCATTCTTGTAAATATGTTTATGTAATCAGTCTTGGTCAAGTCTGAACAATCGCCTAGTTTCAACTCCTTCAAATTTGGTCTTGAATCAGAACCATTTTCTTGATCAAAAAACATTCCCAGATTTTGTGAGTTCAAGGATCGATTCTTACATAAAACGTTGGCAATTCTTTGTAAGTTGTGGTGAGATATTTTTCTTATGATATCAGCATTGCTAGAGATAATAGAGGTGTTACTTTTCAAGTTGTTTATAATTATTTCTTGTAAGGATGACACATTGTCTAGATTTTTCAAGTCTAGTGTATCACTTGCAATTTTGAATCTCTTGAATCTTCTTCTAGCTATACTTCTATCAACAACAACATCCTTTTTTTGTCTTTTGGGAGAGTTGACCGATGTATTGGATACATTTTGCTCATCTACTTCTTCCTCATCAGAATCTGCATCGTCTACACGAACACGACTTCTTTTGTCTGTCTCGATAGGTTCGAATTCCATAACTCTCTTTAATTCATCTTGTTTAAGATCGTCAACTTCAGTGTCATCTTCAAGATTCTTGCTGGATTTGTACATGTCATATTTGTCTCTGATCGCATTGGCATCAATTCCTTCGGCTCTCAAGAAAGTGGTCAAGGCTGATGTAGGACCTCTAATGGCCTCACCGTCTTCTGCTTGCTCAGCCAAATGCTGCGATTTTCTTTTTCTTCTAGTAGGAACAAACATATTTGGGTGATGAATGACTGGGGATTCAATATTGTTTTTTTTTTTTTTGGATAAAATTATAACACTWTGSAATTTGTCTACTACTTATATGAGTAAGGSTAAAACAATCATTTAAAAAAGTGGAAAATTCAAACACTGTAGCGGGAATCAATCACTGCGTAATTTTTGAAAAAGTAGGAAAAAATCCACTGATGATCTCATCTGTCACGTGAAGTTATCACCACGCAAACTGGAACACACGTAGTCTAGTTCTTCTTAGTTTCTTTGCATCTCTTCAGCCAYTGCTCTCTTTCCTCTTTAAGACTAATGGAGCCCYTGTATGAAGAGTCTTTCACCATCATGTACTTACTTATYGGCAAATTCACAATCCATTCGGTTATTCCAAATCTTCTAATGTACTGACACACTATAAAGTAAGAGGATCCCAAGAACATCCCTAGGACAACCCCCACTGTTACTTGCATGATGGAATGATATCCCAACACAACTCTTGATACCGGTGTTAATACTGTACTTATAATCAACAGCAGTATACCCCCTCTTTTGGTTAATTTGCTATCAAACTTCCAAAAGTATAGTATTCTTAGCAATAAGTATCCAAAGAAAAATCCCATGAACTGGGAGTGGGCAGAGGGCATACCATACCCTGATCGTTGACTATCCTTTTGGAAGTCAATTTTATTTAAAATTGCATCCTTTATGGCATCCTTCTGGGCTATGCAGGATTCCAGGTATGTTTCCTTTTTAAACACATCTTGCTTGATGGCCTCGTAGTAAGCTTCAAACATCTCCGTAGGTCTGTCTTCCTTGACCAGTTTCTTCACAATGATGTTGATCACATCATTCACAACATGTCCAAATGCCATGATACAGGCTTCGAGTTCTCTGGTGCTGACAAACCAGGAGAAAATAAACACCATGATGAAAATGGGCAATAATGTGAAAAACACTAGCACAAAAGATGTGATTGATTTACCATCGTACAAAACATAAGTTTCATCGAATGGCTGTAAGTTAGGATAAGCAAGTGACATTTGTTGTGGACTTATAAGCTTGACCTGAAATTTATCTATAATAAAAGAACTTCTATAATCTTTGGATTTACCCCCTTTACTATTATAAAACCAATTATCTTCCATTAATATTATATGTAAACCAAGAAAAAAAAAATTCTTGTAAGATGAAAAAACACGAATTCCATATGAAAAATTTAATCAAAAAAGAAAAAAAATTAAAAAATTAAAGATTCTATATACTACCATTAACACTTTATAATGACAATTGCTTCTGCTGCTGACCTAAAGCCCACTTAGTTGAAGTTATGGTACTCTCACTGCAAGTGGATGCATTGTTTTGTATGTATTGGATGAATTGTGATACCCACGGACTGGCAAACAAGGACTTGAACACTCCAGATGGATACATCATACCAATATCTCCAATCATACCCAATGCAGTTCTTAAGACATACTCCTTATCCTCCTTGTAATACATTCTTTCGATGTAGATGTTTTGAATCAACTCAAATATGCTTTCTATGAAATCACCGATCAACATTGGTGCGTCTATAAATCCTGATATGATTCCTGCATAACAGTCCAAAATGGCTGCATTGATGTTCAAGTAGTACTTGAAGGAATCATAGTTGTTGGTTCCCAACTTTTCTTGCTCATTCTTTTCTCTCAAGCTTTCCAAGAACTTAGTGTTACATAACCCAACAATGTCAGCGACGTAAGGATAAAAGCCTTCACCAAATGCTGTGGCAATTTCACCTAGTGTGGAAATAACCTGTAATATTGTTTCGTTAGTGGCATTTTCAGCTTGGATGACTGCTCCTATAAGTGGGATCATGGCACCTGAAAATGCGTTGGCCAAAGAGCCTAATTCTAAACATATATCACCAATTAATCCAACACTGGCCTTRCATGCTTGAGTGTCTGGTCTCTTCAAAGTGGCTGCCAAAATTGGAGCCAAGGTATCTAGGTAGGGCAAAAAGTCTTCRCTCATGCAATTCATTACAGCAGACATACAGTAGAATACATCCTCTTCAATATAGCTGTCTTCTCCTTGTTCCAATGCTACAGTTGCCTGGCTCAACAGATTCATCAAGTGTTGTTGAATGGAAGGCATCATGACCTTTACTTGGTTCTTAGGTAAGTTTCTTATACAACAGGACAATAAACTCAACACACTTGACATGTACTCGTTRGCAATCATCTTTTGATGAGAGGTGGCGTTGGACAAGTCCATTGATATTAAGGTTAAAAGTTTGTTCAAGGTCATGTTGAAAATAGCCAAAGARGTATCCTTATTGTATTCTGGAATGTTTTCAACTACAGTGTTCAAGGCAGAGAAGGCAGAAGATCTACATGAATATTCATTATCATTTGAATCATCATTGACTATGACCATCAAATGTTCAACTATCACWGGGTAGTTGACACTTAAWATCTTCTTGAACTCGTAGTTTTCTTCAGCTTCAACTCTTTCGACCAAGTTCATCAAGGACCAACAGCAATTGGTGATGATCTTGGCATGATCCTTGAATCCTAAAAGCAAAGCTTGTATAATGTTTGGCAAGTCATTGGAAGTGATAGCATCCATGGCAAATTCTATAATTCTTCCAATGCACCAAGAAACAGTYTCCTTTACTTGAACTGATTGATCTTCCATCAACATAAGAATACTTTGTAAGGCTTGCTTGACAACTTCGGTTAACTCATTAGCATCYGGACCGTCCAATACACAACCAAAGGCCATGATAGCAGCATCTCTATATCTCCAATCATCAACAGCTAGATGCTCTTGAATCCAGGTCAAAACATTGTACATGATGTAGTTACCACAGTTTTTGGCAAACAATTGTAAACAAGCACCAGCACTCATACTGACATCCCATTCATTGCTGTCAATGTCTTCAATGTCAGCATCCTGCAATGACTTGTCCTTGATCAATAAATCCAATATCAATGGTATTAAATCGGTTATAGCTGTTAAAGAAAAGTTGTAGTTGACAAGCTTTGGATCATCAGCAATGGCTGCTTCAACACTTTCATATTGTTCGATAGATACTTGCAAGTCAATTTCCTCTTCACAAATGGTTGACCATAACTCAATGACCAATGACTTGACTCTTGGATCTTCATTTATGTCCTTTAATATGTTGATGGTTAACAAGTAGATAGCTTGTTCCATATATGTTTTCATGAAGAAGTAGTAATGAGAGAAGATCTTACACAAGCATCCGAATGCAGCAATCTTCAAATCAACAGATGAAGATTGAGTCAATTCACAAACAACTTGCATTAGATAGTTTCTTTCTTGGTCTCTGTTCATATTTTCATCAATGAAATCTAGAGCATCAATCAATGAGTTGATGGCAGTTAATTTGATGGTGTTATCAGCAGCATCATCACCTGATGAAGTTTGACAACCTTGAACCAAACCAGTTATAATGGCATCGGAGTTCATTCTCAAGTTACTGATTAGCTTTGTATCGTTACTGGTAATACCTTGTTCACAGATATAACCAATTGACAACAAAGATGATCTCTTTAGAGATAAATTGGCGTTATTTTCTGGGGAAGTGTTACCAACAAGAGTTGGCAACAAGTTCCAAGAGTTATTACCTAATTCATGATACGCTAAGGCAGCAATGACTTGAGATGCTGAGTTGGCAACTTTATTGACTTGACTGGATAAGGCTTTTAAGGAGTTTTCCTTAATTTTGCTTCTGACATCATCACTGATTTGGAACCACTTGGCTTGGTATTTTTTGTTCATGTTGACATTGTTCTTCAAGGATATCAAATTATTCTTTAAGACAATAGATGCCAATATTCTTACTTCAAAGACATTGATGCTTTCATCGCAAATGATGGCTGATAAAATGTAGTAAAACTCTGGGTATATAGCAGATTCCAAAAATGCGGTAATGGACTGTTCACTAGGAATTCTGAGAGTTTGATCAGATGACAAAGAGTTCATTAATAAGTTGACAACATTAGAAACTGTTAGCTGTGATTGCAGCATTTCAATGTTGTTCGATTGATCATTGATGAGACTCATTTTAGAAAAATTTCTGAAATATGTATTATGTCCTACTTCAATAACTTATAGGTATCAAGAGTTCAACAAACAAATGTCTTCTGTTTTTGATTGTACTTCTTCTTGTTATTTGTTGTTTGGTCTTTACAATAAAGATGTATTCTTGATATTAAGATGAGTATGTGTTCAATCTTTCGATATATCTTACCTTTAAGAATGTAATTAGTGTATATATTTTTTTTGCCACCAAATGTTTGCTTCGCGCCTAGAAAAAAATTTTTTTTTTTCGATTTTCTTGATTGAACTTTAAAAGAAATAGATATCAGCTTTGGAGTTCCTTTTGCTAAGAATGAGAGATACGTTTTCATAGAGTTAGTCTTGACTGTGTAAATCTACATTCAGATTTATGGAAAGCAATGCTTTATTAACTACCTGTTACAGTGCTGAATAATTAAATACATGTGTTATGAATGTTCCTTACACTGTCATTTTGCTGTAGGACATTAGCCATATTCTACTAACGGGGGGAAAAAATAATGGAAAAAAAAAAGAAACGTGATTTGATCTATGAATCTTTTTACCGTGGTGAATTAGATTATCATTGTAGCTTACATCATACCCATACCAACCTTTTGCATCGAAACAACCACAAGCATACCTAACCTGCAATAACCAATATGGTAAGAATTAAAAACAGATACATTCTTTTTGAACTTTTATATCCTCCTACAGAATGCAATAACACCGAAGACATCATATTCGAACACAGAAACCCCAGCAAGCCTAAATCAGTAATCAACCCAAAGTCAATTCTATATGAGCTTCGTAAGCAAATCAAGTACTACTTAGGTGATCAGGGCCTGGGGAAGGCAAATATAACACTGCAAGTTAAGTACTTCAACAATGTAACTTCGGTGGGGATACTGAAGTGCTCTGCAGAATATTACAAAACTGTTGTTTTGGGACTCAGTATGATTCAAAACATTAATAATGACAAACAAAAGGTCATTGTCAATGTTGTGAAGCTTTCAGGTACAATCAACAAGCTGCAAGATCACTCAATCAAGAGAAACAAAGAACTCATCAACAGAATACAGTTCCAATCGCGTAAAAACAACAATCTGGRTCATCACCATAAAACTAAACACTCATCTGCATTGAACAGTTTCATTACAGAAGAGAGTAAGCAAATGGAAGTTATAGAGGACCCTGCTGAACAAGAGTAATAAAATAAAAAAAGTCTCATTCAAAGTGTAGATACAAATCGATTTAATATCATATATAATTCAAAAAAAAGATTTTCCGGATTTTACTAATGTTTGGTAAAGAAGCTTTAATTATTTATCTTTCTCCTTATAATGTTTTTTATTGTGATATGACGATCCTTCGAATCTGCTTTTTCTCGAGTTCCCATCACCAGACAAGACCTTTTCTACAAATTGTTTATCCTTGTCCTTCTCTTGCTTTATCCTYTCTTCTTCTTTTTGTTTTTTCATCAATTCCTTTTTATGTATGTACTCTTGCTCTATGAAATCCAAAGTCTTCTTTGTTGTTTCCTTTTTCTTTTTCAAATCGTGCAAATAATCTTGACTGCCACTTATATTATACTTCTCTTTCTCTGACAATGGCCCGTCACTATGACCACTCATTTTATTTTGAAGGCTCGATAACGGTTTGTTGTACTTGCTTGAAAAGCTGTATTGAGACACACTTTCTGGAACCTTTCCCAAATTCGTACTAGTTTTTTGCTTTTTGAATGATTGCAGTCTGTTTCTGTCTATGACTTCCACGCCATCATCTTCTAACTCATTCACTGTTTTCTTTGATGTCATATGAATATCCCTCTTTTCTCCAGGCTTGAGAATGTCYTTGTTATGAGATGTCGACAGTGGCCTATTGGAATCTTCCGTTTTGATTCTGAGTATGTGTGCTAGTGTGTCACTTTTGGTTTGTGAGATTTCTTGCTCGGTAGAAAAGGAAACTCTATAAGAAGGCTCAAATGATCTTCTGAAACCTTTTGTCTTTATGCCATGTTCMTCTTCTTGCTTTTTACTTGTGAGGATCTTYTGWAATASCTCTTTGATATGAGCATCGAACTTGTCTACTASGACCAACTGTTCATTGGTCAAWGTCTTTAGTTTAGGTTTAGGAAAGTCCATCTGCAAAAAAACTAAATATAACGGTGGTCAGCTTGTTGCTTCGAAATATCTGGGGGTTTGCATTAACTTTAAGTCAAYATCTATRGCATGTTGATAGTTTTTTTTTTTAAAAAAAAAAAAAACTAATATCGAAACGATAATATAAAATCACGTCGATAAATATGTGCGGCAGAAACCAAAAAATAGAAAAAAAAATTATTATATACWTAATTGYWTCCAAATCAAATGTACCCACAGATAATCAATCTCTAACCTTTTTGAATAAAGAGTTTATGTGTTTGAATGCAAATCCTTCCATCTGTCGTTGCTTGGAAACAGGCGTCATGGTTAATGAATCAATGTTGGAGGTGTATTGATCAGGTATCATTGGGTAATGCAGAACAGCTGGTTTGCTGTACCAACCCTGTCTGGTTGGCTTGATAGACTCATACCCCATTGGATACTTAGGAACACCCTCAAATCTCACCTTTTTATAGTCGTGCTTGTGCTCTTCCTCATCATCCATGGAGGTCATRGATGAAGTCTGCGTTGTTTCCAAATCCATAGTTTTATCATTTTGCTGGCTTTTACTGGACTCGTTTGTGGATACTCTAGACATGTGRCTGGTCTTCTTGATTTCCGCGGTTGTTGATTGTATTGAAGAGCTTTTGAACATGGAATTCACTGAAGATGACCTACTTCTATTCTTCAGGTTGGAACCATTGCTCGAGACAGATGATGATCTCTTACGTACCACCTTTTTGGTGCTTGTCAAGGAGTTTTGTCTACTGTTGCCTCTTGAGCTCAATGGTGATGATTCTTGTGAGGATATGTTCAGTTGTGAAAATGCACTAGCTGATCTAGCAATTTTACTGTTTAGTGAATCACTGTCAATTAAGTTGTTATATTGTTGATTTCTTTTKTTCGATTCAAAGCTGTTGAGTTTGGTGGGTGTATAGGTGAACTTAGATTGATTAATGCCCTTCTGCTGATGCAAATCTTTAAAATAGTTTTTATGTGGATCTACACTTGTTGTGGTGGTTTCCTCATCGAAATTATACATAAACACATCATTCATGTCTGTTAAAAGCTCTGATAAGGCATTGAACAGCTGGTTAAGTTTATCCGTGTATCTTTCCTTCAAATTTATTACTACATTTACATTTTGATTGACCAACATGCTGTTTTCCACACAAAACTGTGAACACAAATTAATACTTGGTGCCAATATTTTCGCATCTATTTGCATCAAAGTTTGTATGATATTATTTAGAGCGTTATCATCGTGAGACTTCAACTCGTCAGTGTCAATAAAGTTTAAGTTTGCTTGCATGAATAATTTAGTCATRTTGAMTAATACGACAATGATTCTATTTTGAGCCAGAAGTGCACCGTACAATTGATGAATCGAGTACAGGGTATTTTTGAATTCCATAATTTCCGCATTTATRAACTTCAAAATCCCGTCATTGTATATGTCTTTTAGGGTCTGATGCACATTGCTCATGATTTGCAAGCCTGTTAGCAAATGAAATGTTTCATTGGGATCATCATCCAAAACCACTGCAAACTGTGGAATCAAGTCATAGATTTTGATGATCTCCGGCATTAAGCTCTCAAAGTAGCTGTTCATTTGCTTTGTGAAATCGTATCCTGTTTTATGCTTCAGCTGCTTCATCTTTTGATGTAATAGACCAATTTCGTTATCCAATACAACACACAAGTTATCTAAAATTTTTCTTTGAAATKCTGGATCATATTGTTTTTTCTTAAATTGTTCATAGGTTACATTATCTTTAGTCATATCTGRAAGATCATTTTTCAAATTCAAGGCACCATATCCAATGAAGCCGTCATTTTCGTTAATGGRTGTTGTTTTCACTAGTTTATTGCTCATTAACAATTGCATTCTYTTCTTCAGAATTCGCGAATTGTTGAAGTCATGTGTGTATATGAATGCAGCTATGATRGATGACAACATCACCAAGTTTGTATCYTCACTTTCATCTATGTTRTCTAYAATGGCTTTYAGTATGTGCTGACATGTTTCTAGTGTATATATGGATTGAAACGTTGAGATTATTATGCAATCTTTGTGTTCAAAGACTTCCTTTCTCAAGTTTGATTTGTTTTGGAGATAGTTTATTTTGCTCGTAGCAACTGCCTTGCTAGCAGCTCCCGAAACAATTTTTGAGTTGACACGATTATGGCTCATTTATTTTTTGTTATCTGTAAAGCGAGTGCTAGAGTTTACTTGAAGGTTGGGGAGTTTTTCAATACAGTCTCAACATGTATTCGAGGATTGAATTCCAATGATGATATGCGTTCGTGGACTATTCTTACCCTTTATTTTCRCCTATAGGTATTTTACGAAAAACAAAAACAAAAAAAAACAAAACTCAACCCACGTCGAAGAAAAAATGCGCATTTAGACACAGATTTRATGATATCACGTGAAAAAACATAAGGTGCATTAGCTGAGCATAACGTATATGCTTCATCAATTTTGAAAGTATATATAAGCCTACCAGTTTTTATGTTTTATAGTTTGTTAAACCAATCATTGGCTCTGTTGGGTTTGAACTTACTRGGAAAGCCTCTTAATCTTCTTTGGTTCATCTCATGATCTAGCTGTTTCAATTTATTCATACTTCGTTTTTCTTCTATAATCTTTTTCTTTCTCTGCTTCAGTTTTTGTAAGAATGAGAATGGTGAGAACAGCAAGTCTCTGATTCGGTTGTGAAGCATCTCTGTTTTCAACAAATCTCTGTTGATGATGTTCTCAGCATTGATGATATGCTTTTGAGTCTTCTTTCCTGAATGGTTATTAATCAAGGTCATTCTAGTAACAGATCTTAGTGCTTTGAAGTTGAAGAATGTGATGATATATGCCATTAAAACGGATACACCAACCACACCAAAAAACCCGTATTCAGACTCCTCAATGTAGTTTTTCAAGTTCATACCGTAGTATGATGGAATCAGTGTGGCAATGGTGAATGCTAAGGTGTAAATGGTAACCTTTAGTTCAAAGAGCATTAAGGAGTTTCTGTTAGAATCTAGCATGATATTAACAATATCTTCSGTTGATTTGATATTTGTAATAAGCGTATCCAATCTTTGTACCAGTTCATTGAATTGGTAAAAGTAAGTCTCCAACATCATCTCATTATTCCCACTGGCCTTTTCAATTTTGATTTTATTGATGTTTTCCGAGTTTAACAAGGTTAGGGACATACCTTCCAAGTCCTCGTCTGTGTCCAGAAGTTCATCTATAACATTTCTTATCAACAGACAACGCTGATAAAAGGTTGACAAATCCTTGGACTTTATTAAAAGATCCTTCAACTCCTCTCTATCAATTTGGTTTTCTAAATTTTTTAGAATTTGTCCACAACTCAACTCCAAGGTCTTACATTGTTTGTCGAGTAGGTGCATTATGTGCATTAAAATCACTTCAAGAACTTGAAGTTCAAAAGGTAAGGAATCRGTGACGTTTCGTTTCGATGGATTCTCAACATTGTTCAGAATGTTCAATCTCCCCTCAAGCTGGTACAACAAAGAACTCATGTTGTTRATGTTATTTTCACTTGTATCAAAGATGATCACCTCGTTGTACTTGATCAATGCTTTTATGTGCAGCAAATTGACCAGGATACACCTGCCTGGCTTGATTGAAATGGAAGGGATTATATCAATGTTTGACGCGTCTATCTTACGGAGATCTCTGGGATAAAGCCCGTTGTTTTGCAAAAAATCCCATTTTTTGTATTCTTTGAATATGTCCTTTATTTTTCCGTTTTTGTCAATGGTGGTGCAGTTAATGAATTGATCATTGTTCAGGTTCTTTGGCTTTGTAAACTTTGGCTTCAAAAGGTTCAATGATGACCTATTGCCGATTTTTTCATGTTGATTACGAACGTGATAGAATATGTTTAGATGTGATGTTTGTCGAAGATATGCCTTGACATTAAGTTTATGATGCTGTCTATAGAGTAGATTGAACATTATGTTATGGTATTGCCGTTATTTGGTTAGGGATGTTTGTATAAACTCTCTGTTATAGAATTCACAATATGATTATCTATTTTTTCAAGACATATATCTCCTTTCGAAAAAAGAAGTAAAAAAAAAATTGCAGTATGGATATATGTGAATCACGCATAATTCATATGATATTTTCTGAATTTACCAAACCTTGGTTTACACATACAACCAAAAAGATGAAAAAGATCAACTAAAGCTAAAAGTGTTTTATTATTGTTATATTCGGATACAATATATATGTTATGCAAAAGTTAGTCATCTTAAAATAATGACATAAACATACTAATCAAAATAATTCTCAAGCAGTTTATAATGTGAATGTTTGATAGTGAATTAGAAGAGTTGGTGCTTGGAATGGTAGTGTTACCAGCGTTGACTGCAGTGCCGTTTGTTGTTTTATTTCCTAGATACTCAGTAGTATTTTTTAAAACAGGAGCTATATCAATGTCCTTGTGTGTCATTTCCTTATCACCTTCTTCAAGTTTGATCTCGTCATCTTCGTCCTCGTAATCTTCATCTAGTTCTGTTAGTCCCCAGTCTAGGTCCTCGTACACATCAAAACGGTCATCTTCGGCTCTTTTTTTTAAAGGTTCAACACCAAAGTATAGAACCTTTGTTTTGTCTCCATATGCGGCCTCAACAAACTCTCTTACTTGAGCAGCTTCAGATTCAGGGTTCAATAAAACCAAATCTTCGGGATCCGAGGCGGGCAAGATGTTTGCACAAGCCAATTTGGAACTATCCTCCAAGTGCAAAACCAAGGACTTGCCACCAATGAAAGATGGATGTGATGGGTCCAATGAAATGTATGGATCGTAGTAATAAGTTTCAAAACAGGTTGTGTTKATCAATCCATGTTTGCCTGATAAGTCACCAACTTGGCATTTGCTGTCGTTGTCAAAGGAGTCACAGGCTATGTCCTTAGCCAAAGGAGCGTTGAATGGGTTGAAGTGCATTCCGGCAGCCTCACAGGCATTGGCCATGTCCATGCCTTCAATGGTAGGAATYCCRCTYTCGTGTATGTGATAGCTGAACAAACCWGCRTTTTTAGGCAACCCAGTCAAATCAATGTGRACCTTGGTGGTTCCATTCAAGGAGTAAAATTGAACAATTCCAACAACATTTGGAGAGTTGAATGTCGGGAAGTCCGCTCTGTAAACAATATCTGTTGGGTTGTTTGTAATWGCAGGAGCTTCGTGAGAGTTGCTATCTCTTTTTAGATTCAAAGGAGAGGCAGCAAGTAWTGGTARCAAAGAAGTTAGAAATAAACTGTGGGACWTACCAAGAGGTAGATTGAATAGTTTYATTATRGAATTTTTGCTGTTGGTTTGTAAAGAATATGTTATTAGAGTATACTAATATCCTGGTTAGTTATACATRYATTTATTTTTCATTATATATAGTCATTTTWGAAGTGAAAATAAAAATGAATATCTTTTGCTTTATTCCTTTAGTTGAATGAGATATTGCTTTTATAYCATTGGGTATARRTTCAAGCATTTATATYSCATCAATATTTTACAAAAAAGAGATCCACGTTCAAATGTGTATACAGAATRTAATAATTTGTTTAACARKATCAACTTTTTATTTGTGCTTGATTTTRGGTTAATTGATTAAAAAAATATATGTAATGAGGGTAAATCACAGTTCATTGAGWWTAAGGCTAAACTCCGATAATTATACAAAAAATCTCATTCAATTAACATATCCTTCATAATAGTAAAAAAASTCATTCAATAACCTATMTCTAAATAAATAAGATAATGTAATAAATAAAATAAATAGTATAAATAGTATAAATAGTATAAATAGTGTCTAGACATGGAAACTCTCACCACAGCCACAAGTACCCTTTGTGTTAGGATTTTTGAAAACAAACCTGTTGCTTAGTTTATCATCTATCCAGTCCATTTCTGAGCCAATGATGGTCAATAGGGCCTTTGAGTCAATGATGACCTTGACTCCATCCTGCTCAACAATCTCATCAAACTTATTAGCTCCGTTGACATATTGCAAGTCATATGATAGCCCTGAACACCCCTTTGAGGTGACACCTATTTTTATGAACTGAGGGGTAGGCTGGTCACTGAGCTCTCTTAGGTGTCTCAAGGCATTGGGTARAATGTAGATAGGMGCCTTTACTTGTCTTTGTCTCTGTCTTGTTCTCTTTTTATTTGAGCCTAGTCTGGTGAACTTTGTAGGAGCTTGTGCAGCCTTCTCAGCTTCTTGTTTCAAGGCAGCTTCCTTTTCTAATTCTTTTTGCTTTTGTAAAGTCTCCTTTGAAGGTAGGGAGTAAGAAGACCATTTATTATCCGATGGTTTGTTGTATGTGAAACTGGTTCTTAAATCTTCATAAAGAATCTTAGACTCATTGGTGGATTGCTGCAGTTTGTTGACTGAGTGGTTTGAAATCACTCTTGAAGGGATAAGTCTCAAACTGTGTTGTGACTTGTAAGAGTATCTTAATAGCATTTGGTTGTTTGTAACTTATAACAAAATGATGTTAAGTCTTGGTTGTTTTATGTACATTTAATTATATAATACTAAATATGTAGAATATTTTTTTGATAATGAAAGCCGTATATAGGACATTGAGTACGGGAAAAAAAATTTGTATTTTGCGTTATATTTTCATAGCATGGGTTCTCTAGGAAATCGGAAAAAGGGCCAAGAAGTCATCAGAAATATAATAATACTATCCAGTAATGTATAACTAGGAGTTTAAGATATTTTGCTAAAATACAACTATTGAGTATTGTATCAACTCAAATACAGATCATATTAACGTTTGTATCCACGTTAATTTTACTGTACTCGTTTTATCATAACAAGTTGTAACTGTACATTTACAAGATAAGGGTTATATCCGACGAAGAAGTTTTTAAGAATTTTTTTGATTTGCTGTGGGAATATAWCTYRATGTCCCAAAGAGGAAATTTATGGGTACACAGATCCAATACACCATAACGAAAAAGCATCCAAGTCACGCTTCCGTTTTTTCAGGAAGTTTTTCAAGCCATACAAATATTTCCCTTTTCTGGTATATTTTGAAAAAAAAAAAAGAAATGGTAAAATCCTCAAACAGTAATCAATATATTCTCATCGATTATCAATCTATCTTTCACATTGAAATATATCCCTAAAAAAGCATACATAACCCATATCATATTCACTCAATTTACCAAACATGGTTAAAATAAGATCCAGTAAGAAAAACTACATCACAAATTCAGTTGACAACAAAGTTCAAGCTTTAGTTGAACGTTTCTTAGACGAAAAATCCGTTGCYAAGCAAAGAGAGTACCTAAAGAAAAAGCAAGAGTTTGAGGAAAGATCACAAAAAGTAAACGACAACCTTGATTCCGATTCCAGTGAAGATGATGAAGATTGGAAGAATGATCCATCTTTCGACATMTTGAAGGATCCATATCCAGAAACATATTTTGCCAAAGACTTGGACTATTTAGAAACTCTAAACTTTTGTTTATCCAAAGACCTATCTTTGAAAAGAGTCAAAAAGCTATCCATGGAAAAGACTCTTGATAGAGTGCTAAAAAATGTCATCGATGCTGAAGAAAAAGAGTTTCAAGCTGAAAATGAAGACGTTGATATGGATATTGAAGATTCAAATGATGTGATAATTATCGATGACAATGAGGATCCTGATATCAAGATAGAAAAGGAATCCATTGATCAATCAAACATGATTCCAGATGTAGACCTAAGTAACAACATGAACAAGGATATTGTATCCACCTGGAATGTCAATAAAGTCAACAAGAAAATAGACGTTGTAAATAGCAAAAAAAGATCAAGAGAAGACACACAAACAACCAAATCAAACAAAAAGAGCAAAACTCAGGACAGATCACCTCCAAACTCAGATCTTTCCCAACTTGGTGGTATGGATGACATAGTTTCCCARCTGATGGAGTTGATAGGCCTGCCTATATTGCACCCKGAAATATACAARACAACCGGTGTTGATCCTCCAAGAGGTATTTTGCTCCATGGTCCTCCTGGGTGTGGTAAAACCACCATTGCCAATGCCATTGCTGGAGAATTAAAGGTTCCCTTCATCAGTGTGAGCGCACCTTCTGTTGTTTCTGGTATGTCCGGTGAATCCGAGAAGAAACTGAGAGAGTTGTTTGATGAGGCCAAGAGCTTGGCTCCCTGTATAATGTTCTTTGATGAGATCGATGCCATCACACCGAAGAGAGATGGTGGTGCTCAAAGAGAAATGGAAAGAAGAATTGTTGCTCAGCTGCTTACATCCATGGATGAATTGTCATTTGAAAAAACCAATTATAAGCCTGTTATTGTTATAGGTGCCACCAACAGACCAGACTCCTTGGATTCCGCATTGAGAAGAGCTGGKAGATTCGAYAGGGAAATATGCCTAAATGTACCTAAYGAGYTAGCAAGAYTGAAYATYTTGACTAAGATGTGTACMAAGTTGAARTTGGATCCYCATGACATYATTGAYTTYTCAAAACTAGCCAAGTTAACTCCAGGGTTTGTGGGTGCTGATCTTAAGTCATTGGTCACTGCTGCAGGTACTTGTGCCATCAAGAGAATCTTCAAGGACCTAGTCGGTGATGACATTGCTGATATTCCGTCAGGTGCCAGTCAATTACTTTTGAAAAACAGCAGTAACATGATTGATCCACTACCGTTACAAATCATTCAAAAGTTCTTGATAAAGTTCGACTCACCATTGAACTCTGAACAGTTGGAGAAAATTTGCATCACTTACAATGACTTCTTGAAGGCATTGCCATCCATCCAACCTACTGCTAAGAGAGAAGGGTTTGCCACTGTTCCWGATGTCACCTGGAACAACATCGGTGCTTTGAACAAGATCAGAGTTGAACTGAACATGGCCATTGTACAACCTATCAAGAAACCTGAAATCTATGAAAAGGTTGGTATCTCTGCTCCAGCMGGTGTYTTRCTATGGGGCCCTCCAGGTTGTGGTAAGACTCTTTTGGCCAAGGCCGTGGCCAACGAATCTAGGGCTAACTTTATTTCCGTCAAGGGACCGGAACTTTTGAACAAGTACGTGGGTGAGTCCGARAGAGCCATCAGACAGGTTTTCCAAAGAGCCAGAGCATCCATCCCATGTATAATTTTCTTTGATGAACTGGACTCCTTGGTCCCAAGAAGAGATACATCCATGAGTGAATCCTCATCCAGAGTCGTCAACACCCTTCTGACTGAACTGGACGGGTTGAATGATAGAAACGGTATCTTTGTTGTTGGGGCCACCAACAGACCTGATATGATTGACCCTGCCATGTTGAGACCAGGTAGATTGGATAAAACATTGTTTATAGAACTACCTAACAAGGCTGAAAAGTTGGACATCTTGAAGACTATCATTAAGTGTAATGGAACTCCTGTGGCTGATGATGTCGATCTTGAGCTTATTGTTAGTGACACCAAGTGTGAAAACTTTTCCGGTGCAGATATCCATGCTTTGGTAAGAGAGAGTTCTGTCATTGCATTGAAGAGAAATTTCTTCGCCAGTGAGACTTTCTATTCTGTCTCAGAGGGTAACCTTGATAAAGAATTTGATCAAATGAGTGTTGATTCAAAAGATACTGAGTCTATACAAGTTACCATGAACGACTTCTCGGATGCTTTGAAAAAAATTAAACCATCTGTAAGTAACAAGGATAGATTGAAATATGATAGATTAAATAAAAAGATGGGTTGGATTGAAGAAGAAAAAGGTGAAAACATTGATCAACCTCCGGCTGCTGTTGATGCATAATAGTTTGTTTATATATTCCTGTTACTTAATTCAGAACAACACTTGTTATTTTGATATATAAATTGTTTTTTTCTCATTAATAGATTATTCATTATTGATGACTCTTTCTTTGAATATTCTTACGAACTTTCCAAGTGTGTTCATTTTTCTTTAATGCTCTATCAGTTGTGTATGGAATTTGACCCTTGAATTGCCTTATGACATCCTCATCAACGGGTAGAAATTCATAGCTAGGAAGCCCCACGGCCATAGTTTGCAGCTTACCATATTTGTACTCCAACAGATTCAACTTGTCTATTTGTTTCATATATCTGGAGGGGATAATCAAATTGATATACCCATTGGTAACATCAATGGAATGAACCACACCCAGGCATATCATTCGTTCATTGACGTTGTGCTGTTCTTGGAATACAGATTGTGTTTTCTGAATGMTTGGAGTGGWTGATGTGAAGTCAAAGAAACTGATAGCAACAATACTGCCAGGTAAAGTCTTGAAACAAGTCATCTCTTCGTTTTTGGATGGCGTGTTGCCAAGGTATTGGGTRATCTTRATCCATGCTATATTTTTGACTTCATTGCCTATTGATACGGCATATGTTGGTTGATTCAGTATTGATCTGTTGTTATTGTGGTTATGTAAAGATCTTAAAAGTCTGTATTCACGAAGATCACCCGATGTCCAATTTAATTGCTCAAAGAAAACACCGTTGTTCAAAGCAGAATTCTTGTAACCAGGTGCATAGTATTTTGCATRTGTATTAGAAATAAAATAGTCAACATCAATGTATATGTTCAACTTCAAGAAGGATTCCTTATCACCCAAGTTCACAATTTTCAAATCGAATGAATCAAGTTCGATAACTTTATTAACGATTATTTCAATGAATTGAGTACCCAATCCCGTCAGCCATCCAGGCATGTTCACCACCACATCTTTACCCAACGAGCTTATTTTATCAATCAACATCAATGTCTTTTCTTCGTAACTCGTATAATAGTCCATACAATCAAAGCTACCAATCATGTAATTTTCCATCTCGTAATCATCTGAAGGAGCTAGTGAATCTCCAAGCTGAATGATTGGGTAATTGGTGCCGTATCTTGTTCTCGAGACACACCCAGGAAAGCCAAACAGCTGTTGACCAGGATCAAAGTCCAAAAACTCAATATCTTTTCCTTCATTGGCGTATGTCTCACACAGCATTTCATTGAATGTGGTCTTTCCGGAGTTCTTCCCACCCAAACATATAGTCAGTTTGGGCAATTCTTGAGAGACAGACTTGACAATTTCGTCMACAACACGAATAARGTTCTGGTTTTGTCCTTGATCATATGTTCTGTACTTTTTAATCCGAGTTGGAGGTAGTATCTGTAAACAGCCAAAGAAGTTCAGTTTTAAATCGATTTGATCATCCCTGAACAAATACTTGAATTTTGCTCTTGTATAGTCGTGAATCGTATTTTCAAAGCCATGTGAGAGAGGATTATGAATCATTATTTCACATTGCTCACTGAGCAAAATTAAAGGTTTCAAAGTCTTTGCTGAGGACTGCCAAAGCTTGATGAACTTTTCACCTTGATTGATGATTCTTTGACCAAATTGAACGGAACCCTTTTTAACAACTAATATCATCAAACCTAAAAAGTAAATCTTTCTCTTGTTGTCACTTTGGGCAACTATTTTCATGGAATTATGTGAAAGCCCAGATTCACTGAAAATGTTCACATTTTGTATTGGTTGAAAAATCTCATCTTCATTTTGTGGTGATACAGTGGTGTTATTTTCGTATGCATTCTCTCCGTAGTCAGATTCGTATTCACTTGAGGACATGTCTAGTGAATAGCRTATAAAGTTATTTTACTTGGTGTCTGTTTTTCCAAATGATTTKTATATAATTGATGATTTCAATTGATAAAATGTTGTGTATTCGATGTTTTAGTGTTTAATTGAATATATATGCTTCAGTCCCATTTCTTTTTTTTTAACAAAGACTTCGGGTGAAAAAATTGTTAGCAAAAAAAATATGAGAAAATGAATTCAACATTTGTAATCTCCGAATGGTTAGCTGTTGATTATGTGATTACTGGTTGTCGTATTGCAGTTCAATCTACCTTGCAATATCACAAGCATAACGTCAGGTATTGGAGAAGAACTTGCAGACTTGTCTTTGAATGATTGCATTTGCCAATGATCATAATGAGGTCTTGCTTGCTAAGTTCCGTTTTGTCAATGATGGTATCGTTTGTGAGTATGTTATCTTTAACGAATTCAAGAATGTTAGTGATTTTTTGCTCAGTGTCAACATCTTTGTTGGCTTGTTGATCATTGCTAAATCTGTCCTTTTTATCCAACATTTCACAGTTTGACATTGTGTTTTGAGAGTCAAGTATGGAATATTGCTTGTATTGATATCTTTGCTGTAAATCTTGTTCATTCAGTTTATTCGTTATTTGGAAGTTGTTGACCTGGTTTTGTATTTCAATATCATTTGAATGATGCTTTTGAAACACTAATGGATACTGGGGGAGTTCATTGGGTACGTCTTGTAAAGTTTGATAATATTTGGTCTTCAAATTTTGGAATTGAGCAAACAGCTCTTCAACGATATCCTTTGGAGGTTCATAAAAAACCTTTTGGTGTTCATTTACTTTCTTCAAAAGTTGAATGTTATTATCCTTCTTAGTAGGAAAGAACATCTCATTGAAATTTGAGTGTACGTTGAATTCATGTTGAAAATATTGATCATGTATCAACGAGCTAGTTTGAGAACCAACACTGTCCAAACTACCAGTTGACGAAAGATTATTACTTGAATCGTCGTTATCTCTTAAATGAATTTTTAGATGTTTCTTGAGATCATGAGATCTCTTGAATTTTTTCTGACAGGTAATACATTTGAATCTTTTCAAAGGAATGTGAACCATTAAGTGGGAGAGTAAATGTTCTCTCTTTTTAAACGTGGCTTTGTTACAGGCACCCCATTTGCAAGAGTACTCAAAATCATCAATCTTTTGCTTCAAGGCATGAGCCTCCCCTACATGCTTGTGCAGTAGCTCACAGTTCATAAAAACAGTCAAACAGTTTTCCCATTTACAAACAACAGGCTGGTTTCCTGCATCAGAGTTATCTCTTTCGAGAATTTTAGAGGAATGAGTTTGTCTACTTAAGTTAGGGGCATCAATACCAAAAACATTCTGGTTGTTCTTCGACGTGGGACTTTTGTTAGAACTTAAAGAAAAGAATACATCTGGGTATTGGAAGTTGTTGCTATCTGACATATATCAATATAATGTATCGGCTGTAGTTGGTTCCAGTATATGCTTTTTTCAGTAAATCTCAAGAAATGAGCTTAAAAAATAAAAAAAAAGACTAAAAAAAATTACAACAGAAAGAGCGACAAAAAATACCTTCCGGTACAAAACATAGAACAAATCATGTTTTTTGAAAGCAACAGGGATTATGGAAATATCGAGATATTAAAGAGTATGAAAGAATGTTTCTGACAGAAAGAAAAAACAATGATCACAGAATACTTTTATTCTTTGTTTAAATACCATGAAAGAAAGCACTTTTTTTTATATTTTTATATAATAAAGAAGAAGTTTTTTTCAATAAAGTATCACAATAAAAAGTGTGTAAATCAGTAGAATAAAGTACACACTGAATGCGTTGCTTGAGTACGTGCCTATTGATTCCTATAAAACAATGAGGGTTTTTACTGACATAACAGTAAATCTATAGTAATTTATCATTCATCTGAAACACATTCTGCACCCAAAGTCTTGAGATTGGAATTGAATATAAAAAAGATTTTTTGTTTCAGGAAAAATAAAGTTTTTTCATTGTTCTTTGAAATTGTTAAATCTTGTGCGAAAAATAAAAAACAAAACAATGATTGGCACACTTTTTTAAAGCCGACGGGTAAATAATTGTTTCAGAAGAAAAAAAGCCCTTGCGTACTTGGAATGCTTACTTCAATCCATTCTGAACTATGCTGAATTCAACATATATTTCAAAAAACAAAAAAAAAAAAAGGTATTGTTTTAACTATATTCATATATATTAAAGCYTTTATCATAATCGTTTACTGCTGAGTTTTATCCATGGTTGTTGAACTCATGTTCACAACTTTTAGCGCACCCAAACTCTGTCTTCTAGGCACTAACTCATCATCTTGGGTATATAGGTCGTATCCTGACCCTTGGTCATCACTTATCATATCATACGCAGGCATAAAGCTTGCAACCTCTTCAGGTTCATGTCCTTGTTTGTGTTCATTGTTGGAGGATACGTCAGAGTCAAACTCCTGGAAGCCCTTCAAGGCATTGTTCACCGCTAGGGTTCCTGTGCTTACCTTGGCATCATTTTCCACTGAGTCTCTAAGGTTTGTTTGAATAATCTCGTTATATTGCTTTTCAAACTCATCTCTTTTTTTGCTTTCCCTGCGTGGCCTGACCACAAAGAAAAATATCACTAGGAACAACAGTATCAAAACCACCAATCCCACAGCAACAAATGTTCCCGCAACCTTCCCCTTGCTGTGCCAAAACCCTTTGGATTTGTTAACATTCTTGGCTCTGGCAGTGCTGCTTGGCACCACTGTTGTTGATACAACTATAGTTTTATACACAGATTCAACTGATTGAGCTGCTGCGCTTGTTATTTTCGATCCATTGGAATCACTTGTTATCCGGGTTGGTGTTATTGTTGTTATTGCTATTGACGTTATTGTTATTTGGTTTACAACACTGGAACTGCTCAGAGAGACTGAGCTACTTGTTTTACTGACAGTAGAGCTTGAAGAGCTCTCTGATGTATGTGTATTGGAGCTGCTAGAGTCGCTTGAAGTACTGGAACTACTAGAACTAGAGCTGCTACTTGAAGTACTGGAACTAGAACTTGTTGTGGARCTACTAGAACTTGTACTAGAACTAGTCTCAGAACTACTTGAAGCAATGTATTCCGTTGATGTTGTAGCTTCGCTGCTGGAATCAACTGMTGATGTTGAGCTATAATCWKCYGMRCTTGAGCTAKAWTCWYYTGYTGTTGAACTARAATAATCAACAGAACTTGAWCTCAATGCTATACTTGAATAAGAAAAGGAAGTTGCACTCGAACCAGATATGTAATCGTTTGCCACTYTCAGCCATCCATAGTAAGTTGYTCCAGATCCACAGTTTTCATACTTGTATCCAGGACAGATCTCATCACAATCACTAACAGAYACAAYATTCTCAGGATCATCATCTGAACACCAGCACTGTTTCTGCTGAACAATGGCGTACTTGTAGCCTTGGCATTGACTCATACAAAGACCATTTGACATGAAGGTGYTGGAGTCAGTACTCTCGGCATCAGAGGSCAATTCTGTATTACAGTAATCTTGTGTTAGGGCAAGAACTCTATTGAACCCAATAGAAAACAAAAACAATTTTGCGAATAGCATATTGTTCAAATATTTGTAGAGTGATTCAACTATTTATTCAATCTTAATGTTATCTGTTTTCTTTCACTTTTATCAAATTTCGAAATTATAGCAAGATATGTTCTTTATTTAAGAACTTGTTTTTTTTCTTAATAAATGTCAAAGTGATATTCAAAWATCARYAAAGAAAAGTAAAAASAAACAAAATAAATTAATAGAAGATCTAAGCTAAWAGAAAGAAGAACAACTTGATAGTTAAAAGATAAATAACAACAGGTTGATGTAATGAACAAATAACTTAGKTTATGAWACTTTCAATATTATCTTTTTTTTGTTTAGGGGTTTCTTTAAGGAACTTTTTGAAATGAGTAAAAAGTCGATGAGGTATAAGGTATAAAATTAATTATTAGTGTGGTCTTTTGTAGATAGTTTTAAAGGTATGCTTGGTTACATTAAGAAGGGAACAGTCAAAGAATTGAATCTAAGTCCAAGTTTAAAWACATTTACATGTGGATATTAATCTCTGTATATAAATTACTGTATAACTGTTTAAATATAGAAAAACATATTTTGTTTAGTATGTTTTTTTCCTTAAAATAATCACGGAATCTAAGGGTAAAWTTTTTTTTTTCCGTCAGGAAATATTTCTTCTAGAATTCGTTTATTTGGAAWTATCTTYAGGAAGTAGTAAATCCGACACTGTCAAATTTATCACACATCATAATTTTATAGTAATGAGAGTTAACTGAAGATATATAGTAACGCAGAACAGTCACAGCTTCTTTGTTACATGTCTTCGATAGTTGCAATGTTAATGGCAATCCTCTAGCTCATATAGCATAAATCTTCCACTGCATGATTGTTATTTTTGGTCATTATGTCACGTGGTGATCTGTGTTTGTAAATTTCATACCCGGTTTTTTTCATAAATCATAGAGTCAACAAATTATAAAATAGCTTGTATTATTATAGACCGTCAAGAAACTAAAAGTCACAGCTGTAAACACCATTCTTTCAGGATACAGAAATATAGGTTTCAGCCCAATTTTCATATAAATAATAGTTTCTCTTCTGGAAAAGTATAACTCTTTGCTGCTATTTGATCATGTCGGAATTCAAATCTTCAAAGAATGTTAATAAAAGTAGTAAGTCTTCAGTAATAAGCAATGTAGACAGTCAGCTTACATCAAACTACCAAGCCCATCATATGCATCAATATAAAAAACTCCAGAATTATGATGATTCTATGAAGTTTAAGAAGAGCATTATCAATGAAGTCATACAGCTCATAAAGGAGAATGATCACAACAGTTTGGCATACATTGCCAGAACATGCGGAATTCCTCCTCAGTTGAGACATCTTGCATGGCCAATTCTACTGAAATACCATCCTTTTGTTCTTTCTCCCAACATAATGACAAACACTCTGGAGTTCAATATTCTTCATGATGAACCAAAGTCAAATGATGATCCTGAAGGTTCAACTGACAGGAAAAAATCAAACTCCTCAACTACTTCAGATAATCTCAATGATCATAARCCCCACAAYATAAATTGGAACTACAAACCAGAAACTAAGGATAACGATGAGATCCTTAAGAATATCCAAAAAGATATAAATAAGTACATCATGGTTGATCACAAAGATGAGGACCTTGAACAGATCGTYATCGAATGCATTTCAAAATTCTTAAACAAATGGGGCAAAATATTCAAGTATGAATCAGGTTTAACCTGGGTTTGCCTGTCATTAATGGAGTGGTGCTCTCCATACCAATACATAAAGGATCAAAGCTGCTTGAAGGTTCTACCTGGTAGRTCATTTTATAGATCAACTCACGGACATTCAAATAAAAAAGCCAACAAGGGTGAACTAGTAAAGGATAATGTCATATCTAACTCCAACAATCAAACACTAGTTGAAATTAGCAGAAACTTGTTTTTGGATTATCCTATGGTTGATGGTATCAAGGAACTTTATGAAAGTTCTGAACACAATTTGTTGRCCAAAAAAACAGATATCTACGCTTTATTCGAAAAGACTCTTTTGGTATTTTTACATTCMCCTGACTTAAAAAGCATCATTATCAATAAGCAATCCAGACTATCTCAAGATTACTCCCCAGTCATAAGTGGTGGTGATTACAATTTTAATCAGAACTTGTTTTACAAAATATTTGAAGATTGCTTCCCTGATCTTTATCAATCTTTCCAGGAACAGCTTTCTGATGTAACAAACACTTCTCAGAATTCATGGATTTCTTATTGGATAAAATTTGGTGCTGTGAGGACATTCAATAAATCAGATAGAGCTAGGATTTGGGACATGATGTTTGGATGGAGAGCCCACCCGGCAAACCTAGATTTCTTTTTGAAATACAAAAATGATAATTTGAAGTATACCCATTTCTACAACAATGAAAKTCCCATGAGATGGACATCACCTTCAGAACCAGGTGAACTTTCTTTCAAACAACAAATTGACAAGTACTGTAACATGAACGAGGATTACTTCTGGTTTCCAGATCTGTCTCAAATGAAATTGAGTAAGTCCACTTTAGATTCATACATTTTCCAAGAATTGCTTAAGAGAAACCAACAAGATGGTCATGAAAATRATGCTGTTACAGACGGTAAAATAGAAAAACTTGATAAAAAGACAGAGGTTTTGAATAGTACAAGAAAATCTAACAGYTTTTATTCATACTCTCTTATYGATTTACACACWCAACAAATTTTCATATGTCTGACAATCTTACAGAAAAATGAATTCAAGTTGTTGGAATACGAGGAAAGAGAAGTTTTGGAGTTTTTGAACAATGTACCCATACTTTCCAGATATGATGACTTGATGTATAAAAGAATCTCGGAATATAACTTTGAAAGTCAACAAATAGATCCAAAGATAGAGTTTTCTGACAAGGATTCCTTGTACTCTATCAACTCGGAGACAGGAATTTCTGATTTGGTAATTAATGGTAATCATTTGGATACTGTGGTGTCATTTGATCACATTCATGGTGGTATCTTGTCGCCTCTATCATCTGTCAATAACGCACCTTATGCTGGCTTGGTGACGCCTAGTGACACCGATAATGATTCGTTATCTGGGGATATAATTGATGAAGTAAAGGTTGGCAAGCTTGTAACACCACTCAAAGCATTAAATCTAAGAAGTCTTCAAAACTCAGATCATCAGCTATCACTSTTGAGTAGACCWCCAAGTGTTCAGAGTAAATCTAAACAATCTTWTTACAGTAATCCAAAGACGCCTACAGGTACACGTCACTCAAATAAAAAAATCGAGTTTGGTACAGATGATAAAACTCTGAACTCGTTCAATGAAATTCTAAGTGGAAGTGGTGACATATGGAGGAAGTGGGCTTATCATGAATTGGAACAGAACAATGTGAATTAATTATCTGGYTTTATTCCTTAATTTTTTGTGAACCYTTTTTTATTTTTTTTTCTTCAAAAYATATTCATAAATCAATTTAATAAWTAAATAGTCATCTTAATATGTTTCGAAYTATTAGTCGATTTCTTTTTCATGATAAATTACTAGATGGGGTATGCAAAATATAGAGGCATTTAATAATAGAAATGATGGGCATCACCTTAGGAGGGTGRATTGAGAATATACTTTGTTCAACTTATATAACAAAATAAAACAGATATATTGAGTGAAAAGSAGTAATTATATGAAGGGTGCTACAACTATAAGATCAAYAACATATTTTTTTCTCAGTCTATTATGTGATGCTGAAAAACGTCAAATTCTTCAAAATCAAATGGCCATAAAGAACATTATCGATAAGAACCTTTCGAAGTCAGAATTTGAAATTTCAATAAACGACATCTATATACTAATTAACTTTTGTAACCAGTTCTATGAGCATGGGGTTTGTACGATGGAATACATTCATGAATTCTATTATGACTACAAGAAAGATTGTTCAAATTTTAAAATAAATGCAATATTCATTCACTTATTGGGGATTTTCACCCTTTTAGTATTAAACGAAGAGATCAGTAATGCGGCATTCAGCAGAAACTATAAACATYTGATTATAAGATACTTTGGCAATGATCTTCTGGAAATATCAAATAAAGTCGACATTAGCCTTGATCAGGACGTTAATGCTTGTCATTATAGAGAACGACTTGATTATTTATTGAGTYTATTGTTTGATAGGGAGTTTAATAAACGAATAAAGACTTACATTTCGGATATAAGAACTAGGATCAAAACAGAGATGATATTCAAAAATTTAGGAATGAATACTGATGTTGACACAGCAATGAAACCAGTCAGCAGTTATGCTTTAACATGAATGGATATTTGTCCTTTTATGGCCAGTACCTCTGGAATAACGGATATATATGACAAGATAACAAAATAACAAACTTGTGTTTYAGCTAWACATAMTAAGCTTGTTCGTGTTTTTGTWTCGACCATATGGTCTAAGGTTATAATTACGTGTGCGTGGGGTTTCCCTTGTAAACAAGAATTATAGGCGTTTATCTGTTTTTTATTTTTTTTGRAGTGTGATTATTCTTTGTGAACTACAGTAGCTTCTCAACCCTCATCTAGTGACAATCAATRATCTCTAAGGTTATTTTGAATGCAGTAAACGATCCTTTGGAAAACCTTTCATATCCTAAATGGAGCCTAATAACTTATCCGTTTACCAAAATTACCCATAACTTACATCATAAGCTGATGGGTGTGCCATGAAAACATAGAAATATACGCAATCTAATGATTGTTAGTGATGTATGTTTTTTTTAAGGGAGGGTTAACGGGAAGAAAAAATCTGAACACACATCCACAGAGAATTCCATGTACCAAAATGACGCCTAGTGGCTGAGTGTGTCATTTTTTTTTTGGTGGGAAAAGATAACAGATAGCTTGTTTTTAATTAATTACTAGAATTTTCCATCTAACCCTCAAATATTTTTATCAGCGTGGTGTTTTTGTCCTATGATTTGTAGTTCCTTTATTTTTTAGCTGAATTACACTAGGGTAAACTGTGATGTTGTTTTTTTCCTGTCATATATAAAGGACTCATGTGTTCTTATCTATTTTCAACTTTTTTTCTTTCTCTCTAAACTTATGTTTATATTGATGGGAGTTATTTGAAGAATTTACRTTTTATACAATTGATAGAACAATAAATCTACTATAATTATTTATAAACCATCCAAGAATTAGTAATTAATACTAACCAAAACTACAAWATAAATATCAAATATAATGCAAATTTTTGTTAAAACATTAACCGGTAAGACCATCACCTTAGAAGTTGAATCTAGTGACTCCATTGATGCTGTTAAGTCTAAAATCCAAGATAAGGAAGGTATTCCACCTGATCAACAAAGATTGATCTTTGCTGGTAAGCAATTGGAAGACGGTAGAACCTTATCTGACTACAACATCCAAAAGGAATCAACACTCCATTTAGTTTTGAGATTAAGAGGTGGTTGCTTATAAATGTGCTTTGATGTTTTACTCAAAAAATCATAAACAATTAAAATAAAAAGTAAACCTTAAAATAATGCTTTCTTTTTTAGAATCTCTAATCTATATATAGTTATATTGAATGCGATATTAATGACTATGACAACTTAATGATCAATAAAATAGCTGGCTTATGATTTTATATTGCAAGTGCACTTGATATAAAAATAGGTAACCATTCTATTTATAAATGATATATACATTGTAATTTCTTTGTGTTGGCAAAGGTTTTATTCTATAACTAATTTTTATATGTTTTTTTTTCTTTGATTTTGTATACCACTYTTTGATTCACAGTCAWTATCAGTAATCTACAGGTCTGTACAGGCTTATAATCCATGCTATCGTACTTTTTCCCCCAGTAAAAAAAAGCAGAGGGCGGTTTAACTAAAAGAAACACACACTCAAATTACGTACAGAACCTCTCCGGTATTTTTATCTCCGACACCATCTAAATGTTCTAAACACTCTCGCGTTGAGTACCTTTATTTAGCTGATAATTTTTTCAGGAGGAAAAAACAAATAAATCAAGGTATWCTTACAGCTTACAATGTAAATGTTTATTGAATGTACAAGTAGCAAACCAACATAAAWTATAACACTGTTTATCAGCAAACTAGTAACTWAAACAATATGYTAGAATCCTTTGCTGCTACATTTTTAAACAAATTTTTAGGCTCCTATGTGGAAAACTTTGACTCCAACCAACTTGAGGTGGGTATTTGGAACGGTGATGTTAAATTAAAGAACTGTAAGATTAAGAAGGACTGTTTAGACAGTCTGGACTTGCCAATATCCATAGAGCAGGGTATCCTAGGAAATTTGACAATGCAGGTTCCATGGTCTAGATTGAAATCATCACCTGTAAAAATTGAAATTGAGGACATTTACTTATTGATACGTCCTAATTCTTGGGAAAACTATGATCCAACAGATGCCTTGGAGAGGGAATTTAAYAGAAAAATGAACAAGATTGATGACTTAGAGAAACTYAATCAAAACTCTTCTGAAACGRTTTCTGATGTAAAAAGCYCAAGCTYAACGCCTAAAGACAAATCTTCAGATGGGTTTACWACATCTCTAATAAACAAAGTTGTGGACAACGTTCAAGTTTCCATAAAAAACATTCATATACGATATGAAGACTTTGACTGTGTGTTTTCAAGAGAACAAACAACAATAGGTATATTTTTACAAAATTTGTCAGCAACAACTTGCAATGGCAATTGGGAACAAATGTTCATGGAAACCATTAATGATATATCAAGAAAACTTTTAAAGCTGGATAATCTTGGATTTTATATCAAATCGGGAATTAACACWGGAGACAGTTTGCTTGATGAAGATGTTGATGTCTTTATATCAAGATTTAAGGAAACCGTAGTTGAACCTGTTTTAGTCGARCAATTGATTCATCCTATTTCTGGTGTCTGTAGACTKTCGATTAATAAAAAGGGATCMAMCAAGGAAAAYCCYAGATTTAATGCTGATTTGGATTTTGAATCCATAGGATTTGAAATATACGATTCTCAGTATCAAATTTTATTGGATATCATGACCAACATTAAACGTTTCAACAAATCCTGGAAATTTAAAGATATAAGACCACAATCAAGAGTAATGCARAATCCACGYGAATGGTTYAAATATAGTATAAAGTGTGTACTTACGGAAATTGAAGACAAAAACAGACARTACACCTGGGAAAGTATGCAACATTTTGCTAATTTGAGAAGGCAATATATGGAGTGTTGGAAAAACAAGCTACTTGCTCAAAGAGACAACACTAATGTAGATGAGGCAGTTTTGCAAGAACTAGACAATCTTCACAAAGTTTTAACTATGGATCAAATAATGCTGTTTAGAACACTCACCAAGAAGCAAATCTTAAAGGATCGRAAATTGGCAGCAGAAAAGAAACAGARTGATACAGCTAGTAGTCTATCTTTGTCTGATCAAAGTTTGAATGAAGAAAATATGGTCACTGCGCCAGAACATCCAGTASAAAATAGCAAGCCAAAAGGTTGGTTATCTTCTTGGTGGGGTRCATCTGAAAATAACTCYTCTACTCAAAATTCCTTGGAACTYACCGAAGAGCAAAAGCAAGAATTTTACGATGCTATTGAATATGATGARAACAATAAGCATTCTAATAAGAGTGTTGCAGCTGATGTTGTTGTCATGAATATCAGCAACAATATYAGCTCAGGTTTCCTAAGGCTAAAAACGAAATCCAATAATCAAACTCTTTCTGAATTCACCTTTGATGGTGCTAAGACTAAATTTTATCAAAAACCTGAGTCTTTTGGTYTAAATTTYGAATTAAATTCTTTTGCAATTCAAGATCAAAGTTCATCATCCTATACTAATATAGTTAAATGCAACAGCGTGATCAGCGATACYARTGATGTGGATGAAGATTTCTTYAAAGTTTATTTTGAAAAGAACCCAATTGATAAARTTGATGTTGATTCCAGCTTGACAATTAAGCTAAACACAATGTCCATATACTACAATCCACATTTCAYCAAAAGAGTTGTTAGCTTCTTTGATACAACTGATGAATTACATGACACTCTATCTGTTATTATCTCYTCAGCAGGAAATACTGTGGAAGGTTGGGCTCAGCAAACCAGACTTGGCTTGGAATCTGTTTTGGAAGAACACAAAAACATTGACTTAAATGTAGATATTAAGTCTCCTTTGATAATTTTGCCTATTGATTCGAATAAATGGGACACTGCATGTGTGCTTTTGGATGCTGGTAATATCAAAATCACATCAGACTTGATATCAAAGTCAATTATTGAGGATATAAAGAATTTGTCGGGAGAAGAGTACAGTAAAAAAGAAATAGAGAACCCAGGAGAGTTGGAAAGATTTATGTTTGATAGATTCAATATCAGCTTATCGAACACACAGTTGCTGGTTGGCCCTGACATTAAGACAACCATTGAATCATTGAAGCAATATGAAAACAGTGCGAAAAACAGCTGGTCAGTCATAAGCAACTCAACATTGAACATACTATTTGATGTCTCTATATTTCCAAAGGCTTTAGAATACTCTAAATTTAGAATGCAAATGATGCTGCCTCATTTGGATCTTGAGCTAAGTGATTATCAGTACAGAATCTTGTTGCAAGTTGCTCAAGTATTTGGATTCCAGCCAGTTCCAGATGAAGGAGTTTCTCACGAACAACTAAACTTGCATACTAACAAATCTATGCAAAGATTCTTGAAAGATAGTAAGCTTTTCTTGTCAAAGTTAAGCAAAAATCAATTGGAACAAAAATTGTTTGAAATGAATATAGAAGTTGGAGAAGTTTCTCTAAAACTAAAGAAAAGAATGAATGTTGAATTAGATAACTTTTTATTGATATCATCAATTACCGGGTCTCACATGCGTTTTTCTGTAGATAAATACTATCAATGCATGAATGTCAACATGGGGTTGAACGATCTGTTATTGACTGAAAATACCACTGGGCAACTGAAAAAAATGATGTACTGCGTTGATTCCGAAAGAGAAAGTTCTTCTGAGCTATTTACAGTTTCTTATAAAAGAGAACAAAGAATAGTAGAATATAACGGATTTTTGGTAGATGTTTATGATCAATTTGTTGATATTGGAATGAGTTCATTGGAATTAAACTTAAACAGTAGCTCCATTTTCAATATGCTAGCATATGTTAGAAATACTTTCACTGATGTCAGTAACGCTCCAATGCCCGCTGACGTCTTGAAACACAATGATGACACCAATAACGATGAATCACCTCAAAAAATGCTTGTCAACTTTGATTTGGAGAAGATCAACTTAATTTTTGAAGAATTGGGCGATGAAAAAATTGCTGCTCTATCATTCTCTGATTCATCTTTATCTGTCTATATGGTTCCTGAAAAACTCAAAGTGAACGGTAAATTGAAACACCTGGAGTTGGTTGATTTGATATATGCAAATTACAACCCTGAAATTAGAAATTTGATAACCATGGATACTTCAGATGGATATTCTGAACTAAAGTATGAGACCTTTGATTGTAAAAATTCTACATCTGATATTACTTCTTCTCTGTATTTAAAGAGTTCTTCCGTCAAGGTTAAGTTCATGGAACAATGCTTTGGTAGATTGGTGGAGTATTTTAATAATATGCAAAGTATCAAATCTGTCTTTGATAAGGCTAGATCTATCACATTTAATAACAGTCCGGACTTGAATACCATCAAAAAAATGAAAATTGATGTAGTTGTAGATTCACCAATTGTTGAATTTCCTTCCATTATTGATCCGGTGAACAACATTTGTGATAATCTGATCTTACATTTGGGTAAGCTTGCTTTATCAAACGACTTTAAGTCAGATGATTTAACAAGTTACACTACTAGCTTGACTGATATGAAGGTTACCTCATTTTTTAACTTTGTTGAAACAAAGCAATTTTTGCACATGATTGATAAGATGGACATAAAGTTAAGCATGTCTGTTCTAAAGGATTTGGCTGTGAGCAATGACAAGACAAAGCATATTGATATTGATGGTGTTATTTCTAATTCCGAATTGAAGTTAACCAACTTGCAAATTGATTATGTAAGAAATATTTTGAAGACCGTTGCTACTACATTTACATGGAAAGATAGCTCTGATAAATCAGGAGAAGAGCCATTACATGACAAGTCCAAAAAAATTGATGATTTGTGGGATATAGCAATGGACGCCAATGCTGTAATTACCCCTAACGCTGTTTACAAAGCGGATGCCAAGGATAAGTCATCTTCCAATGAAGATGATGATAGTCAAGTCTCAAAAACTGTGAAAGAACCTTACGATCCACCATCATTCAGTTTTAATATGAATATTCCAGTTACTAGTCTTACTCTATATGATAACACTGAAAACCAACAAAATGTGGATGACTGCTGCTTAACTAAAATTGCTTTTAATGGAACAAAAATAAACGTTAAGAAGGATCCTTTGGCTGAGAAAACTTTGAAACTCGATTATACTTTGGATTCTTTTGCTATCACAGACTTAAGAACCGATAAGGAGAATGTTCACTCAGAGTTAATCCCAATGATATCTGATTCCAAACATCAAGTTAATATAACATATTCGGAAGATAAAAACGAGGAAAAACGGGGACATTGTATTCTGGACAATATGAGATTGATCTTGGCAGTTGATTACTTAATTTCCATGAAAGTATTTTGGAACAAGTTGGTAATGTCTCCTGTGTCTGATGTTTCTACAAATGATATGAACCATTCATCAAAGAGCTATACAACACAATTTAGTGGTGCTAGTCATGCCGAAAAGCTTAACAATGCTGATAAAGCTGTTAAGTTTTTAAAGGCTCATTTCACAGTTGAATTGTTAAAACCAAGCATTGTTTTACTAGCTAATCCAGAACTAAAGGATAGCGAGGCATTTGTGATGAAGCTTGAACATTTGATTTTAGATAAAGTAACTGGTAAAGATGGTGATGAACTATCAATGAATTTGCTAAATGCAGGAATGTTTATGTGTAACATGAATAACTTCAACAATACTCACATAAGATTAATTGATGATTTCAGTTCAAGTTTCTACTTCAAGAAAAAGACAGAAAGTACACTTTTGAAACTGGATGTTGAGGAAATGATTATCAGGGTTGCTTTAAGAGACATCAGATTGGGAAACAAAATCTTTAAAAAGTCACTCAACTTGGCTACAACAAGTGGTTTGTTTGGAAATGCATTGGCTGAGAGATTGAATGAGTTTGACCAACCTGGTATTAAATTCAGTAGAGAGTTCAAGTTAGCCCTAGCTAAATATGCTCCTAGTGTTTTGTCCTCATTCACATTTATGAGCGATGAAGATCATGATGTTACTGATTACTCAGGAGACATTCAACCTGATATTGTTATTACTGATGAAAACTTTTATGTTTCCTTTGGGGGTGCTAGATTGGTATTGATTGGTGATGTTTCTGAACTTCCAATGTTGGATTTCCATACTGATAAATTTGATGTCAGTATTAGGGATTGGACAACTGATTTGAACTTTAACAGTAAAATGTCATTTTATACCAATGTATTTAACTACTCTAAGTCTGACTGGGAACCCTTGATTGAACCTTATACATTTACTATTTCTGGTTTTAGAGGGAGAAAGAATGAAACTGATCCGGGAACTGCTGCCATGAACATTAATATTGAAAGTGAGGATTCATCAGATATTACAATCTCACATCAATCCTTGAAGCTATTGAAGATGATACCTCAAAGTTTATCTTTAAACACAATTTCCAGCTTGGTACAATTGTCAAGAGATGAAACAAAACCATTCTTGATTCAAAACTATACTGGTATACCATTGGATGTTTGGGTATACGATTATCATGACAAAGCTAAGAAGAATAAGTTGACTACCATTGAAAACAATGAATCAATTCCTTGGGAATTTGAAGATTGGATTAAGCTTAGAGAAAATCTGGACACAGATAACAACAATTCAACAATTGCATTCAAACCTACCAGTGATGAATACGTTAGTACTTTCAAGATTAATACCAAAACAGAAACCCAAGCATTGTTCAAATTGGAACCACCTTTGGACAATATTCATTCAAGAATTGAGTGCACTATTAGATTAAATGAAGATGGTGTAAAAGTTATTCAATTTGCCTCTCCTCTTAAATTTACAAATTCGACTTCTACAGATCTGGAGGTGTTCTACAACGAATATGATTCTTTGATTGTGAAGAAAAACTCTTCAGCTTGTATTCCATTAGACAAGGTTTATTACTCAGTTTATCAAATTAAACCTATTGTAGAAAATGCTGAGTATTCAAAATCATATGCTATCTTTGGATGGAAGGATATTGTTGAGTCATCATCTAATATAAAATCAAAGTGCTACAATGAATCCACAGGAGAATACTTTTACTTTAATGTTTCTTGTCAGTTCAATCCCAAAGAAAACTTGGCCAGGGTATTCCCACATATGGAAATAATAATTTCTGCTCCATTTATGGTTGTCAACTCTCTACCTGTTGAATCTCATTTCAATATTGTTTCTAAAAACACTGGAGAAAATGTAAACTTCAATCTTAAATCTGGAGACAAGCTTTCGATTCATAACATTAACTTTGCTGAAGATATGGTATTCATGAAGGTTTTCCCATTTGATACTGGATATACACCAAGAGATTATTCACTAATCCAAGCACCTTCGAAATTCAATTTACCACCAGAAACTGGAGTTTGTTTGACAAGAAGAGAATCTGGTATAATCAACGAATTGGTGTTATCGTTATCTTACAGAAAGGACGTTATTACAGGTGCAACAATAATCAAAACTTTTGCAGCATTTGTTGTTCTAAACAAAACCAGTAGACCGATCTATATCAAAGAGAAGAACAAAGAAAACATGTTTTTGTGTCCTGTTGATACCAACGAGGAAGATGATACATACTCAACAATGCAAATGATTTCATTGAAAAACTATAGCCCAGTTGGGAAAAATGATAAAAAGAAGAAAGGATTGGTCCAATTGAGAATGAATGACACCGATTGGTCTTCAAATATTTCCTTGAACACCGTAGGAAAGAACATGGATGTTACATTACCTATTGCTTCAAAAACCACTGGAAATGAGATAGGTGTGTCAATTGGAGAAGGGTCTGGCATTTTTGCAGACACAAAAATTGTCACCATCAGTCCTAGATACATAGTAACCAACTTTACAGAAGGTAGTTTGGTCTTCCATGAGACTATGTGTATGGCTGAATTTTTGCTAGAAAGGGATCAAAACATACCAATTTACAAGATGTCCATGAATGAAAAGAAATACTGTAAAATCAAGTTCTTTGATAGTGATGGTCTTTCTGAATACTCGGAACCATTTGAATTGAACATGAAATCTGATATTGACTACATTAAGGTAAAAAACTTTGAGACAAATAAACATACTTTGATCATGATTGAGAAAATAATTGAAGGATCAACAATGTTTATCAATTTGAAAAATTCCCAATCACAATGGCCATTCTCTGTAAGAAATTTTACTGAAAACACATTCACAATTTATCAAAGAGATCCTAGAATGAGAAATTACACATCTGGTCAAAACAAGGATGATGAGATTGTAAGATCTGCAGATATTGGCTACTATAAATTCATGAAGAACTTTGAGCCTAAGAAATACACGTTGACTGAATACTCCATTATGCCGTTTTCATGGGATTTCCCTTCTGCCAAAGATAAAAAACTGATTATTGAGTATGGAAAGCTCACTAGAACAATTAACATGGAAATGATTGGATCTTTGAAGCCAATGGTACTAAGTATGGGAAACAGTGAAAACGATGAACCTTTAATAGTAGAGATAAACATTTTGGCTGATGGTCCATGTTTAGCCTTGGTTTTAACAAAGTACAACCCAGAGGTTTCTTTATACAAGATAAATACATCTCTACTGTCCAGCAACAATAAACCTCCATTGCCTGCCAGAAGAAGGGATCCAACAAATAACTCTTTACAAAGAACTGATACTTCATTCTCAATGAACACCAACAGTGAACTCGAGTCTAGGGATTCTTATGAATCCTCGACAGGGGAAAGTAACAGCATGAAGAAGATTTTCAAATCGCCAGATACAGAAAAGTCAGATGTATCATCATTGAGGGTTCTGATCAATATCAAGGGTGTTGGAATTTCCATCATAAACAAGAAGCTGCAAGAGCTTTTGTATATGAATGTGAAAGGTGTTGAGGTWAGATACAATGCATCCAAATTCTTCAAGTCAGTGTCGTGGAAATTAAAGTGGTTCCAAATTGATAATCAATTATTTGAGGATAACTTCAAACATGTTCTCTATCCAACTATAGTTTCAGATAGAAAGCAGGATATGGAGAAGCATCCGCTGTTGTCAGGATCCATAACAAGAGTCAACGACGAGACCACAGGAATGACTTACATAAAGCATGCGACTGGTCTAATCCAGGAATTGTCGTTGAAGTTAGATGAGGAGTTTGTTATTGAGTTGTTGCAATTCTTTGATCTTATCAACATGCCTACATCCATGCTGAAGGCAAGTGATTATGATAATAAGATTGGAGGAAGCTCTAACTCTTATGCTGATAACTTTGTGATTCCTTATTTGGACATTATCAAGGAGGAGGAAAGATTTGATGATGAGTCCAATGGTTTAGGTGTGGGTGAAGATTATTATCATTTGTCCTTACCGCAGTGCACAAARAGTATTGAGAAAAAGGTCTTGCATTTTGAGAACATGCACATTCAGCCAACGATTCTGCACTTTTCGTTCATGAGAAGTGAATCACTTCAATTGAGAGATAATGGAATRGACTTGGTTGCYTTAACRCAAAAGAAAAAGGCAAGTTCATTCTTGAATGCYTTGTACATGACTTTAGGAAAYATATCTGATGCACCTGTTGTATTGAACTCATTGATTATTGAGAATCACAAGACCAGTTTCAACYTATTGAAGGAAAGTATTGTTGATCATTACAATAGCGAAATATACAACCARTTATTAAAATTGGTGGGTTATGCTGATGTGTTGGGTAATCCAAGAGGTCTTTTCAATAATCTATCRAATGGTGTTGCKGATATCTTCTACAGTCCATATCAAAATGGATACTACATGAATGATAGACCAGAAGAGCTAGGTATTTCWATTTCCAAAGGTGGRATGTCGTTYTTGAARAAGTCTGTWTTTGGATTCAGTGATTCATTTGCTAAGTTCACRGGATCTGTTGCSAARGGKTTGACAGCTGCAGTTAATGACAAAAAYTTCCAAAGAGAGAGATACTTGCAACAAAGAAAGAACAGAATGAATAATGACTCCAATTCATTTGGATCTGGATTCAACTCTTTGGTGCAAGGTGTTTCATCAGGATTCAATGRCATAGCCACGAAACCTATGGAGGGTGCYAAGAAGGAAGGAGCTAGTGGGTTCTTCAAAGGATTGGGTAAAGGRCTTGTTGGTATGCCTACAAAGACAATGATTGGTATACTTGACATGGCCAACAATGTTTCTGATGGTATCAAGACATCCACAGGAGCATATGACCCAAACAACATCTACAATTCCAAATATGGTCATTATGAAAACAATGTGAAGAATTTACGTTATCCTAGATATGTAAGTAAAGGGCTGGCATTTTCCGTAGATCCAATGGATGGGTTGATTAAGCCATATGATGAGTTCAAGGCCTATGGGCAGTACATCCTGAAGACATGCAATGGAGGAGAGTTCTTGTATGATAATTATGTGGACCACGAGTATTTGCCTGGAAACCAAAGAATAGTTATAGTATCTGAGGAGCATCTGCTAGAATACAACGTGGATRCTAAGCAGGTGACATTTGTACTGGACATGGAGGAAATATGCAAAGTGGGAGCACCTATAGATGATGGAAGACAGATAATAGTGAGAGGAAGAAGTARAARCTCTGGTAAAYTATGCCAAGCAAGATTCCCMATCRTAGATCTRAAGGCYAAGGAAAGAATACTAACAAAGATCTTACTTGCCCAGAATAAGGTGATCAAGAACATGGATACAGAATTATGATTAGATAAGATATATAAATTCACAAATTAAWTAAAGATGGATTTTTTTTTTTTATGTGTAACCCTTTTTTGGCGGCAGTTGATAAAAGCACTTTATCGGAGGGGATTATAGCCGATATTCGGATTTTTACGAGTCTGACAAAAAAAAAAGTCAGTGRATAAGGTACGACTGGTAGCTACACTGGGCATTGTRTACACAGAGATGAGTYCKATACATTCGAAAACGTTTATCAGCTAAGRMAAYAGAAWGAACGTACATGTCTTAATGCATATTCCCACTGTYTGAACACTTCTTATGCTGTGTGGACACATGCTGCTACCTTTCCTGACTAGTCACTGTGCATTAWTTCTTTTRTCGTTTAGGTAGCTAAATTATACGGGAAAGGTCAAGTACTTTTTTTTTTGTTTTACTTTTTTTTTCYYCCAAGAAGTTAGCCTGAGTCGCTTTGTTTTCCCCCCAGTGCAAAAWTTTTTTATATTTTTGGTTTCGCTAGCTGGACATTATTACAATTGGTCTACCTAGAAAAATCTTACATAAGTATACAATCATATTTTTTTTTAAAGGTACGAAAACAAGTATCAATCAAAAMAACCAATCAATCACTGATTTATTCTTATTTATTAATTTCCTATATTAACTTATTTATTTGGTATTTATTTGCTKCCGCAATTTTCTAGTCAAAGTACCACCATTATTTATTTATTGAACTGGCTTCTACAAAGGAAAAAAAAAACTTATAATTTACCCATTGAAAAYATATCTAACAGCACCCAATGTCTAGCTTAATATCYAAAAGAATTACCCAAATAACCTCAAACAGCAGAATTCTAGCTTCCAAGAGATTYCAATCTGTAGCTGCCCCAGCAAACTTGAAAACATTCAAGATCTACAGATGGAACCCAGACACACCAGAAGTCAAGCCAAAGATGCAAGAATATAAAGTCGACATGAACAAGTGTGGTGGTATGGTTTTGGATGCCTTGATCAAAATCAAGRACGAACAAGACGGTACCTTGACCTTCAGAAGATCCTGTAGAGAAGGTATTTGTGGTTCCTGTGCCATGAACATTGACGGTAGAAACACCTTGGCCTGTTTGTGTAAGATTGATGCTGAAAAGTCATCAACCATCAAGATCTACCCATTACCACACACCCATGTCGTCAAGGACTTGGTTCCTGACTTGACTCAATTCTACAAGCAATATAAATCTATCCAACCATATTTACAAAGAAAGGAGTTCCCTAAGGATGGTACTGAAATTTTACAAAGTGTTGAGGATAGAAAGAAATTGGACGGTTTGTACGAATGTATCTTGTGTGCCTGTTGCTCCACCTCCTGTCCTTCATACTGGTGGAATGCTGARGAATACTTGGGTCCAGCCGTTTTGATGCAATCCTACAGATGGATGATTGATTCAAGAGATGAAGCCAAGGAAAAGAGAAAAGAAATGCTACAAAACTCCATGTCTGTCTACAGATGCCACACCATTTTGAACTGTACCAAGACTTGTCCAAAGGGTTTGAATCCAGGTAAGGCCATTGCYGAAATCAAGAAGTTCTTGGCTGCTGCTTAAGACTCCAMYTGGTGACTGTTTTTTTCTGTACTCTACTAGAGGATGAACTTTTTATAATGGATTTATAAGTTTATCTTATTTATATGACAAAATATTTATTTATATACTTTTTTTTTTGGTATTTTTTATTATATTTATTATGATTGGAATTGTTKAATTTTGGTTTTGTCAGAAATTAGAAGCRTATGGTTGGAAACGCTACCAAAACAGTATGAGTTCTACACYTATTTGYTTTTTTTCCACTTTCTTTTTTTTTGTTACCTTCAAATTTAACTTCATCAACTAAACCAGCACACTGATATATTCATCTATCGTTTAGAATATATATATCCAATCTCATACTACTCTTTGATATTAGAAGTTRCTAAAACATTCCASTTTTATCATATCTAATAAACGTATATTTTAACTGGAAAACATCTATCAAAYATGAGCTCTAATTAYAACRTTACAAGATCTCAGATCATTCAATTGGAAAACACAACAAAGAAGAAATTAGCAACATACTCCAGTAAGTACGCGCAATACGTTACAAAAAAGGCTAACTTCAAGGAAATTGAACTCGACAAAAGCATAGAAACACTGATCAAGGAAAGGGGCCAGCTACTTGATAGTATCACCAAAAGCATAGATGAAGATGACGACGAACTAAGATCAAAGTACTTGAAGCATAAATCAGAACTCAACAAGGATCAAAAGGAACTRAACAACTTGAGATCATGTATAAACCAAGAAAGAAACCACTTGAACTTGTTGATAACGGTGAAAAAGGACATTTTGGCTGAAAACAACAACTTCTCATCAACYGAGGAGTACATGAACGACGAGAGCATGAGAATTGATAAGCAGACCAGTGTGATGGACAAACTTATACAGGATGCCCTGAACAGCAGAAACCAGATAATGGAGCAGTCCAATGAGATTTTGTTCAACAGCAACTCCAGAGTGAATCACTTGCTCCAAAGGGTTCCCGGAATAAGCACRTTGTTGACCAAAATYAACACCAGAAGAAAAAAGAACATGGTGATCATGAGTTGTTTGATCGGTGTCTGTATGTTTTTGATATTCCTAACCTTTTAGAACAAGTTWRTRAACWARATTGATGTGCATRTGTATTTATTCATAGATTRTTTTACTGTATATTGATTATTTCTAATTCTTTTTATGTCAATTAACGTTTCACTGGAATGTGTATTATCTTTGTTACATTGAGTGTCTTAACAGCGTGGATTCAAGGCACTTTTTGAAATGGTAGCTTAGATCCGTTTTTGTGGGTGGAAAATGTGGAAATAACGTCGGAAAAAACAACCTCTAAAGTGCTTATCTGGCGTATCGTRARAACATAAACAATCTTTGATAATTGTTTAGCCTTGRTTATATAAGAGCTGTGTTTGGAATAGGACTTTGTTGTTTGTCTGTTTATTGGAGTAATGATTTTAAACGTTTTTTATGCTTATAAATTAATCACGATATAAACCATACAAAAACATTCAGTATACACAAGCAATGGCATCTCTAAAGTTTTCCAAGTTTCAAAATAACATCTTAGATAAAGACGGCAACCAAATAAAAATAGGCTTTGGTGTCGGCTCCTACTGGAGAATCTACAAGTCCGAAAACAAAGTCGACTTTGTTCCTGATCTTGTTGAGCAACTGAAAACAGCCATTGAATCGGGTTTCAAGATGATCGATGGTGCTGAGGCTTACAACACCTATCCRGAAATAGGAGCTGCTTTGAAGGAAACAGGTGTTAAGAGAGAGGACATCTGGATCACTGACAAGTACTTGTCTAAATCCTACGAGTTGAGAGGCAGCACAGGACCRATTGACTCATTGAACAGAGCCCTTGGTCTTATGGATATCGATTACGTTGACATGTATTTGTTACACTCGCCTACAATCACCAAAGAAAATGCAGGYATAACTTTGGAAGAAGCCTGGCAACAATGCGAACAGYTGGTTGMGGCAGGAAAGGCMAAGCARATYGGTGTCAGTAACTTCAGAGTTGATGATCTGGAAAGAATCATGAAGATTTGTAAAATTAAACCAATGTGCAACCAAATTGAGTTCCATCCTTACTTGCAGGCACAATCTCCAGGGATAAGAGAGTACTGTTTCCAGCATGRAATTCAGTTGGAGGCATTCTCCGTTTTGACCCCACTGACCAAATGTGGTGATGAYCCAGTCGATAACCCGATTTTGGSAATAGTCGRCAGACTATCAAAGAAATACAACAAGACAACTTCCCAGGTTTTGTTGAGATGGTGCACACAATTGGGTGTTCTGGCATTAACCACCACATCAAGTGCCGAGAGAATCAGGCAATCGTTGGATATCTTCGACTTTGAGTTGACAGATGATGAAATGATAGAAATCATCAACWCCAAGGACGCCAAGTTTTTCCGTGGATGGGGCAARGACTTCATGCCATACACACAAGAGCAATGCAACATTGGKTTATAACCGTGGTATGGTATAAKAWCTACTAGARACTTATAGCTTYRAWYAACAARMYGTAATAACACWATTGATGATTMTACGATATATATATTATTGTTAAAAATGGACAGTTCTTGATCTMAATCAATTTTGCGTTGTTTTTTTTGCTTTTTTTTCTTTTTTTTCTTTTTTTWAAAAAAAAATMCATGCTCAAAACTTYTATTCTTGACATTTGGACATACGATGAAGACGGATAAACATATGTTAGTCAGATTATTTGACTTTCATATTGCTAAATTATTACACATTCTTTGATGTTACAAATAAGTTWAGATTGACCGATAAGMACTGCATASAYAAAAMACWTCAAGAAATGGAGTCACAGTCATCTGCAAACAATAACGATGATCATATAAACGAGATCCACTCCCTTGAAGAGGGAAGGTACAGCACAGATCATGATTACAACGAAACAGYCTCGGCAAAGTCTCAAAGAACGATGAGRTCACGCAGAAAGCCTAAGCGGAAGGGGACTATATTTTCGAATAGCACAAGACAGAGAACAAACTCTTCRTTCCAGTACCCCTCCAACATGTCTGTCTTTTCCTCTGGTGTTTCCATCAACTCGCCTGTGGGGAGTGTAACCAGTCCGTCGGCAAAGCAGACGCCGCGTCTTCAATCCTTGATGCCAAGCACATACCACTATGAGATTGTTCCAACATCGTTCCCTAATCTTGAGCAGGACCGCCAGTCWGATGASGAACCATTGTCTGGCCTACATGAGTCCACTGTTGATGGACATGATGATCATGCCAACACATCCATGCCGCCTAATGTGAGAACAATCAACAATGGATCCAAGGTCATTGTGAAGCCCAAGCARATCCATCAAAAYCCYCTGACCCCAGCTATGTTGCCTAAGGGTTTCACACCAATCAATAACTGGGGGAGAGTGAAAAACAAATACCACAAGGAGTGGCTGGCTGAGTTTCTTAGGCACCCTCGTAATGACAATACTGGGAGATGCATGCTCTTTRCAAAACACACTGTCAATGCAGACACGAGTGCTGAAGTACTATGATTATTTGAAAAAGACTCAAAACGTGGATGATGTTAACCAAGCTGACTTGTTAAAAGGATTAAGTCTGATCACTCAGGGGTACAGTATAAATGTACAGTTGGGTTGGGCAGGTGCYGTTGTTTGTGGGTACTTTGCCGCCGGTGGCTCATCMTTATCAGGTGGCCATTTGAACATGTCTGTGACCATATCGAATTTCTTCTTTAGAGGCTCCCCTAAATGGCACCTGGCAATAGCATACATTGTAGCACAGCTGYTGGGAGGATATGTCGGTGGCTTGTTGCTTTTTGGATACTACAGAAAGGTTATTGAAGAGGTTTATCCTGATTGGAAAACAAACACAGCACTGATATCCAGCTTTGTCACCGTCCCGTTGGATTACCTTTCTCCTGGCAGACAATTTATCAGTGAAGCTGTGGCAACTATGTTCTTAATAATGGGGATTTTTGCCATGACAGATCCGTATAACAATACATCAAATGAGCTATTCCCGTTGTACTTATTCATGCTTATTTACACACTGATGGCGGCAATGTCCTTACAAACAGAGGCGGCATTAAATTTTGGAAGAGACATGGGGCCAAGACTGGCATTGTACACTGTGGGTGCAAGCAGAAAGGTTCTGTTTGATTCTAACCATCATTATTTCTGGGTTCCTATAGTGGGTCCAGCAGTTGGGGCCCTGATGGGTGCTATGATATATGATTTTGTTATCTTTAGAGGGCATGAGTCATGGGTCAATAGACCAATATATCAAAACATGGATCTGTTAAGAAGAAAGTGGTACAAAATCAAAAGAACCATCAACAAGAGAAGGGCTGTGAAATACAGCGGTGAAGATAGTGATGATGAATATGATTCAGACTATGATGCTATGAGTGCCACAACATATGGTGACAACAGTGAGTTGCCATCGATTACCAGTGGTTCCAGCAAAGCCAACATGCTAAAAAAATCAACGGAACCAAATRACGAAGAGGAACCGTCCAATGATAAAGRCTCCAACTATGCTGGAGATACTTTTTCCTTGAATGATATCCCCGAGGAGGACTTGGATGATGTTGAGCTGAATGACATGAATGTGTACAGATATGASAGATCGCATCTGAACAATCCTGGTGTGCACAAGAAGAAGAATGTCAGGAGAAGTGACATCCACTTCAAGTCGAGTGGGAAGAACAGAAGATTTGTGCCAACACTGTAGTGGATATGCTATACAGAGAGGGTGTTMCAAWGCGTTATATRTKTTTTTCCCCCACACAGTTTTTTTTTTTTTGATCAAACGGCATTCCGTTAGTCCACCGTCTTGGGCTTTTTTTGTTTGCTCATAACTTCATTGTGTTCAGAAGAGTTGGGATCATTATATATTAGACGATGTTGTGTAAATGTCATAAAATCAAATCTTGTTCGTTGTATAAACATATCCTTTTGAACATCTTTTATCAAATTAATACTTGATTAATTCTTATGTCCGATAAACAGATAACAAAACAGGTCAATCCATATACAGTAAACTTTGCTGGAGTAACCTACGCGGCTGAAAACCATTGTATAGCTTTGTAAAGGTGAAAAAAAAAATACGTCATCTCTRGTATATATCGATAGTGAACCTGATTGTCAAGTCTTTTTCTATTTCAACTACGTTTGTCTTTAAAGATTATARAAATCAGTACTTATAGTGCTCAGTAATATTGTTGTACAGAAATAATATAACCATAACCAGTAATACCATAATGAGCTTTGACAGAAACGGTTTCAACAACGATAACGAAAGCATAGATTTAAGTCCCCATGGAGAACACAATTTTGAAGCCATTGGTGATATGGAACAGGGTGTCTAYGACCCAACCAACAAAAGCAGAACTCCTTCARTAAATACAAATAACACTAGCAACAAACATAGAAAAAGCATGTTCAGCATGCGATCAGGTAGAAGTAGTTCAATTGCCGAATCCAATACAAATACTCTCAATCATCAAAGACAACAACACAAGCCCAGAAAAAAGAGAAGGGATTCGTCTTTCAACTATACAACKTACTTTCCCCAACCTCTGACCGATGAGGATGATAATCCTTCGTTATCAACCAAAAAGTACTCCATGGATAATTCCGAAAATAACCGTGGTATTTTTGATATAGAAACAAGCAGATCATCTCATATAAACCCACGACGCAATACCATTGCCAATAGTCAATACCAATTTGAAGTCATACCTTCAGAATTACCGCAAATGTCTTCTCACTCATCTATTTCATCTTCTTCTTCGGGTTACAACCAACAAAGAAGAAAAAATACCATAACATCGAGAAGTGCTAAACACAGCAACAAGCAAAGTATGTCCAGTGGTAATGGCCTGGAATCATATGACTATGATGATGACACTGTGCATGACAATGACACTGTATACACAGAGAGCAAGTACTACATTCCAGAGCAGAAAGTTCTTCTCAGACCCAAGCAGATACATCAAAATCCATTGACACCGCAGGTGTTACCACAAGGGTTCACCCCCATCAACGAGTGGAGTAGATACAAGGCAAGATACTTCAAAGAGTGTCTTTCAGAGTTTCTGGGTACTTTTATATTAGTTTCATTAGGTGATGCGTGTTCGATATCTACAGAGTTGACTGAGCAGAACAGAGTGAACGAATATGAAAAGTCTATTAACGCATTGATTGCCAACCAAGTGGATGACAACACCATTCATACTATTGGAACAATGCTCAAAAGCGTGAGTGATATAACACAGAATTACAGTGTAAGTAATCAATTAGGGTGGGCTGGTGCTGTTATAGCTGGTTTTTGGGCTGCTGGTGGTTCTTCCCTGTCTGGTGCTCATCTTTCTTGGTGTGTCACATTGATCAACTTCCTTTTTAGAGGCTCTCCAAAATTCAAACTGTTTTTCCCCTACTTGATTTCACAGCTTGTTGGTGCCTATGTTGCAGGGTTGGTACTGTTTGGTATTTTCCATCCAGTAATACTTGATGTATATCCTGATTGGAGACACAATAGGGACTTTGTGGGTATGTTCACAACCCTTCCTTTGGAGTATTTAACGACTGGCCGACAATTTATAAGTGAATTCATAGGTTCCTTTTACTTGATTATAGGTATTTTTGCCATGACTGATCCTTATAACAACACTTCTCCAGAGGTTTTCCCTGTCATGCTTTTCATTTTTATTTTGACAATTAATTGTACTATGGCTTTGCAGACAGGTGCTGCATTGAACTTTAGTAGAGATTTGGGTCCTAGATTAGCCCTGTGGACTGTTGGTGTTGATCATCATTTGTTATTCGGAGCTAACCACCACTATTTCTGGGTTCCTATGGTTGCTCCTTTGATAGGAGGCTTATTGGGTGCCTTCACTTATGATTTATTAATCTTTAGAGGACAAGAATCATGGGTTAATAAACCATTCTATCAGAACATGGCCTCATTAAGAAAGAAAAAGAGAAAAATTAAAAAGTTCTTTAGAAGACTGCTTTTTAGTCATACCAAATACCGCTACAAAAAGAAGAACAGAAGTTATGAATATGACTCGGACTCTGACTCTGATGATTCAACTGTGATGGCAGACTCCATTGACAACTCAAGTAATGACAACTATCGTGGCTATGCAGACTCTAAGATGGACTCAGAAGATGATAACGCAGATGAGTATTCTCAAATACAGGATGACTTATCAGAGGGTGATCCGCTAGCCAATGAACATAGCTTTAGGTATTCTCAAGACAGAGGCGATGCATTTTCAGGTGACAGGGTCACATTTGCCGATGATAACACAAGCTTGAATACCATGCCTTCTTTTGCCACTAATAATGAAACAGACGGAGAAAGCGAAAAGAACGATGGAAACAGTTTTGATCATGGAAATCATGTATTAAATAATATACCTGAGGAACGTTTTACAGATAGTGATGAAGAGACCAAGTTTGCAAACCAGAATCACCCCATGATGTATCAAACTAACAACAGATCCAAAGCATCGGTTAGAAGCAAAGGTTCAAAGAAAAAGGCCACCAGAAACATAAATGATATAAAGTTCAACTATTATGACAGCATGCCTTCAAAGCCAAAGAACATCTTCAGAAACTACAATGTACCGCATTATAGTAGACGCTCAGATCACATGGCACCAGGATCCAGAAAGAAGAAAAATATTTCATTCAAGCCTAATAAAAGAACAAGAAGCTTTGTGCCAACAATTGAAAAGGAAGATGAAGTTTAATAGGTGGCTATACTATTACCATCTGATGYATTTATAGAGCTTKGTGGTAACAGGAAATAATTGSAGATTTGTTTAAGTTTAGCAAACGTTTATATAAACCGTTTGTTGAAGATRYGAACAAAGGTAGATTCAAACTATATATTGAACTTGAATATGCGATGRGTTTRAATKATTCATGCTTGACTTAGTTATGTGACGATAATGCTCTTYAAACYATAAATYAMATYARTTGTCAATKAGCWAGTTTRGTTATCTTCTRAAACCCTTYGTTAATTTAATGAACGTTTTTTCWCTTATTCACSTATTGCCTTTCKGCATTTTTCTCGGATTTAAKTTACTTTTTTATCTGGCAGTCCTTCATTGTAGATYAAGACTCCTTCTTTTATATTTGTAGTAATACTAATGCTATCTTTTAAATCRAAAATTYTGGTTTACKTCTTATGATGAGCCCTAAATAGAAACAGMATTAAGAAAGCAGGRAAACATCAGAAGCATCTTYGTCCATTATTTTCTTATCACCCYATTTTGATTTCAAAAATTTGACTSRATACATATAATCYAAACTCTAAAGATGCTGATAAAAACAGAGAAGGAAAAGCAATATGCTGATATGCTTGAGTTATACAAGAAAAGAGTTTTACAACTRGGAATAGAAAACCAAGATTWYCTAAAAGCAAATAAACAYTCAGCTCAATTATTTATACAGCAATTGATCAAGCTGGGTATAAACACCTCTGTCATYACTTCGTTRAATATATTCAGTGATCTTGACGAAGATATGACATATTTGGTTCATCTGTTTAAAATAATATCCGAGAATAATGACCTGAACGGGGGCTTAATCACTCTAAAGGAACTTCAGTATCAYTTTTCAAACTTCAACATGATGATCTCCAAAGACCGGCTTGTAACTCTGATGAACACACACTTTGATAAATGGAAGACCGGAATCTCATTGACATACTTAGAGGGTGACAAAAATAAATCAAAGTCCAGGTATCCAATAATAAGATGCTATCCTATGGAAATAAGCAAAGACTCCGAATATATATTAAATTACATAAAATCGAAAAGCGAAGGGTTTGTAACTAAAATGGAAATTATTGAGAAATTGGGCTGGTCAACGGTAAGAACAAAAACAGCTTTATCAGACATGGTGGCATCCGGAATGCTTTGGATAGACATTTGCAACAATAACGCAGATGAAATAAATTATTGGGATTACAGCAGTATATATGATTAAGACGACTCTTTTTTGGCTTTCTTTTTATCACGCCATCTTTGGTTGACCTCTTCAGCTGGTGTTTGTCTATTTCTCTTTCCAAACGGAGTGACCTTTGATAATCTTTTATGTTTTCCATCACCTAAATTGATATAATTACTATCAAATGAGTCCATATCAAATGCAACTTTTCTGCTTTCATCATCAAACTTGATACATGGAGAAGAGTTGAATTTAACAAGATTCTTACTCATCTCTAATCTTATTAATTCTTGATAATAGATTGAATATACACTGTCATTGGTAGTTTTTTTGTAGTTCATGGTTTCCTTGCACGCTTCAAAGTCGTTAGCCTTCATCCATATGATATCAGCTTCATTTTTAAAGGCACAATCATATAAAACTAATGGAGTATCACTGGCATATGTATAGTCAGGCTTTGACGAATATTTGTTCTCAACATCCATTAACTCAGTGACAATGGATGGCTTTTCATGTCCTTCCGCAATTTCAAGCAAAACAGCCATCATGCATCTAACTTGATGCCATAAAAATGCTGATCCTTTCAAATCTAAACAGTAAACTTGTTCTTGTTCATTAACAAGGATTATATCACAGTGAAGAATAGTTCTCTTAAAGGAAGTAATTTGCTTGGATCCGTCAATTTTACAAAAGTTTCTGAAGTCATTGTCTACACCCAAGAAATTCTTACAACCTTCTCTCATTTTGTTCAAGTCCATGTGTTTTTCAAGCTTGAAGTAATATCTATAATGTCTGTAGGCACAAGAAAATCTTGCATCAAAATCACGATCACAATTCAAACTTACGCTGTGAAGCCAGATATCGTTGGGAAGAGAGCCGTTCAATGCCTTGATGTAGTTTATTTCTTTGGTGTCATTTTCCCTGTTATCTATCTCTTCTTGGGTCTTAAAGCAGGATCTTAGATCCAAGCTAATAACTTGGTTCATGGCAGAAACACCTTTATCTGTTCTCCCACATCTAGAAAAGTTCAGCTTGGCCAAAGTCTTTGGATCATAGTCTTTGATAAATTTCTTTTGTTTTAGCACTTTAAAAATAGTTTCCTCAACAGTCTTTACATCTGAGTCAGCTTGATACGCTAACCCACTGTAATTGTATCCCAAGTAAGAAAATTTTAGTACCACTTTTCTGGTTAAATAATCAAAATCTTTTTGAGGTTTTACATTTTTAGTCTTGGCTGGAGTCAAATTTTTCTTGGCTCCCTCAAGCTTCATGATCTTGGCAATCAAATCCTTTTTATCCCAAGATTGATAATCGACATGCGATGGCTCAGTTGACATTCTTATATTCTTTTTTATAGGTGATTTCCAGTAAGTGTTGAATATATGTTTAAACATATATTTTGATAAAATTGTGTGGACTGTTTGAGGCGTCTTCCTTTTGGTTTTATATACTTGTTTATAGAAGTTTATGGATATTTTTAAAAATGTATCTTACTGATGTCTTTAGCAAATTCCATAATGAGATACGATATTTGGATTAAAAGTAATAAATTTGATTTCTGAAAAAATTCAAAATGCAAAACTAACAATACACGTGACTAAAAATTTCTAGATTTCCCAATTAGGAAGCAAGTTTAGAAAGTATGTGAACAAAAATCGTTTCTTTTTTTTTTTTTTCAAAAAGCATCTTCACGTATGTTCATTGCAATATTTGCTGATTAAACTATATATTTCGTGCTCCCATCGCATTTGATATTAAATAACATCTTAAAATCACATAGCTATAACACTTTCAATAGGCCATTGAAAAATTCATATATACCAAATGGCTAGTAAAGAATCTCTATCTTGGGATAGCCTTGATTACAAGCTATTACCTTTTATCAAAAGGGCTATAGAAGCATATGACTTTGAGCATCTAACCCCTGTCCAGGCAATGACAATTCCAATGCTTTCAAGTAATAGAAAGGATGTCATTGTTGAATCCTACACTGGAAGTGGTAAGACACTTTCCTATGTGATTCCAATTTTAGAAAGATGTGTAAGAGATTATGCCTTTGARGCWYTGAAGGATACTGATCTACCACATAAYGGRCCAAAGTTGAAGAAACCTGTAAATAATTCCTTTCACACAATGATCATAGTTCCTACAAGAGACTTGGCTGTTCAAGTTGAAAAGGTTATAGACTTTATATTATCATTTTATAACGATAAGGCAACAATAGTCGATGAAGATGATGATGAAAATAAGGAAATATTATACAAAGCTCCAAAGACACTATTATTAGTAGGAGGTGATAAAAAGCAAAACATGAATGAAGATATCCATAAGTACAAAACCACAAAGCCACATATTCTAATAGGAACACCAGGAAGAGTCTTGGAATTTTTAAAAAAACCTATAGTCAATACAAAGGAATGTGCATACTTGATTTTGGATGAGTGTGATAGATTGCTATTGGACCCCTCATTTGATAAAGACATACAGCAGATTTTATCTATCTTACCAAAGCAAAAAAGAACAGGTTTGTTTTCTGCCACAATTAAAGATCCAAAGTTCTTAGTTTCTAAAACATCCATGAGAAACCCATTCAAAATCACTGTTAATGCCTTRAACAAGCCTAAAGAATTAACCTTGAWGTATGTTTTGACTAAAACCAACAACAAACTGAATCAACTRCTGGCTATTTTGCAAAAGTCTGAGTACAAAAGATGTATTGTTTACATGTCATCAGCCAACGAAGTAACATATTTCCATAAAATGATCAATTACTTTATWAGATCCRMKAAAGATAATAAATTCTTCTACAAGTTCCCAACTGGRAAGGAACTGCCTATTTACTCAATGTCAGGAAAGTTGACAAATCAACAAAGAGAAAAGAGTCTTGAACTGTTCAAAAAAGATACCATATCAGGAAARAGTGTGTTGCTAACAACAGATCTTACATCCAGAGGGATTGATATWACCGATGTCGATTTGGTTGTCCACTTTGATGCACCAACAACTCCAGAGATATTCTTGCATAGATCAGGAAGATCAGCTAGAGGAGGAAAGGCAGGTAACGCCYTAYTATTTTTGCAAGAGGATACCAAAGAGATTGGATATTTGGACTTTTTGAAAATCAGATATGGGATTGATTTAGAGGAAATATATTGTAACTTTGACATTGATGGATATTATGACATGAAGCAATTGTACAAATGGGTTTTGCAAGATAGATTAAGATTTGATGAGAGTGTGTCTGGATTTGTATCATACATCAATGGWTATAGAGCTCACTCYYTAAAATCAATCTTCAAAACTAACTCRATTAATTACTTGAAGTTAGCAGAATTATTTGGGTGTGTAAGATTCCCTAAATCTCCAGAAGTTGACGCGTTTTTGAAAGATTACGAGAAGCTGGATTGTTATTTTGATGAAGAACAAAGAAAGCATATATCAGCTATCAAGGCAAAAAACGGATGGTTTGTGGAAGAGTTTAATATGAATGACTTCAAGTACTCAGATAAAGTAAGAGAACAAAAAAGATTAAAAGATCTGGAAGAGAGTCAGRAGAACAAAAAAAGTAAAAGCAAGAAGCCAGTTGAAACAKTAGCATGGTCAAATAAGGTTGAAAGYAAAGAGAAGAAGCAAGARAGAAAGCGAAAACTGGTTGAAAAAAGGGARATTATAGTAGMAGAGATGAAGAGGAAAGCTAAGGAAGATGCTGAAAAAGGTGTTAMTGCCGAGTACAAAGACGATATAGACGAAGACTGGAAAGAAATGGTGAGAAGTAGCAAGAAACAAAAGAAGAGCAATGATTTCTTTGATGAAATGTAGATGTTTACTGAACAGTTCATTATACTATTTAATTAAAAGGAAAARAGTTTAAATATAAAACGTCATTAATGATGACATATGTATCGTTTTCAAATTCGTTCTTAATATCATCCTCCCTTTGTTTTTTTATATCGGSKGTATCATAGTTGACTGGTTWACCTTTATTTTTTGTTTTAGTTRGCCAAGCAAAAACTTTCCCAAAACGGAAGTAAACACAGCCATTTCCTGATTCTAAACGTAATAGCGTTACCCTTTTTTTTTGGMGAATACCTTCCAGTAGAAGTGTTAAGGTAAAAGTAGTTTTTTTTTTTCTCACCCCTTAAAAAATTAACAGGATTGTTTAAATATAAACAATGATATATAATTATCAACTTTAAGTTTAAAACATTAAGACTTATCYTTCATATTATTGAATATGAATACAGTCAAYTGACTTAAAAACCAAAGTAGTAAGTTACTATATTAATAATTAATTAAGACAACCATTACCTACTCCTTACATTAAATACAACTAAAAATGAACAGAACATATTCTATGAGATCTAACAGAGTTCCTACTCAAGCCGAAATCCAAAACCCTCCTCCTCCAAGAGCCACTGCAGTCAGCAAAAACAAGTTCTTTGGTGGTGGTTCTTTATCCACCCACTTGAGATCCAAAACCGCTGGTGCTGTTGGTCCTGAATTAGCCAGAAAGCTAAACTCCTTAATCAAGTTGGAAAGAGGTGTTGAAAAGTCCTGGGAGTTGGTCGTCAATGAAAAGAGAGATGCTGCTTCTCAATTATCTGTCTGGGGTGAATCCGGTGATGATGACATCTCCGACATTTCTGACAAATTAGGTGTTTTGATATACGAATTAGCTGAACTAGACGACCAATTCATTGACAAGTACGATCAATATAGACTAACTTTGAAGTCCATCAGAAACTTGGAAGCTTCAGTCCAACCATCAAGAGACAGAAAGCAAAARATTGCTGACCAAATCGCTCACTTAAGATACAAATCTCCTGAATCCACCAAGATTGCTGTATTGGAACAAGAATTGGTCAGAGCTGAAGCTGAATCCTTGGTTGCTGAAGCCCAATTGTCAAACATTACCAGAGAAAAGTTAAAAGCTGGTTTCTTCTACTTATTTGATGCTTACAAGGAATTAGCTGAAAAGAACGCCTTGATTGCTGGTTACGGTAAAGCCYTGTTGGAGTTGTTGGATGTCAACCCAGTTGTTCCAGGTGAACAAAGACCTCAATATGATGGTTACGATGCTTCTAGACAAATYATCATGGACTGTGAACAAGCCTTGGATGCCTGGACTCTTGACTCTGCTGTTGTTCAACCAACTTTGTCTATGCACTATGGCCCAGAAGATGTATACGCTTCTGAAGGTGAAGAAGGTGAATATGAAGAAGAAGTCGAAGAGGATGTTGAAGAAGCACCAGAAGAATAATTTTATTTCCCTAGGTAAAAATTTRACAAAGAGAGAAATAAWATTTGGTTCYATGGTCTAATTGAATCAAATGAAACAAATTAATTAGTATAGTCTAAAAAAAATATTGAGCACTTAAAAATCAGGGAGATATTAGTATTGATTAAGTAATAATAAACATATGTAAAAATATTATGTATTTGTCTTTTTTAAGGTAATATAATTGCACAAACAAGCTCTAAATGAATTCATTATTTTGTTCAATGATAAGAAATAAGAACATGTTCTTCAAACGTTAATCTTAATTGACYATTTYGGTSGTACATGGAATGTTGTATTATATGCTGGTGGTGAGGAATTACCAGAAATCACGTGCCTACTTASCAACTTTAGAAAAAAAGAAAGAATAAAAATCACTGATATTGGCTAGTTACCCTTTTAGGAAAAATCATCTAAAGACCAAGTTTCTTTTTTTTTCTCTCTCACTACACTTTTTCTAATCTCTCTATATTCTACTAAGTTAAAGTATTAATTTTAATGATATGGATTACAGCAATSTTAAGGCAAAAAATTGTTTAAAAACCAAGATATACAACCATAATCATCTTATTAATATTATTTGATTYAACWATWCCAATAAAGTAAACATGGGTACCGCTAAGAGAACAAAAAGACAATCCTTGATGAAGGAAGTCACTCCTGAAATAATGTCAAACAGCCTAGCAGCTAACCAGTTATCATTCAAAGGTGACAAAAAGACAGCTAARCAAGATCCATCATCCAGAGCTCCATCTAAAAAGGAACAAAAAAGAGCTCTGCTATACGGTTCTCAAAGAAAGTCCAAGCATCAAAGAGAGTTGTTAGCCAAAAGAGTAGAGAAGAACCTTCCTATTCTAAATAAATCCATAAAGACAGGTTTGAAAATCAAAACTGGTAAGAAAGGTAAAAAGTTCATAGAAGATAACGATACCCTTATATTACAAAGAATAGCCAAGACCATAGGAGATAAGCAAGATGAAGTCATCGAAAGTAAGCTGGAAAAAGATAGAAGATTAGAAGAGATCAGAGAGCTAAAGAGAATGGAAATTGAAAGAAAGGAAAAAGAAAAGGAAGAAAAGTTGGAAAACGCCAAACTGGATATAAAGGCTAAGGCTTCAAATGCTAGATCAGCTAGAAGAAAGAATAAGAGAGAACAATTCAAGAAGGAAAAGCAAGATGAATTACTAAGAATGACAGAGGAAAGTGAAGCTCCTAAAAAGAAAGTTAAAAAGAGTGTTGCATTTGCCGGTTTTGATTAAACTGTGAATTTAGAAAGGACTGTTTTTTTTTTTTTTTTTGAAAACTTTTTCAAAGGATTAATAAATTGAATGATTTTATAAACATCTAATATAGATACAGGAACTAGTGTGCTACTTCTATATAGCTTTTAATTTTATGATTTAGAATGTAATCTCGTGTCTCTTTCKACACCGCTACCAATTTATTGAAATTATAGAGCATTTTGAGGGGGAAAAATTTTTTTTTTTATGCGTTTATTTTTTGTTTCTTTTTTTCTCTTTTGGKGACGCTGCCCTAGWGTGTGTTTATTCATCAGTTTTAATGAATCGTTCAWTTCACTTCAACTTGGTTWGAAGCACAACARATATAAAATCTATTCTAAGTGTAACCAACACAAATATATATAAAACCGTATTGTTGAATTTAATTACTGATGTTTGGTTTTGGTAATAAGACTACAACTCCAGCTTCCAATGGACCTACCACCGGGTTGACCTTTGGTTCAAGTAACACACAGCAACCTTCTAATCCATCAACCGGATTCACATTTGGTGCTAAACCAAGTACTAACACAGCCACAGGCTTTGGAACTACTAATCAAACTAACACAACACCTAGTTTCAGCTTAGGTAACAAACAAAACACTGCACCAACATCTGGTTTTTCCTTAGGAGGGCAACAAGGTAACACTGCAACAACAACTACCTCTACAGGTATGTTTGGAGCAACTAMCACAGCTGCACCATCYGGWACAGTAGGATCTAATGCTGCAGGTGGACTTGGCTTATCTAATACTAATACAACCAAGGCATTTGGATCATCTGAACAAAATAACAACGCTGCAAATGACGAAAAGACATTTTTGGCCAAGATCGAAGAAAGCAAATCCAAGATTCCTCAAAAATCCAAAATCAATAAGTTAATAGATGGATGTCATTTGCTACCAACAGCCGATGATTTGCAATCAAATGTTTCCATTTCTGATTTGAATATTAAAATCACTCCTAGCTTGAATGAGTTATGTGAAAGCACCAATTTGTTGAACCAAAAGCTGTCCAAGGCAGGTCCAGATTTGACCAGAGCTCATTATTTATTGTCTGGATCAGGTTTTAATATCCAAGAAGCAGAACAATTTATAGAAGACTTAAAGAAGGTCAGCAAAGCAAAGAGATTAAGTAAGGCTGCTAAATTTGGCAACGCCAGAAGTAACGCTGCCAGTAAGAGAAACTCTGCTATCAATGAAACAGTATTGGACAGTTATTTAAGAGATAAGAAACACGAACAAATTTTGAGCTCCATTGAAAARAGCTTAAACGATTCAAGCATCAACAATCCAATGTTATTGGACAACTCCAGTTATTCCCAAAAGAAAGAAGAGCTAAAAACTTTGTTTGGTATAAACTCTGTTGCCAAGGGCAAAAACTCTGCAAACTCAGATGACACTACCAAGAAGTTTGGATTGAGCTTCTCTGATGAAACCTCCTCTGAACTCTCTGTTTCCAGAAAGTCTAGAAACGCTGCCAATAAAAAGTTGGCTTTGCTACAAGTTTTCAATGGTTGCAAAATWAATGTCAATTCTTCACAAACATTGAGAAAATCTTTTGAAGAGTATGCAAAAATTGTTTATAAGTACAACTCATCCAACAATCTTTCTGATGAGAGTCTTACTGACTTGATTTTGAAATATGTCACATCAAGTAACGAAGCTCTKCAAGGCAACAACAGACACATTGCTGAATGTTTRGAAATTTTAAAATTCCAAGAAAATGCTGAYGTAAAGGATCTTCCACTAAACAAAAAATCMCAAAAGTTTTTGGAAGCGCAATTCCACAAATACATCTTGGACTTTTATGCCAAAAACTCAATCAACGAAGGAATGCCAACAACCGCCAACAAGTACCAGCATTACATCTCCATGAAGTTTAAGAACTCAGTTTCAGGTGAGTGGAAGACATCTAACTTRACCATAGTTAATGATAAGCCAATTTGGTGCATAATGTACTACTTCTTAAGAGGGGGTTGTATTAATGAGGCTTATTCATACATCATAGCAAACAAGACAATCTTCAACAAGATTGCTCCCCAAATCAGTCAATGTTTTAAGCATGTCATCCAAGATGGATACCTGAATGCTGATTTGCAACAAAGGATWTTATTAGAATTCAAGACTTTYAACAACGAAGTCAATGTTGATCCATATAAGTTAGCAGTTTATAAGATTATAGGGAAATTGGATCTTTCAGGAGAAACTGGCTCCAAGTGTGTTAGTGATGTTATAGAATCTATGGAAGATTGGGTATGGTTCCATTTAGCTGTTTTGACCAAGGGTKCTGATGAAAGTAAGGATCTTTACAAAGTCAGTGAATCATCTGATCAGTTTACATTCCAAGAGTTCAAGGACTTAGTTTTGTTATTTGGAGAACAGCAATTTGGTTTGAAACTGTACTTACAAGTTTTGTTGTTATGTGGATTGTATGAAAACATGGCTGAATTCATTACTAACGATAAATYGAGATTCAATATAGACACAGTTCACTTGATGTTTGCTATCCACAACAGTGTCAAACTTGATTTGGACCAGTTTGATGAAGTTGGATTACCTGTGTGGAAGTTCTTCACAACATACATGCAATTCTTCATTATTTCCGATCCGAAGATTGTTGTTGAGTATTTGATTCTATTCTATAAACCAATCAGCTCCAGTGATAGAGATCCACACAAGAAGACTCTACAACTRGTTCAAACCTTAATCAAAGATTTGATCTCATATTCTAAAGATTACACGGCTATTTTGGGTAAGGTTAATTTACAAACTGGTTCTATTCAACAAGGTTAYYTAGAAAAAAGAGCYTCCTTCTTCAACATCAACAGCGGATCTGATTTATATGCYAAAATTACTGAATCATGTGCCTTCAAGGCAGAAGAGGAAGGTAGATTTGAAGATGCCATTTTGTTATATCACTTAGCCAATAACTTGGACTCGGTCTTTACCATTGTYAACAAGAGCTTAGGTGATTTCTTRTGTGGTTTAGACTATTTRCATACAGAAGACTCTGTTTCTAGTTTCCAGCTACAGACAGCAGACATGAACTCTGTTTTAAACAAGGCTTTGGCCATCAATGACAACTACACAAACTATGGCTCATCTGCAGTTAAAAGAATATCTTCAGAAAACAAACTGTGYCTACCTGTTTTRTTAAGCATMGCTGACATTTGGCAAAGATTCATAGTTGGTGATTTTGCAAAATGTCTAGATAACCTGAARKCTTTGAATTTAGTTCCAATTTAYGACACATCTGATAGATCAACTGCTATAGTCYTRAGTCAAGGTAAAGAAATGACCACTTTATTAAACATTGATCCAATATTGAAGAATCTACCAAATGTTTTGATTTTGACTATGTTCTCCATTCARAAATTAAAAGAAAAGATGGTTCTGTTGAAGGATCAACCAGAGTCAATAAAAGAACAAACCAAGAGAGAATTGAATCAAATCTCTAAGAGCTGYATGACCTATGTYGGTATTACTCCRTAYAGATTGAGCAARCAAACATACACAACTCTGTTATCAATYGAATCAGAGCTATATAAATAGTTTTYATGSWTTTTTTWTGTATTTTATTTTTTGATAGTTACTATRMTATTTGAAATTATATAATTTATTTAAACTACTTTTGTTTATTTGTATAATCARGCTGAATTTCATARCTATTTGAGGGTACATATTCRCTRTTCTCTAGATTCTCTAACTCTTTTTTACGTCTTGCTATCCTCTTGGCTCTTCTCTCGCTATATGACAGATTATCTTCTTCTTCGTCTTCAGATGATAAATCWTCAATTTTCTCCTCTTCAGGGGCATGGCCATGTGCATGATTGCAGTTGGCTTCATCCTCTTCTGTGGGRTGATATATACAACAAATTTTCGTTTTCTTTTTGTTCATATKTTCATTGTCGACAGTRTCTTCGGTGAAACGAACTTGGTGTTGAGAGGTYTCRTCATTGTGGTTTTGACCTGTCAAATTTAATATAATAGGGCTGCYAGATGAGGCAGTCTGTTCTTGTGCTTGAAGTGTATGGGTTGTTGTTGTTTCTACCATGTTGTGTGGTGTTTCTTAAGTATGGTTAACAGTTGATGWCTAAGAGTTTATTTTCATAWAACGTAAACTTTAAATTTTTTATGGGGTGTTGATGGCGCAGTTAAGCTTGTTTCGGAGATAAAAATAATTGTTTACAACAGTCACATGCAAATTTTAAAGTTTACATTTTCAAAATAAAAGTAAAAGTGTGTGTATAGWAAAWKTTTTTTTAATTGATARWTTTAAAAGACAATAAAAGATYTGYGTAATGAAATGTAAATATAATACTWTGTGYTGACACTTTTGAAGTGCTGGTAAACATTTAATKATGGTCATCCAGTAAGTTCAAAGTTTAGTAAACGGGAAACATGGAATATCCTGCTCATATGAATTGTGAACACATTTTTTTATAATTCTTRAAAATGAACTAYCTTTTGTTACTTTAGGATAGTGTGATATCAGTACTTGAGTTTATCCTTATCAACSGTTAGTAACAGCAYCTTTTACTTTAAGGTAGTATGCGCAATACACTCAACAATCTACATTATTTTTCATTTGATTAAAAACTTGTCAGAACGTGTATGTTGATTAAAATCTTATATCCGAAAGTCAAGTGTACGCCTCCYATTAATTTCGATTTTGTAGTGTAAGAAAAAAAGAAGAAAAAACRATACGCCTTCGGTGGCGAAAATCAGAATAGCAACTTTGACAGGATCTCACTTATAATAATGTTAATTAATTGCACATACTAAACCAAACAAACACTTGAAGYCCCAAAAGCAAGAATCTTTTAACAAATAGAAATTATAATCACCAATGAATCGTTTATTATCACAAATAGGAAACATGAAAGGTGGCATGACAGGGGGTGCACCTGTGGATGCTAACTTAGATGACTCCAAGGAAACAGTATACATATCTCCAATTGCATTGCTAAAAATGTTGAGACACGGAAGAGCAGGTGTGCCTATGGAAGTCATGGGGTTGATGTTAGGATCCTTTGTTGATGAATACACCGTGAATGTTGTGGATGTGTTTGCCATGCCCCAATCTGGTACTGGYGTTTCTGTTGAGGCAGTCGATGATGTTTTCCAAACAAAAATGATGGAAATGCTTGAACAAACAGGWAGAAAGGAAAACGTTGTTGGATGGTACCACTCTCACCCTGGGTTTGGTTGTTGGTTATCCTCAGTTGATGTGAATACACAAAAAACCTTTGAGCAACTATCTCCTAGGGCTGTTGCTGTAGTTGTTGATCCTATCCAGTCTGTTAAGGGTAAAGTTGTTATAGATGCATTCAGATTAATGGATCCTGCAACTATGATGAAATTTGGAGAACCAAGACAAACAACATCTAACATACCGTTTTTGAACAAGCCAAACMTAACAGCATTGGTACATGGTTTAAACAAAGCTTACTACTCTTTGAACATTGATTACTTAAAGGACACAGAAGAAATGAAGGTAATGATGCTTCTACATAAAAAGCAATGGACCAATGGGTTGATTTTAGATAAAGGTGAGGATTTAGAGGAGAAGGAGAACTTCTGTAACCATGAAAGAGATTTAGAAAACCTAACAAAGTTAACCAAATTATATAATAAGAAAGTCGATGAAGAGATCAAGATGAAGGAGAAGCTGGAAAAGAAGGAGAAGGAAAGTGAAGAGAAAGAAAAGGATGAAGAGAAAAAGGAGGAAGAAAARGACGAAAAATCCGAAGAAGATGATGTTAGATACGTTGGTAAGCAAGATCCGAAGAGACATTTGAAGGATTTGACAGAYAAGCTGTTACAAGAYAACATTGTTCAAGTTCTTACAAACGAGGTTAATGCCAGTGCTATACAGTTRTAGRTTATATATTGGGAGTCAACSTTCAATCTCTCTGCACGTGTCCAGAGCGTAACCTCTTATATATTTTCWAAGCATTTTTACGGAAAAGCAAAGAGCCGTAGGGTTTAACCCACCCATCGTAAAAAAACGAAGATTARCCAATTCTGGTGGTAAAATTTTTTTGTTTCTCTTTTGAGAAAAGCGCATTCAATTGGGTGGATGAATCTCATGAARTAACTAGCTAAATCGGGTTGAATATTCATTTTCTGGGAAKTTTTTTTWATTTATGTTATTTGGCAACTTCTAACACATTATCACATYARAACWACTTARTTTCTAAWRCAWAACATTGATTTAGAARCATATCAACAACCAAAATAAAAAAAACAAAGAATATACAATATTTAAGAAGTAAAATGTTGAGTTCAACTTATCACAAAGCTTTATTTTCTACTGCCTCTAGACAACTAGCCAAGTCTGCCAAACACGATGTCGTTGTTATTGGTGGTGGTCCAGGTGGTTACGTTGCTGCCATCAAGGCYGCTCAATTAGGTTTCAACACTGCCTGTATTGAAAAGAGAGGTTCYCTAGGTGGTACCTGTTTGAACGTTGGTTGTATTCCTTCCAAGGCCTTATTGAACAACTCTCACTTATACCAYGAAATGAAACACGATGCTGATAAGAGAGGTATCATTGTTGGCGATGTTAAGATGGACATGGCCAAGTTCCAAGGTGCCAAGAACAAAATYGTTAAGGAATTAACCGGTGGTATTGAAATGCTTTTCAAGAAGAACGGTGTTACTTACTACAAGGGTAACGGTTCCTTTGAAGGTGAACACCAAGTCAAGGTTTCCCCAGTTGAAAATGGTGTTAAGGAAGAAGTCTTGATTGATGCTGAAAACATCATCATTGCCACTGGTTCTGAAGTCACCCCATTCCCAGGTATCACCATTGATGAAGAAAGAATTGTTTCTTCYACTGGTATCTTRAGCTTGAAGGAAGTTCCAAAGAAATTRGCCATCATCGGTGGTGGTATCATTGGTTTAGAAATGGCCTCTGTTTACGCCAGATTAGGCTCTGAAGTCACCATCATCGAATTCCAACCTGCCATTGGTGCTACCATGGATGAAGAAGTTGCCAAGACCACTCAAAAATTCTTAACTAAGCAAGGTATGAAATTCAAGACCTCCACCAAGGTTTTGGGTGCCTCCAGAGATGGTGACAAGGTCTCCGTTGAMGTTGAAGGTGTCAAGAACGGTAAGAAGGAAACYTTAGAAGCCGATGTCCTATTGGTTGCCATTGGTAGAAGACCATACGTTCAAAACTTGAACTTAGAAAAGTTAGGCTTAGATGTTGATAAGAGAGGTAGAGTTGTCATTGACAAGGAATTCAACACCAAGTACCCACATATCAAAGCCATTGGTGATGTCACCTTTGGTCCTATGTTAGCCCACAAGGCCGAAGAAGAAGGTGTTGCTGTTGTTGAAATGTTGAAGACTGGCCACGGTCACGTCAACTACGGCAACATTCCATCTGTCATGTACTCCCACCCAGAAGTTGCCTGGGTTGGTAAGACTGAACAAGAATTAAAGGCTGAAGGCATCAAATATAAGGTAGGTAAGTTCCCATTCATGGCCAACTCCAGAGCTAAGACTAACATGGATACCGAAGGTTTCGTTAAGGTCTTAGTTGATGCCGAAAGTGAAAGAATATTAGGTGGTCACATCGTTGGTCCAAGTGCTGGTGAATTGATTGCTGAATTAGGTTTGGCTTTAGAATACGGTGCCTCTGCCGAAGATGTTGCCAGAACTTGTCACGCYCACCCAACCTTGACTGAAGCTGTCAAGGAAGCTGCTTTAGCTGCTCACTTCAAGCCAATCAACTTTTAAGTAATCTGAAGTATAAAGAAGAAAAAAAAAAGTTTTAAAAAATAAAATATTAATGGTTAAAACATCATGTATATGTCACTCACTTTTTTTTTTAAATTTTTTGTATTAACAATGTTTTCAGATCTTYGATATCCTAAATACAAACAATAATATGGCCTCCAAAATTATAAACATAAGTTTTWMTGAATRTTCACAAAGYTTTAAAGTTTYTAATTTGAAARAAARGGTCTCCTTTATGAAATGAACAAATGAAAAAWRAAAGATTTGCTGAGAATTTAAATTATATATTCCATTTTAAATATATTTATCAATAAATAAGTARATAATTARATCMYGCARARTATTACATCKSTTYAATCTGTGCTGCTARAAATGAGGGTAAAGAATTATAAATTAGCTTCTCTAAAWGCTCTATTGAYTAGTGCCAMTACATGGTTAGCTGCTCCAAAACTACATTCGACACCATAGCCAGCAAACCCATAACAATTGACAACCGAATAGTAAGTTTTCTTGTCCAATYTTGMTTTATGCTCTAARTTRACAACMGAACCAACTGWACTRCCTGGTCTAAATCCAACATTGACTCTTTCCAGTTGCCASTCCCCRTCTTTRAACARATTGGGGTAAATTATCTTTGCATTACCCAAAACATAATTTAAGTCTTCATCTGAWATGTTTTTRTTATAAGAGTTGYTTTGTTTAGTTCCTCCTATWATAAAGTAYAATCTTTYACCAAAGYTTTTATGTGTTTTTGGAAGTGGTCTGTTAATCACAAATGACCACTTGCTACCATCTTGAAAAGTCACTGTRTTWKCAGCAAACTTTYGATACTCATCAGTGTCAGGAACAGAGATCAATACAGTCTGTCCTCTAATAGGTATATATGTGCTYCKTRAAGTGCTTTCTWTATTCCAAGGWRTGGTGCCCTTACCTGTGCAGTTTATTATTAAGGGCTTRAYATRRGGACYAAAATCAATTGCRTCCTCTAAATACTCAAKCYTTTKATTRAAGTRRAAAGCYAAGTCAATGTTRGCAATTTTTTTAGATTKATTKGTGCAATAGTTRTAAAGAAACCTCAAAAATCTTGGGGTGTTCACTACATAAGTGTCATATGAGCAAATCATCTCTAACTTGTTYTGAATAGCTTTTGGAACAATAGACTCATCAAGACTSTTATCATTCTTAATGAAATTTTTTAGGTTGTTCTCATTATATCCATCGTTGAAATTCTGGTAAGATTCATTTGCGGTTTTAATCAAATCATAGCCCCTACACAACTTGATCGTTGTGTCAAAGGTAATGTCCTTCCAACTTTCATTATGTTGAAGCTTGTTTAAAATGTATTCAAATGTCTCTTTTGTGTACAAACTCTCACGTCTTTGATATGTCAACTTTTCATCTCCACTTTCATAATCGGTTGGGAATGGTCTTTGATGAGCACCTGCATACACRGAAGCTATCTCYTGRTCAAATATTACATCTGCATTGTTCCCTTGAYACAATATTTTTTTATCAATACCTGTMACTACATTRATATTGTAATGAATATTAGATGACGGTTTTGCTTCAATTTCCTCAATTAATCTGTAGAGTACTGATAAGCCTACTATTCCAGACCCTACGATAACAACGCTTCTTTCAGTCWCTTTAAATTTTGTCATAAGTGTTTTTCTGGGTTTTAATTGTATTTGCTAAATATAAKAGCCAAATTTATTTTATTTTAAAACAACATAATAACAGGAATATTTCAAAATCAAGGAAGAAAATAAACAATTGCCAAGATGGATTMTTATCCGAGTYGTTATCAATAATTTCCATCGGAATTATGAGTCTGGCTGTCGGATATAAAYTCTATGAGATATTTTTTTYTACAAGAAAAAAAAMCTTGACWTTTTGTAAAAGCTGTACCAACCTTTTTCCAAAATTCTGTTGTAAGGTAGAACAATCTTGTCCTTACATCTTCATAAGTCAGAGAAAAAAGAAAAMCCAACAACACWTTACTTACAWTCTGACTMTTAGACAAAACCSTAAATCTCATAATGMATACWAATAACAGYGAGAACAAAGTAAAGAAAAGATCGTCTTTGTGGAAAAACAAGTATAAAAAGAAAAAGGATATCATTGAATTATTTTTGRATGAAAATCTTATCAAWAAAAACAGCATTATYGCCCAAACCAACACTAATCATTTATTTCCTTTGSTGAAGAAAAATGATGAAGTTTCTTTGAACAAAAGCAATAAAGTTAATCTGCCCAATAGCTTAACAACAACATCTTTATCAAACCCTTTACCAATATCACCTGACAAYTCCGATAATGAGGGGGATTACTTTTTGAATGACACACACGAAAATAATGACCTTAARAAGGCCATTTCAGCTGATTCAGGCATTAATGAATATACAGAAGATACCTTTCTATCTAACAATGCTGAAGTACTTCAAGCTTTGAAACATGCCACGAAGCCCCAAATTGCAGACCTTTTGTTACTTTTAGAAAAGCGAGTKGTTTCTGATTTTTCAACGATACTTCCACCAGATGTTTTGWCAAGGATAYTYCAATACATGCCGATTGGAGAYATATACACATGCATGACTTTAAACARRCGATTTTACGAAACAATCGTGAATGATGACATTTTATGGGAYTATATTGACAAAAGGGAAAATTTCTTCAAYYTGCCAACTAGAAARTCYAAACYCAACGARGACAATAARCTTTGCACATAYGCTGATTTTAAAAAGAAAGAATTACTATACAAGAACTGGACTAACAARAATTATGTACCAACAACYAARACWGTKGTGGCTCATGATGTAGATGTAATAACATGTTTGGAGATAACCCCAGAGTTCATAATAACAGCTGCTGATGACACTTTTATYAAAGTTTATGACTTGAATGGAGAAAAGCRAACYACAYTGAAGGGCCACGAAGGAGGGGTTTGGGCTTTAAAATATGACTTAGAAACAAACTTTTTGATCACTGCCGGAACAGATCGTTCAATTAGAATATGGGACCTAGGCTCATTCAAATGCATCTATGTTTTTAAGGGACACACATCGACAGTGAGGTGTTTAGAATTGAGTAATAATGACAAAAATGGGAGATTCATTCTTAGTGGAAGCAGAGATAGCAATATAATGATATGGAAGATGCCKTCCAAACCTGATCAAGATAGCGATGAAGAACTTGTATACAATGTTTTCCATTTAAACCCTTATTACTTAGGAACSCTTAAGGGCCACACAGACTCAGTCAGATCAATGTCAGTTTACAAAAATATTTTGGTCACTGGCTCTTACGATGGTACCTGCAGAATTTGGAACATCAGCGAACTACGSTGTATCTGCAAAATGCTTGGAAATGGATCCAGAGTTTATGCTGTTGTATATGACCATAAAAGAAACAGAGTATACTCAACAACAACTGACTTCAAGATATTTGTTTGGGAAGTGAAAAACTATGGCGATACTGGCCATATGACTAGATATCCAAATCAACCAAATGTCCTGGTTCTAAACGCTCCTGCATTGATATTACATGGACATGCAGGTTTAGTAGGTTTACTAGAGCTCAAAGGTGATATTTTGTGCTCGGCAGCTGCTGATGGCTCAGTTAAAGGATGGGATGTGAATAATTTCAAGGTGCTCTTCCAATACTATCATAACGGAAACATACCCATTTCGTCATTTTGGTTTGATGACAACTTTTTGATTCTGGGGTCTGAGGTACAATTCACTTTGCTAAATATAAGGACTGGAGATATATTGTCTCACGATATATTGCACTTTGCAGACAATGTTTGGGGAATAAAATCTGACGGAAAGAAGATTTACACTGCTGTAGTCAAAGACCATAAGTCATACTTGAGTGTTATTGATTTTACAAATATGGAAGTAGCCCCCACACGTGCTAACCKGTACACTAATGTTTTGCGCGGATCGCTCGGTGTAAGCAARGAGTATCTCTTCWCGAGAAGATTATCGCCAGAAAGATACATAAAAGAAAACCAAGAMARAAGTCTTCTTGYAGACAATGACACACCGTTGTGCTATGATTGAGGCTAGGATATAATTAATKTGCAAGATTGGTCTTTGTTTCGCCTTGCTGTTTTCATATATGCGTTTTAATTTATTTATAAAATGAAGAAAAAAAAAAAAGAAATACGCTAAGAAAAATTTACACCCCATTTGTTAAGTATTGATTAATGGAATACATCTGGAGATCGACTTTGAAGACAAAATTTTGAATATGATACTTTTCTTTAGAGATATCTCAAACTTGATACTTAATTCTTTCATGCCTTGCTCTGTGGAGATATATTAAATGTTGAAAAAACCCAGATTGATCACATTATCAAAATGAATTCATCCTTTTTATCATCTGAAAATTCAAACAGTAAAGTTTATTATAGAGCGGGCAGTGCTGCAAAAGACTCCGATAAAAAAATGCCCATCGAGGACAAGCTTTTCGGACCTTCAAAGCTTAAGAATCTAGACTTGAACATATCAAATGATGTTAATGGCAAGGTCATTCTTGTATCCTTCGCCTTGGTTTTGACTTCAGCCACTGTCTTTATTTTGGGTGTTTTAGTGATTGTTCAATACAGAACATTACCCTCAACGGTCAATGCCAAGATGATCATGAATGCTTCTGTTATAGTGGCTTGCTTGATGACTATATTTTACATGCACAAACTTAATGTCAAGCTGTATAAGTATGTMTGCAAAAACAGTACTGGTGTCTACCATAAGATTCTGAATACGACGGTAAACGATGATTTTGAGCTAGAAACGTTGAGATAAATGTATATATTGGATRTGTMRTCCTTGTAATGTTCTTCTTTTTTTTTGAAAAACAGTCACGTGTGTMTTTAGTCATGTGACAGACGCGTAAACACAAGACTTAAAAAAACTGGAACACCAATTTACTTTTCTTGCAATCGATTTTCGAARGTTCATTTTTTTTTCTATTTTGAACATGTTTTCGTTGTGGTTTTGTTTTACGTGTGTTTTTCTTCTGTATTTGGTTCATTGTGTTATTATGTATTATTTCTTCTGAATAAGATGTTTATTGAGGACACATATAGAAAACTAAAATAAAAAGTGTAAACCCCAAAACGAACAATTTCCTTAAGTATTATATATCATCAAGTTTAACATGGGAAGACTTTTGAGCTTGAAATTAAGCAACTTTAAGTCGTATAAAGATGATGTCAATATTGATATAGGCTCATCCAATTTCATATCGATAATAGGTCCAAATGGATCAGGGAAAAGTAATATCATGGATGCAATTTCCTTTGTTCTAGGAGTTGACACCAATTTCCTGAGATCTTCTTCAATTACTCAGTTAATCTACAGAGGAAAAAGATCTAATGAAAACGTGGAAAATGATGAGGATTCTTATTCATCYGCTACAAGAGCATCTGTTGAGGCAACCTATCAAAAGAGTGACAACTCTATCGTTAAKTTCTATAGAGATGTTGATCTTGATGGAGCATCAAGATATAAAATCAATGGTAAAAGCTTTAGCTTACAAAATTACATCCAGACGTTAAACAATGAAAACATTTTAGTAGAGGTAAGAAACTTTTTAGTTTTTCAAGGTGATGTTGAACAAGTTGCCTCTAAGGATCCATTTGACTTAACCAATTTCTTTGAGAGAATTTCTGGTTCCATAAAATTCAAAAAAGAATATGACCAATTAAAGCAGGAATACTTAAGCACAGCCAATGAATGTGGAGATGCAATCATTGAAAAAAAGAGACTACAAACCGAAATCAGCCACTATACAGAGAGTGCCAATAAAAACGACAAATACAATGAAAAACTAGATGAAAAGCAAAAGCTGACTATTCAGTTACAGTTATTTCAACTTTACTTAATTGATGACCAGTTGAACACCGTTGATGAAGAAATTGACAACATTCAAACTGATATTGGTATGGTAGAAGATAGTCTAAGAGCTAAAGAAGAAAGCTATGACAACGCTTTGAATGAAAACGTCAAGTACCAGTTTGCTTTGAAAAACAACAATAAAAACATCAAGGAGTTCTTAGCAGAATCAAAGAAGCTTAAGGCCACTACTTTGAACAAAACTCAAAATGAATCCAAATCTTATGAACATACCATCTCTGACTTGAATCATAATTTAGATATACTAAAAGTTGACCTTGAAAATCACAATGATGCTGTTGCTAACTTGAACGATACTAAAGATAAATTAGAGGAATCTTGTAAGCAAATCAAAGCTGAAATTAAGACTATTGAAAATGACCGAGCTAAATTCAATAACATTGACTCAAATGTTGTCTCTCAAATAGACGGCATCAAAAGTGATTATATTACTCTGAAAGGTGGTGACATCTTGGACAAAGAAATTCAGCTTAAAGGCAACAAATTAGAAGAGTTGAAAATAAACCTAAGAAAGGTTAAYAAGCAAATTGATGCCTATGAACAGCTGGTAAAGGAGCAACAAACTGAGAAGTTACAAAAAGAGAAAACTATTCTGAAAGCTGAAGATGCATTAAAAGCTAACGATCACGAAGTAAGTGCTCTTGAAAAACAGAAAAAGAAAATTCTAGCCAATAGCGAGTCCTTAAAGAAGAAAATAAACTTTGATAACATCAAGTTAAAGAATACTCTGCTGAGAATTGATGAGTTATCTGCTGACCAGAGAGAGACCAAATTTGAAGAGAAGCAAAGAGACATGTTGCGTTCCTTGAAAAACATTTATCCTGGTGTCAGCGGATTTGTTATTGATCTATTTAGACCTTCAAGCTCTAAATACAACGCTGCTGTTAGTTTACTGATGGGCAGAAATCTATATTCTATTGTTGTTGACACTGCAATGACCGCTAATGCATGCATCCAATATATGAAGGCTCAAAGATTAGGTGTAGCCACATTCCTTCCTGTGGATGTTGTTTCTGGAAAAAATCCTGATTTTGCCATAAATGACAAGAAGGCTGTATTCGCTTCAGAAGTTTTGACTTATTCCAGAGAGTTTAATTCTGTTCTCAGATATATTTGTTCAGATACTATCATCTCTGATGACCTTAAGACAGCACAAAAGCTGAGATGGAATGACAACATTAATGCTAAAATTATAACTTTGAATGGCGATGTTATTCAAAAATCAGGTATCATGACAGGTGGAAGTACTCAAGTAAATGGAAATGAATCAAGATGGAACAAGATTGAATACCAAACTCTCGTATCTACAAAAGATAAGTTAATGGACCATGTGAAGAAATGCCATGACTCGATTGCCTCTAATGATATGCTAATCAAAGATTTGGAAAATCAATTGTCTGAAATTGATAAAGACCATAACGACATTAAGCTAAACATTAGCTTCAATAAGTCTGAGGTAACAAATATCTCAAAGCAAATAGGATATAACCAAGAAAAGCTGGCAAATGATCTAGAGTCTGAAAAGTCTGAGCTAGAGAAATCTATTGCTATGGTCCAAGAAGACTTTGATAAATTAACTGAAAAGAGAAACTCAGTACTTGAAAACATATTTAGTGATTTATCTGCTAGTCTGGGATTCTCTGTCCTAGAATATGAAAATACCACAGGAAACCTGTTAAAGGAAAAAAATAATCAGTTTGATCTGATATCTAGGGATTTATCTGAGGTTGTTACAAAGATATCATTTGAAGAGAGAAAGAAAAAATCAATTTTAACCTCAATATCCAATATCGAGAAAGCTATTAGTGACAATGTGAAGTTAGCTGAAGATATCCAAAATTTGATGGACAAAATTGACAAAGAAATCAATGGTCTAAATGAGAAATCTGAACTTACTGCTAAAGAAGTTGAAGACATAAAGAAAAAGTTTGAAGAAAATAAGGTATTGGTGAATGATCTGTCAACAGAGATAGATGAAATTAAAGCCAGACGTGATAAACTAAAAGCCGAGTTGTCTGAAAAGGAAAGCATTTATGATTCTTATGAAAAAGATAGAGTCCAATTACTAAAGAATTGTAAAATGAACGCCATAGAAATTCCATTAATTAATGGATCATTAAACATGGAAGCCACTGCTGATGATGAAGCATTTGATTATTCAATTGTAGTTTTGGATTACGATCAATTAGATAAAAAACTCTTTAAGTTGAAAAACAAAAAGTTGAGTAATGTAGAAATCCACAAAAACATTAAGAATAAACTAGCTGATGTTGAGAAGGAACTTCTAACATTGCAGCCTAATGTTCACGCTAAGGATAGATTGAAAGACCTTAAGGAGAAATATACGAAATACAACAACGAAGTTGTTCATGATTTGAAGGAAAAAGAAAAGAAACTGCTGGATAAATTCAATAAGGTTAAGAAACAACGTAGACAAGCATTTGAGGAATTGCTAAGTTTTGTCATTGAAAATATTGATTCCGTCTACAAAGAACTAACTGTGGATGGTTCCTTACATCGTGATTCTACTTCCAATAACGGATTGATAGGTGGTTCTGCTTCCATCAATTTAGAGTTTAACGAAGAGGATGAAGATGAACCATATCTAGCAGCATTGAAATATCAGGCAACTCCTCCAATGAAAAAATTCAGAGAGATAGAATATCTGTCAGGAGGTGAAAAGACAGTTGCAGCATTAGCTTTATTATTCACAATCAATAAATTCCAACCATCTCCATTCTTTGTATTGGATGAAATAGATGCTGCTCTTGATGCAACTAACGTCATCAGGGTAGGTAACTACATCAAGAAACATGCAAGTAATRATTTACAGTTTATTGTCATATCTTTGAAAAACAGTATATTTGAGGAATCAGATGCACTGGTTGGTGTTTACAGAAATCAAAAGCAAAACAGTAGTAATGTTCTAACTTTAGATCTATCAGTGTATGAATCATAAAACATTGCAGGGGGTTGTTTGATTACGTTTTATATAATATATGTCTTAAATCCGATTTTAGTTAAAGGATTTTTTTTCTTTTTTTTTTTTTTTTTTGAAGTCCGTTGAAGTTTGTTAGGGYGTTACTTCCTTAAACATCTGATCAGTTTGATGACACTTTGAATTTGAATAACTTTAAAATTGCTAGTCGAAACCAAAAAAGAAAATCAAAGCTCATTATAAGATCTTTAGAATATTATATAAATTAGTATTTTAACAAAGATGAGTCTTCCTCCCAATTTCAACAATGGATCCGATGGTAACCAACCATTGATGCATAAGGCTGTTACGAATCTTTTAAAAAAGAAGAACAATTCTTCTTCAAACTTGAAGAGATCTTATTCAAATGATAACTTTGATAATGGAAAGCAAAAGTTATTAAAAGGGACTTCTAGTGCTTCAACCCTTAATTTATCTTCATTGAACTCAAACAAATCTCAAGGTAACATTTTTGATCCTGTTAATCTTGAAGCTTTGATGAATGAAAGATTGAAGTTTTTCAATTTAGACTTTGATGATGATACACCAGAAGAAGTTTTTAGAGACCCTAACTCCAGATATTTCACAAGGGACTTCTCCTACAAATACAATGTAGACGATTGCATTCCATTTGAAACAGAAGGATACTCTCAGCAATCAAAGTATTTATGTCATGTTTTGGTAAACTTGTACATCTCTATTTCTTCCAAAGACATTCAGGGAATTGTTCCAATTTCAGCAAAGGACATATCAAGTTTCAAAAGCGACATTGAAATGGTTTTTGGTACTGATATGCTACAACTAAATGCTTCGGATTATGGCGATGATGAGTCCGTCGTTTCTCAAGGTGAATTCAACATTGATGAGGATGACGAACATGATGACGAAGCTGAAAAAGACGCTGCTCATGGTGTTGGTGTTGGAGGTAAAATTAATGTCAAGTCATCAACAATAGTTAATGTGGTTTACTGGACCACTGAACTGTCTAAATGCCTACACTTTGAAATGCCTGTCAGCTTAAGAAAAAGCTTGTGTTTGGTATATTACAATTTGGCTATATCAAGAGGGCAAAAAATTAACAGAGTGTTATTTGTTGATACCTTTGTTGACTTGTTGGAAGCTTTAGGAGAACAATCATACAACAGCTATAGAAAAGTTTTGAAACAAGACGGGTTGGTTTTGGATTACAAGCCCCTGTTAGATTATTTCCTAGACTTTTTACCTGATCCTGAGTCAAGTTACCAAAAGAGGGACGTTGAAAACAAAAACGATCACAAATTGTTGAGAGTTTTGTTGAAATTAGCTCATAATGCAAGAACATTCTTTGATGATTCAAATGATAAGTGTTTGACTGATATATCCCAATTCATAGTATCATCTTTATCTCCAAAGACAGTTTCTTCTGTATTACCAATTTTGGCCTCTATAATTCCATATCATTACTTTGAAAACAAATCATCAATGGATATGCTCAAGTTTGCGTTTTCTATATGGAAAAACTCTGTGATAAATGCCACAATAGATGTCCAATGGTATCAATTCATTTCTGAAATGATCACTGAAGGGTACACTCAAATGATTTCTACGGAAAACCCAAATATAATAGCTAAGTCCAACATAGRATTTGGAGATTTTGGATTTTTGAACGAAGAGCAAATCGATTTTATTTTTAATAGATTAAGACTTTCTATGATTAAAGAATCATCAGTTGCCTCATTCACTGCAATAATCGCTTCGATTGTGTACTCAATAAATGGAGAAAAAATGTTGACAAAGGTCAAGAACTTGATGAATTCCTTGGCTACATACTTCCATCCGTCTAATACTGATGTATGGTCATCTTTGTGTGCCAGATTTGTTATGACCTTCATCAAAGTCTATCATGAAAGATGCAAGTTAGAGGAACAAGAAACTTCCAAGTATAGAAAACACTTAAATTTAAAGCTTGAAGATCACGCTTCCTTGGTTGACATATTCCAAGGACCTATCTTTTTGGGATCTTTCTCTAAAGACTTCAAAGATGCAAACTATCATATATCATCATTAGCATATTTGTTAGACTTAAACCCACCTAACAAAAGCCAGTTGATGGACAAAGTATTGATGGAGGTTTATACACCTTATCCACATTCTATTGAAAGAGAAATTGTTGCTTTGAAGCAATTTGGTAGAATCGCTAGATTTTATTGCTCAACTGACATTTACAGAATGCATGTTACAAATGTAATGACTATGATAATCAACAAGATTGATGCTAATGATCCTGATATGGGTGTTCCATTATTAAACTGTTTGTTATGTATTGTGTCATTCACTCCAATTGCGGTGATTGAAGAATACAAGAATAAAGACTTCTATTCTATCACACAACCAGCTTTGGATGCTCATTTGCAAAACATAAGACAAGGGTTCCACAACACTGCATACAATGATGAATTCAAATACGCATTTGGTGTTTCTACGACTTTATTTGAACCTATCATTGAGGCTTTGATAACAAAACTTTTCACTTTTGTTTCATCCAAGTCTGAAGAGTCATTGCTTTTCAAAATTGCCCAATTGTTTATGATTTCCATTGAGTCAATGGACAAACAAATGTTTGATTTCTTTAGTAAAAACTTTATTGCACATTTAGTTGATGAATCAACTTATTTGAATTGTAAGTCTCCTAATGTGGATATCATTGCTGAAATTACTGGATACATGTTAAAGAGAGACACAACTTTATTCAACCAACTGATCAAACTGTTCGAAGAAAAAGTAGACAGAGAGGTTGAGAGAAGTAAAGGCAATGTTAGAAGCAAGCAACTCCAAGAAAGAGACAATAGAATGGTTTTCTGTGTAAGAGTGTTAGACGAAATATTCAGATGCGGTATGGAGGAAATAGTTAAACACAAGGAGGTAGTAGAGAAAATTTTATTCAAGTTCTTTGATGAGGTCCACAATCCTCCAATTGATATGATCTCACCTACCTTGGTTCACAATTTATTGTTTTCTTTAGTATACCCAGAAATTGTTGACTTTAAATTATTTTCAGATGATTGCAAACTCTCTCCTGAAGAAAAATGGGGAGGCTTTACTAGAGATGAAAGAAGATTTTCTCTTGAGTGCATGAACTTCAAATGGCACCTTCCAAACAGCGACGAGATCGATTATGCTTTAAGTTTGTCAAATAAGCTGGTTGATTACACTTCCAACAACATCACCAACATAATATCCTCTGAAAAGCTGTCAATATTTGATAAGGATCTAATACAGAAGAACGYCATGATTTTACTCCATGTTGTTAGTGGGTTGTCTGAATTATTTGACTCTGATTATGCTGAAATCAAGAAGACACAAAGAAAAAACAACGCTAATGTTTCCGGTCAAAACAAGGAAAAGCTAGCTATTTTAAATTATGTTAGAAAGAAAAGTGTTGATGCCAATGCTATTGAAACTGGTTTGGAACAGGATCCTTTAGCTTTAGATGAAGAAGACGATGAAATGATGGTCATGGATTATGAACTGACAGAGAACAGTAATAACGGTGCATCTTTGTATGAAGATTTGATGTCAGTTGAGGCCACACCAATGCCTGGTGACTCATATGATACAAATCCAGTCAGATCAACTGGTGTCAGTGCCGGTTTAGTATTAGGTAGTGAAAGAATCACCATCCATCAACTCTTCAACTCATTTGGTAAGACTGATGCTGAAAAACTGGCAGACCCAAGATATGACGCCGTTCATGAACTTCATTCAAGAATTGGTGAGTTATTGCACACCCTTGTTGATTATTTGAAAACTAAATTGGAACACGACAGTGAGTTGTTAGTTGTTGTATTGCAATGTATCAGATGTTGGTTTGTTGATAGAGGAATAGAAACATTCTTTGGYGAAGAGAATGACTACATGATTGATTTGAATTTGCTGGAAAACATACAATCGTTGTCACATGTTTTTGAACCTTACACAAGAACCTGCATTGCTTTAAGGGTTCACATGGACTATAAGGCAAGAACTACTACTCATTCCACAAGTAGAGCTCCTTCTCCTTTAGAGAAAACCTTGTTGCAAGACATTTTGTTTTTGTGCATTTCACCATACCCACACGTTTCTGGTAGTGCTCAACTGGGATTGAATGATATAATGAAGCAACTATTAGGCTCTCATAAGATCTGTATTAATTATTTACTTGATCAATTGGAAGAAAGTATCAAAAGAGACGATGATTTGGTTATAAAGTCCATTTTGGAGTGCTTAACTTTATCCAAGATAAGCATAAGAATAGGAACTGATTATCATAATATGGGCAGACTGTTTGACCTGTTGTTGATTTGCAACAGTCACACCAACTTTTCAGTTGTTTTGACTAGTGAAGAGCTTTTGATGCAGCTATCAGGCAGTATCAAGGTTCCTTCCTCTGTGTGTATGTTTGACTTTGATTCATTAAAGGGACTTGCACCAAAGGATACTGCTTTGGAAATTGAAATAGAAGCCGTTACTAACGCAAAGAATCAAAAAAGACAAGAGATATTTAATCTGTTGAAACAATTTGAAGAACATGTAAGAGAGAAGATTAAGGGTGTTTCTGAAGCAAAGTTATCAGCTGATGATGCTGATTCATTGTCCACGAATAATGAAGAAGATGTTGATATGGAAGAGCACAATTCAAAAGAGGAAGAAATTTCCGAGTGGAAAGGTCAATTATTCTTGGGTGAGATCATCCATAGATTACAATTATCAAATGAGTACTCAACAGATTCCGAATCCTTGAAGCAATTGTTTAACCAAACATTGTCTGATCATCCAGATACCAAACAGAAGTCAATGTACTACTTCACAAACTTGGTTTCTAATGCTTTGGTAAATGCTGAGATTGGATATCAAAAGGAAATCATTTATTCCCCTAGTTACAAGAGACCTTTAGTTGAAACAATTGATACCTCAGTTGATGGATTCAGACAATACTATGAGAAGCAGTTGGTAAACTACGATGATCCTGACTTTTTCATCGATGGTAAGCCTTACTCAGGATTTGTATCCTTAGGTTGGCCTTTGTATGCTGTATCATCTGACACATCCAAGAGATTGAATTTACAGATAAAATCCAGTGACAGAGAAATCTTGGAAAATGTTTGTAAGGAAATCACACCTGAATACTTGAACAACACCATTCAGTATTTGATCAAGGACAAGGAAACTAAATCTGAGTTTACTCCTGTGATTGTATGCTTTTTTGTCACCATCATTCAAATGATTAATCTGGGAATTGCAACTTTGATTACTTACCAAGATGTTTTGGATGCTTGTGAAAACACATTTGACAGAAATTCTAATGCAAGCATCATTACTTCAGGAGAGATATTTGCATCTTTGATTGTTGCCAGTAATTATACAAGCCCAGAAAATATAATCAAGAGAAACAAATTTATCGAAGAGTTTATGAACAATCACATATTAAGAAACATCAATGCAAACATTCTTGATGCATATGCTGTTATGTTTTGGTGGTTGCCTGGTCAAGTTGATATTAGAAGATGTAAAACCTTATATGAAAAGGTCGTGCTCTCAGTCAATGAGGTGTTATCTGAAAATGCAGGTACCACAACATCTCCTGCACTGATCGCTGGTAGAATTAACTTTGCTAGATACTTGTTGATGGGATTGAATGCCACATCTGAGCACAATCAAAAGTTGGTAAAAATGTTTGGAATCTTTAATCATCCAGATGAACCTGTAAGAAAGGCCATAGCCAACACAATCAACTTTTTGTTGTTAACTGACACACAAAAGAAATTTGATGCTGTTGATCACTTGTTATCATATGTTGGAAGAAATGATGAAGACAATTTGGGAAATTCTATAAAGGTTGCACCTGAGTGGTTCAATGATATGATAATAAATGAGTTTAACTGGTTCTTTGAAGAATATGAGAAAAACGAGGCTTATTACAAAACCACCGATGCTGTGAAAATCATCAACAGTGAATTTTTCTACAAGGCCAGTACGATATACTTGATATTTGCCGGATGGAGTCACAACAATTTACTGTCCTTGCCACACTACTTTGAACAGCTAGCCAAATTTTTGTCTATCCTGTATGGAATGAAGAATGTTTGTACCATGACCAATATCCATCCAGAGGTGTTGTTTGAAAACTTGGGAACATCAACAATGACAAAGGTCACACTTGAGATAGTCTTAGATGCATTGTTTAACTTCAAGAACAAGAACATTTTCAACAACTCACATGGATGTAAGGTTCAGTTGAATTTCATACAGAATGTTTATTCTAGTTACATATATTTGTTAACTAATGAACAAGCCGAGGATATAGTTACCTTTGTGAAGAACATGTTAAGTTATCAAGGATCATTAGAGGTTAGAGAACTTGCAGGTAAGGTGTTATCAGGAATTGTACATACCATGGGAGATGACTCTTACATAGTCAAGGAGTTGTGTGATACATTTGAAACTAAGATTAGAAAGGCAGGGTCCACTTTGGATAAGAAGCAGAAGTATGTTTCCAAGAGCAAAAAAAACGAGGCAGAAATGCATGGTGCCTTGATAGGATTGAGCTCTGTGGTCAACGCGTTCCCGTACATACAGCCAATACCTCCATGGATACCCGAGAGCTTGAGTGTTTTGTCGGGATGGACAAGATTCACTGGGTTCATAGGGCAAACAGTGAAGAACTCCATAACTGACTTCAAGAAGAACAGAACAGACACATGGCACATAGATAAGGAGTACTTCACCSTGGATCAACTAGAAGACTTAGAGGGAGTTAACTGGAGAAGTTACTATGCCTGATTGCGTACAGAATATATTTGACGACGGGATTATAGAAAATAGTGTCAAAAAAAAATATATAGTATATATTAAGTTTTAAAGGATGTAGAATTTTTACAAAACACGGTGTTAAGAGCTGATTTGAACCCAGTGTTGCGTTTTTTTCTGCTGGCGATTTTCAACCTCTTCGATGACCAAGTACCATCGCCGCTGTTAAGCGCCAAATGGGGGAAAAAAAAGAAAAAAAAATCAGTGTTCTTTGCCGCCTCCCATCGCCACGTCCGTGTATCAGACACAAAAGTCTGCCAAGGATGGAAACTCCATCCATCGCTAAACCCGTCTTTTTTTTTCTCTCTTTTTCCTAAACATTTGAGTTTCCCTTTGATATAAATGACACTCTTGGACAACATTTCCATCTGAATGAAAATTATGATCTATTGAACAACGTTTGGTTACTTCATAGACTTTATAAACATCATTATTATTTTATATCTAAACAAAGATATTCAGTAACCAACAAGAAATAAATATACAGTTATAGTCCATTTATACGCTTTGGTAGCAAGTAATCATTACATCATAAACAGACTCTTTTTTCCTCTAATACATAATATAAGCGAAACTCGTCCAAAGTACTCACAAACACAAAACACATTAAAGATTATAACTGCGTTTATTAGTGACATAACCAAATATTAATACATAATAAAATGTCTCCTAACTTTTTTGATAAAAAATTAAAAAAAACACAGGAGGATGACTACTCCTCCATCATTGAGACCAAATCGACCCAATACAGTGATGAATACTCTTCTCCTTCAGACTTTATGAATCAAGAGGATATTGAAAAAGTTGTTGATTCCAACGTCTATTTACAAAAGAGATTATTCTCCTTCTTAAAGACAAAGAAGATCCCTGAAATCCCTAAAGACGATTCTGAAAGAAAAGAATTTGCATACTATGATGCAAACATTATTTCTAAGATCTTTTTCTTGTGGTGCTTGCCCTTGATTGGCATTGGCTATAAAAGAACTATCCAGCCTCAGGATCTTTATAAATTGAAGCCTAAAATGAAGATCGAAAACCTTACTGAAACTTTTCAAAAGTTCTGGAAAGAAGAAGTTAGACGTCTTATAAAGAAATATCAGCTTGAACACCCTGAAGAAGATCACCCACAATTTGAAAATGAAGAACACGAGTTCCAACACTATTACGGTAAATTAACTCCTGATCGTTTGAGTTTAGTCAAGTGTTTATTCAGAACTCTAAGAGAAAAACATTTGAGAGCCTTAGCTTATGTTATTTTGGGTAACTGTGCTGCTGCCTTAAACCCATTGGTCACCAAGAGACTAATAAACTTTGTGGAAAAGAAACAATTGGTTCCTCATCTTCATGTTAATAAGGGTGTTGGTTACGCTATTGGTGCCACTCTTATCATGTTGTTAAATGGTATTTTCTTCAACCATTGCTTCCAAATGTCCACTCTAAGTGGTACTCAATCCAAAGGTATCATGACGTCTGCTCTTTTATCCAAGTCTTTCAAATTGAGCAGCAGTGCCAAAAATGTGTATTCCAATGGTATGCTAACCTCCATGATGTCCACTGATATGCAAAGACTTGAATTTGCAATTGCCTTACAGCCATTTTTATGGGGGTTCCTACCACCTGTTATTATTTGTTTAGTTCTTTTGCTTATTAACATTGGTCCTGTTTGTTTGATTGGATTTGCTGTATTCTTTTCTCTGATTTTCTGTACAATTAGAGCATTCAAGCAAATCATAGCCATAAGAATAAAAGCTAATAGACACACTGATGCCAGAGTCAGTTACATGAGAGAGGTTCTAAACTCTTTGAAGATGATCAAATTCTATGGTTGGGAAGATGCTTATGAAGAAAGTATTATTCAGACAAGACACAAGGAGATTTACGAAATCAAGAAAATGCTGTACACCAGAAATTTCTTTACAGCTTTAGGATTGATGCTTCCTACTATGGCTACTATGGTAACCTTTTTAGTGTTATACAGAGTAGGCTGGGGTAACAAATCAGTTGGTTCTATTTTCTCTTCCTTATCATCTTTCCAAGTTTTGGCTATTTTGGTCTTCTTTTTCCCATTGGCTTTATCAACTGGTATTGATGCCTTGATTTCTCTTGGCAGAGCTCAAACCTTCTTATTGGCTAAAGAGGAGCCGATCTCTGAACAAAGAGAGCCTTGTGATGCTGACAGGATGGCTTTGGAATTGTCCAACTGTGATTTTGAATGGGAAGCCTTTGATGTTGACTCTGAAGATGAAGATGAACATGTTGTTCTGCACAATCAAGATGCAAGCAACATTGATGCTGTTAATTCATCCACTAAAAAGGAAAAAACAGAATCCAACTCTCTTGACGTAGATGATATTAGCGAAAACACCGTTAATGAAAAGCACTTTGAGGAAGACGAAATGAAATTAAAGTTTAAAGGCTTCCATGGAATCGACCTAAAAATCCCTCAGGGTGAATTCGTTATGGTCACTGGTGCCATTGGTACAGGTAAAACATCCTTGTTAAATGCTCTAGCTGGCATGATGCCACAACTAGCTGGCTCTGTTAAACAAAACGGTAAACTATTATTGTCTGGACAACCTTGGATTCAAAACACAACACTTAAAAACAATATCTTGTTTGGTTCTGCCTTTGATAAGGAAAGATATGATAGTATTTTAGATGCTTGTTCCTTGTTAGCTGATTTGGAAATACTACCTAATGGTGACAAGTGTGAACTTGGTGATAAAGGTGTCAATTTATCTGGTGGTCAAAAGGCTAGATTATCCTTGGCAAGAACCTGTTACAAGGATGCGGACATCTACTTATTCGATGATGTTCTTTCTGCTGTTGATTCAAGAGTCGGTAAATATATCATGGACAAATGTATGCTGGAACTTTTGGCTGGAAAAACCAAAATATTGGCAACACATCAACTTTCTTTATTGGACAGAGTTGATAAAGTTATCTTTTTGAATTCCAATGGTTCCTTGAAATATGGAACTAAAGATGATTTAATGGTACAAGAACCAGAGTTTGCCAAGTTGGTTCACTTTGCTCAAAACCAATCCAATGAAGAGGAAGAGGAAAAAGAATTCAACCCACCTATTGAATATGCTATTGGTGAAGCAATCTCTGACTCTGAAGAAGTTAAAAGTTATGGTCCTGAAGGCATTGACAATGACTATGATGAATTAGCCAAGTTGAAAAAAGAGATAACTGCCAAATCTGACATTGTTGTTGAAGCCACCAACAAGGAAAGAAGAGCCTTTAATTCTGTTTCCTTTTCTGTTTACAGAAAGTACATTACCTCTGGATCTGGTAAGTATACAATTCCTGTTATGATGTTGTATATGATCACTGTTGTTGCCACCACTTTCTGTATGCTATTTTCTTCTGTTTGGTTATCATTCTGGACCAGCCACAAGTTCGATAGACCAGCATCCTTTTACATGGGTATGTACTGTTTCTTTGTCTTTGGGGCCTTGTTTTTCATGATTATTGAATTCACCACATTGTGTACTGTTTGTTTGAATGCTGCTAGAGCTCTTAACTTGAATGTTGTCAAGAAGTTGTTGCACACAAGAATGTCGTTCTTAGATGTTACTCCAATGGGTAGAATTTTAAATGTTTGTTCCAGTGACACCAACACATTGGACAATGAAATTAGTGAGCAGTTGAGATTATTTGTTTATCAGTTAGCAAACTTAATTGGGGTTGTTATTTTGTGTATCATCTACATGCCTTACTTTGCCATAGCTGTTCCATTTTTGTTGCTTTTGTATATGTTCATTGCATCTCATTACCAAGCCACTGGTAGAGAAGTCAAGAGATTGGAAGCAATCCAAAGATCCTTTGTTTACAACAACATCAATGAAGTTTTAAGTGGAATGGCAACCATCAAATGTTATGACAAGGAGCGCGCATTCCTTATGAAAAACAGCTTTTTGATCGATAAACAAAATGAAGCTGCACACATGTCATTTTCCCTACAGAGATGGGCTGCATTGTTTATTGATATGATTGCCTGTTTGTTTGCTGTTATCATTGCCTTGTTGTGTATCACCAGAGCATTCCATGTAAGTGCCTCATCTGTGGGTGTTATGTTAACTTATGTGTTGCAATTGCCAGGTTTGTTGAATGTTTTATTAAGAGCCATGACTCAAGCTGAAAACGATATGAACTCCGTTGAAAGATTGGTGTCATACAGCACTGAACTACCTCAAGAAGCTGCTTACAGAGCTGATGGAAATGGAAATGGTGTTGTTCAACCTCCTAATGAATGGCCAACTAAGGGACAAATTGAATTTGAAAATGTTTGCATGGCCTATAGGGAAGGATTGCCCTTGGTATTAAAGAACTTGAGTTTCTCTATCAATGATGGTCAGAAAATAGCATTGGTTGGAAGAACTGGATGTGGAAAATCATCAACAGTATTGACATTGTTCAGATTGGTTGAGTTGACTTCTGGTAAGATCACAATTGATGGACAAGACATCTCCAAGTTGGGGCTATATGACTTGAGAAGAAAGTTGACCATTATTCCTCAAGATCCTGTGTTGTTTAAGAGATCCATTAGAAGAAACTTGGATCCATTTGGTGACCACACTGATGATGAGCTATGGGAAGCCTTGGTAAACTCTGGAGCCATTGAAAGATCACTGCTAGAAGAGGTTAAGAGCCAACATGTTGAAAAGGATGGAAAGGACAACGATGGAGTTCACAAGTTCCACTTGGACCAAATGGTGCAAGAGGATGGTGTCAACTATTCGAATGGTGAAAGACAAGTCTTGGCATTGACCAGAGCTGTTGTTGCCAAATCCAAGATATTGGTCTTGGATGAAGCCACATCATCCGTTGATTATGAGACTGATGCCAAGATCCAAAGTAAGATAAGCACTGAGTTCAAGGATAGCACTGTGATAACAATTGCACACAGATTGAACACCATTTTGTCGTATGACAAGATCATGGTGTTGGAAAAGGGTGAAATAGCTGAATTTGATGAGCCACTAAACCTTTACCACAAGAAGGACAGTATTTTCAGAGAAATGTGTGAGAAGGCTGCTATCACTGAAGCTGATTTTTAAACCTTAGTATATATTATTATTACCTCTTTTTTACGGATTTAAACCACTCAGATTTGAATAATTTATCAATTTTTTTTTTCCCACGCAAAATACTTGCCTGGCCTTTGCTTTGTTTTTTTTTTCTCTTTTTCTTAAAAAGTGTTAAATCTGATTTGATAATTTTAAAGGGAAAGTTGATTAATGAACAAACCCAATTAACAACGTACAAAAATGTCTGATAACAACTCTCAATTTGATGCTATGAGAAAAATCTTATTGATTGGGGACTCTGGAGTCGGTAAGTCCAGTTTGCTGGTAAGGTTTGTGGATGAAAACTTCTCCCCATCTTTCATAACAACCATAGGAATTGATTTCAAGATCAAGGTTATTGACATCAACGGGAAAAGAATTAAGTTGCAGCTATGGGATACAGCAGGACAAGAAAGATTCAGAACAATCACCACATCCTACTACAGAGGAGCAGATGGTGTCGTTTTGGTTTATGACGTACTGGATGAAAAGACACTGTTTGATGCCAGAGATGTTTGGTACAACACCATCATGGAAAACGCCCTACCTGATTGTCAACTAATGTTGGTAGGAAACAAAGCTGACGATAGTGAGGACGATAAAAGACAAGTGAGCTACGAAGATGGTGAAAGCTTGGCCAAGTCTCTAGGCATGAACTTCATGGAAGCATCTGCCAAGGATAACAAAAACGTTGATGAAGTTTTCTTTACCTTAGTGAAGATGATAGAAGAGAAGTTGGGCTCAAGCAATGCTAGTGGCAAAAAGGGAAACATGAAGAGTGAAGGAATCAACCTAAAGAACTCTTCCAAGAGTAAGAGCAACAACTGTTGTTAAAGCATGTATGACGAGTAAAAAATAGCAAATATATTGTTTCTATTGAGTGTTTAAATTTTTGTTTTTTTTTCTTTCTATTTGGTTGTGGTGTATATATGTTTGATTATTGCTTCTTATTGAATTTAGTTTTTTGATGACACCCATTAAGTCATTTGTTGAAGTGAGGTGATTGTGAATAGATTAGCCCTGTTTAAATTCTAATCTCCTCTTTTTGCCTCAAAGTGTTGATCCTTGTGGTTTCCGTTTTGAGACATACCGGGTATCTTATCTTTTATTTTTTGTTTATTTCCGAAAATGGAACTATTTCCGTTTTCTCGCAGGCGTTCCCTAAACGGAAAGAGCTATTCAACCCATTTCTAAACGTTTCTTTTTTTTTTGCTTGTTGCACTGCTAATGTTCTTTTCGTTTCTTTTTTTTATATGATTTTAAAACTTTTATACATYTATCAAAGTACATTATTTAAACTATATCATCTATTAGAAGACAGATTGACAAAACAGATAACCAAGAAAATTGTATAAAATATAATAAAAATAAAACAATCAACAGCAGTCACACGTCTCTAATATTATAGACCATTTTGTTTAGTACTAGATTATAATCTATCTGTCATTTTTTATCATTTTAGAGAGCTCCATTTATCTTTTTACAATTTTTTTTAAAACCAATAATTTATAGAAAATGGATATTTATAAACCAATTGGATCTGAAATCCAAAACATTGATTTCTCCATTTTATCCTCCCAAGACATCAGACAGCTTTCTGTCAAACAAATCAATAATCCAACAGTCTTGGATAACTTAGGCCATCCTATTGCCAATGGTTTGTATGATTTATCCTTAGGTGCCTTTTTGAAGAACTTATGTTCCACTTGTGGTTTGGATGAAAACTCCTGTCCTGGTCATCAAGGTCACATTGAATTGCCTGTCCCAGTCTACAACCCATTGTTTTTACCTCAAATGTTCCAATACTTGAGAATGAGTTGTTTGTACTGTCACCACTTCAGATTGAAAAACATTGAAGTCCACAGATTTGCTTTGAAATTGAAGCTTTTACAATACGGGTTGATCAAAGAAGCATATGAACTAGATGAAGTCACTGTTTCTACCAACATCGACAACATTGATGAAGCTGAAGAAGGTGAAGAAGCTGATGACGGCGCTTTCAAGAAGAAATCTAAACAATCTGAATACGAATTGACTGAATTGAAAAACAAGAGACAAGAATTTGTTGAATTGGCCATTGCTAAGGCTTTGTCTACTGGCCAAGTCACTGAAAGAGGTGTTTTCACTGCCATCGTTAATGATGAAAGAAAGAAATTGATTTCTGAATTCACTAAAAAGGCTCTAGTCAGACCTCACTGTGACAACTGTGGAATGTTCTCTCCTAAGTTTAGAAAAGATGGTTTCTCCAAACTTTTCGAACAACCATTAACTGAAAAGCAATTAACCAGCAACAGAATTAAGGGTATTCAGAGAAGAGATATGTTAAAGGATTCAAAGTCAAAGGACTCCTCCTCTGATGATGTAGTCAAGCCAAAAACAGGTTCTACTTATATTCTATCCACAGAAGTTAGAAACATTTTAAGATCCGTTTTCAAGACTGAACAACAATCTTTACAATACATTTTCCACTCCAGACCTAATTTGAAGAAAACTTTGGTCAAGGCCGATATGTTCTTCATGGAATGTATTGTTGTTCCTCCAACCAGATTCAGATTACCATCAAAGTTAGGGGATGAAATTCATGAAAATGTTCAAAATCAATCTTTATCAAAGATCTTAACCACTTCTTTGTTAATTAGAGATTTGAATGAAGAATTAGCTAAGATAAGACTTGGTAAAGTTTCATTTGAAGATAAGAAGATTATCTTCAACAGATTGATGAATGCCTTTGTCACCATTCAAAATGATGTTAATGCTTTCATTGACTCCACTAAGGCACCAACCAATGGTGGTAAGTTGCCAAACCCTGGTATCAAACAAGCCTTAGAAAAGAAGGAAGGTTTATTCAGAAAGCATATGATGGGTAAAAGAGTTAACTATGCTGCTAGATCTGTTATTTCTCCTGATCCAAATATTGAAACTCATGAAATTGGTGTTCCTCCTGTATTTGCCAAGAAGTTGACATACCCAGAACCAGTCACCAACTACAACATTGCTGCCATGAGACAAGCTGTTATCAACGGTCCTGATGTATGGCCAGGTGCTACCCAAATTCAAAATGAAGATGGTACCCTAGTTTCCTTGGCTAGTATGTCTTTGGAACAAAGAAAGGCCTTGGCAAACCAATTGTTGACCCCATCCTCCACCAACAATCCAAATGTTCAAACTTTATCCAAAAAGGTCTACAGACACATTAACAATGATGACATTGTAATCATGAACAGACAACCAACCTTACACAAGGCTTCCATGATGGGTCACAAGGTCAGAGTTTTACCTACAGAAAAGACTTTGAGATTGCATTATGCCAACACTGGTGCTTACAATGCTGATTTCGATGGTGATGAAATGAACATGCATTTCCCTCAAAACGAAAATGCCAGAGCTGAAGCCTTACACTTAGCCAACACCAACAGTCAGTACCTAACTCCAACTTCTGGTTCTCCAGTCAGAGGTTTGATTCAAGATCACATTTCTGCTGGTGTCTGGTTGACTAACAAGGACTCCTTCTTCAACAGAGAAAAGTACTACCAATATGTTTACAGTTGTATCAGACCAGAGCATGGCCACACCTCTAGAGAAAGAATCATCACCTTGCCACCTGCTATTTTGAAGCCAGAACCTTTATGGACAGGTAAGCAAATTATTTCTACTGTTATCTTGAATGTTGTACCAAAGGACATGCCAGGTTTGAATTTGATTTCCAAAAACAAGATCAAAAACGAATATTGGGGTAAGGGCTCTTTGGAAAACGATGTTATTTTCCACAATGGTGAATTAGTTTGTGGTATTTTGGATAAGAACCAATTTGGTGCCTCCAAATATGGTATTGTTCATTCCATCCATGAACTTTACGGACCTGATTATGCTGGTAAGATTCTTTCTGTTTTGGGTAGATTATTCACTCATTATATCTCCACCAATGCCTTCACTTGTGGTATGGATGATTTGAGATTGACAGATGAGGGTAACTCTTGGAGAGCTGATATTTTGAAGGAAGCTGAAGACGTTGGTAGAAAGGCTGCTTGTGAAGTAACCAACTTGCCTGAAGCTGAAACCGGCAAATCCGATCCGGAACTATTGAAGAGACTTCAAGAAATTACCAGAGATGACTCCAAGTTGGCTATTTTGGATGCTATTTCTTCTTCCAAGAACAATGCCATCACTTCTAAAGTTGTTTCTACCTGTGTTCCTGAAGGTACAATGAAGAAGTTCCCTTACAACTCTATGCAAGCTATGGCTTTGTCCGGTGCCAAGGGTTCCGGTGTTAATGTTTCCCAAATTATGTGTTTGTTAGGTCAACAAGCTTTGGAAGGTAGAAGAGTTCCTGTAATGGTTTCTGGTAAGACTTTGCCATCTTTCAAGCCATATGAAACTGAAGCAATGGCTGGTGGTTACATTAGAGGTAGATTCTATTCTGGTATCAAGCCACAAGAGTATTACTTCCATTGTATGGCTGGTAGAGAAGGTTTAATTGATACTGCCGTCAAGACTTCYAGATCTGGTTACTTACAAAGATGTTTGACTAAACAACTTGAAGGTATTCACATTGCTTATGACAACACTGTTAGAGATGCTGATGGTGCTTTGATTCAATTCTTATATGGTGGTGATGCTATCGACATAACAAGAGAATCACACTTGACTCAATTCGAATTCTGTATGGACAACTACAATGCYTTTATCAAGAAGTATAACCCTGCTGCCTTATTGAACAACTTGGAYATTGARTCTGCTACCAAGTATTCCAAGAAGGTKAACAAAGCTAGATCAAAGCAAAAAGATGTCACTTTCAATCAACAAASTATCAAATACGATCCTGTCTTATCTAAATAYAACCCATCTAAGTACTTGGGTKCCACATCAGAAAAGTTCCAAGATATGTTGGACAGCTTTGTAGACAACAATAGTGCTTTGTTCAAGAAGGCTAAAAAAGCTAATGGAATYACTGATAAGAAGTTCAARGCATTGATGCAATTGAAGTACATGAGATCATTGATTCATCCAGGTGAAGCTGTTGGTATTATTGCTGCTCAATCTGTTGGTGAACCATCCACTCAAATGACTTTGAACACTTTCCACTTCGCTGGTCACGGTGCTGCTAATGTCACATTGGGTATTCCTAGATTAAGAGAAATTGTCATGACAGCTTCTGCTAACATTATGACTCCACAAATGACTCTACCAATWTTACCTGATGTTACTGATGAACAAGCTGAGGCTTACTGTAAGTCTGTTGCTAAGATCATGTTATCTGAAGTTTTGGACAACGTTGAAGTTGTTGAAATGATCGGTAAGAGTAAAGCCACCTCCAGTGTATCTAGATCTTACAACATCAAGATGAACTTCTTTGATGAAGAAGATTATGATGACGAATATGATATTAAGAAGACCCAATTGGAAGAAGTTATTCAACAAAAGTTCATTGCATTGTTGGAAGCTGCCATTGTTAAGGAAATCAGAAAGCAAAGACAACATGYTTCAAGTCCGGATGATTTGAATGTTGCTGTTCCAAAGTCTCAAACTGCATTGGGTGTATCTACTGTTACYTCTSCTGTYAACCTAGATGGTGATGARGACGCCGATGAAGAAGAATTAGGAAAGAAGAAGTCCAAGATTGCCTCAAACTATGATGATCCTGATGAAGATGAATTGGATACTATGAGAAACGCTGAAAAGTCTGATGCTGAAGATGACTCAAGCTCTGATGATGGYAATGACTCTGATTCCGATGTTGATATGGATTCAAAGGCYAAGCCATTTGAAGGTGTCAACAACGACGATGACATGTCTCAATTACAACTAGACAGACAAGCTTCTGTTATCACTGCTTCCAGATACGTYACTTCTTACAACTTTGATGATAAGGAAGGTAAATGGTGTGAGTTCAAGATTGAACTATCTGCTGATACTGAAAAGTTATTGATGGTTAACATTGTTGAAGAAATYTGTAAGAAATGTGTTATTAGAGAAATTCCAAACATTGGTAGATGTGTTTTCCCAAGAAACCAAGATCCAAAGAAGACAAGAWCWTTAACCACTGAAGGTGTTAAYTTCCACGCCATGTGGGAACATGAGGCCTTTATTGATGTCAATGGTATTTTATCYAATGATGTTGCTCAAGTTTTGAAGACCTATGGTGTTGAAGCTGCCAGAAACACCATTGTTAATGAAATCAACAATGTCTTCAGTACCTATGCCATTAGTGTTTCCTTCAGACATTTAGATTTGATTGCTGATATGATGACCAGACAAGGTACTTACTTAGCCTTCAACAGACAAGGTATGGAAACATCCACTTCCTCTTTGATGAAGATGTCTTATGAAACCACTTGTGGTTTCCTAACCAAGGCTGTATTGGACTCTGATGTTGAAGAATTAAAGTCACCAAGTTCCAGAATTGTTATGGGTAAGCTATCYAATGTTGGTACTGGTTTGTTCGATATTATGGCCAAATAATGTATATAAATTATATTTAAACTAAGATTTTATTTTACTTTTATAAATGTTTTTTTCCCWTKTAGATTWGATAAGGATYATAACACAAAAAAAWAAAAGATAAGSCAAMATRGATTACTTAATCTTATTTTCACTATCATTCTTACTATCGTTTATWSGTTATATAAATATGTTGATATATACAGATTCATCTATTCAATTTGGAAAGTAGGTTTCAATTTCTTGATCAATAACCAGTCAGTCTTAGGAACCCTGTCTCTGAACAATGGGTCCTTCAATGTATCRATACTCTTTCTRGTTATGTGAGAATATAGAACATCCTTTTCATCAACATGYTTACCCCAAATAGGTTGTTGAGTGGACGGATCATCCAATCTCATGGCAACACCAGCGTTTGTTTGACCCTTCTTAACTTCAGTAACAGATTCATGGTTGATTTCCAAWGATGCAACTTTACCCARCACAAGAACATTCTTTTGCTTAGTTTCTGGATCWTGTCTGACAGCACAAATAGGGGTACCGATCTTTAAAGTACCTTCAACAACATCCACACCAATGATCATAGGACGTCTCTTGTTGATGATTTGAATGGTGTTCAATACACATGGATAAACAACTTGGGTGGCATACTCAGCTCTCTTTTCTTCYTTCAATTTTTCTTGGTAAGCAGTGAAGGCATCGAACAAGTGGTAAATGACTTCAGCATTGAAAATCTTGACTTTTTGTTCTTCGGCATACTGTTCAGCTTCTTTATCGACCTTAACATCGAAACATAACATRACCGCAAATTCAGGAGCCTTTTCAAGCATGGTGGCACATTTCATGACATCTCTCTTATAAACAGGACCTAGACCAACAGCCAARACAGGGATCTTCATRTCYTTCAAGAAGTCCAATAAGGCTTCYAARGAACCWAGAGTGGAGGCTTGAACAACGACACCCTTTCCRCTCTTATCAACAGAGTCCAATAAGTTTGTRATATCATCCATGACTTCATCCATTARGTCTTCTTCATCGTCATCAGGACCAACAACCAACAGTCTGGAACCTGAAACAGCCTTTTCCAAATCATTGGCAGCTATCTTGACACCCAATGCGGCAGTGACTTCCTTGTGGTGGACATATTCACCCTTGATTCTCATTTCCTTCAATGGTTGAGGAGTCAACAAGGCTCTGATGTTTGTGACAATAGGACCGTTCAAACCACAAATAACAATTCTGTCACCTTCTTTTAATTTACCATTAGATAAAATAACATCAATTGTTGTACCCAAACCTTCAATGACCTTGACTTCTAAAACAGTGGCTTCAATGGTSTCTGATAAGTATTTCAATTGCTTGGACATTCTCTTTTGAGTCAATTCCAAAACCAACCATAACAAATCAGGAACACCTTCACCGGTAACAGCAGAGGTAGGAACAATGGAAACGTATTTGGCAATGTTTTTGTTGTTGAAGTAYAGTTCGGAGTTAAGACCYTGTTCAGACAATTGCAACTTGATTTTATCCAATCTTGATTCAAACTCGTTTTTGACGGCCTTTGATTGTCTCTTCAAGGAATCTCTGAAGGAATCATTTGGAACACTTTCCCAACCAAACAATCTATCGATTTTGTTCAAGGCAACAACGAACGGAGCCTTTCTGTCTCTCAATAGCTTGATGGATTCAATAGTTTGTTGTTCCAAACCGTGCATGATATCAATAACCAAAATGGCGATGTTACATAGGGAGGAACCTCTAGATCTCAAGTTAGTGAAGGACTCGTGACCTGGGGTATCGATGATCAATAAACCAGGAACATCCAAAATAACTTCTTGGTACTTTTTCATGACCTCAGTCTTCTTTTCAATGGCAGAACCAGGGAAGTAAGTGGCACCRATTTGTTGGGTRATACCACCGGCTTCACCACCTTGAACATTGGATTGTCTGATCTTGTCCAAAAGYTTGGTCTTACCAGTATCGACATGACCCAAAATAACACAGATAGGGGATCTTAAATCATAAGACTTTTTGCTGACAGGAGTCTTGACAGGAGTCTTGACAGGAGCAAYAACTTCTTCAATGACTTCTTCGGYAACTTCTTCAACAGGTTCAGGTTCCTTRGTTTCAGTGRCTTGTTCAGGTTCAGCAACTTGAGGTTCWGARGCAACTTGTTCAGAGTTATCATCATCATCAGACAACAAGGCTTCCCAATCATCRATGACGGCCTCGGCTTCTTCAGTRGATTTTTCAACRACTTCTTCCTTYTTCTCAACTTTCTTCTTTTTACCGTAAACAGGCTTTTTCTTCTTTTCAGCATCRGTCTTTTTRTCRAAGGCAGCAACCTTGATGAAACCGGATTGYAACAAGGCATTTCTCTTCATTTCCATGATTTTCTTTTCTTCCTTTTGCTTCTTGGTTAAGTATTTACCTTCAGCTTTTAACTTTTCCTTTTTCAATCTTTGRGCTTCCTTCTTGTCAGCGGCCTTTTTCARTTCWTCTTCTTTAGCCTTTTCAGCAGCCAATTGGGCTTCTTCTTCCTKTCTTTGTTCYTCTTCCAATAATCTTTGATATTCAAGTTCTTGTTGCTTTTGAAGTTCCAATTGTTTCTTCAAGGCAGCTAAACCRGCAGGACCCTTTTTCTTCTTAGCAGCAGCAGGCTTGGCAGGAGTTGGYTTAACTTCTTCCTTAGGTTCCTCCTTGACTTCTTCCTTAGGTTGTTCCTTTGGTTCATTGTTAGCTGGTTTAGGGGCTTTGCTTTTCTTGGCAGCAAGTTCCTTCTTTCTTTGTTTTTCTCTTTCCTTCTTTTCCTTTTCTTTTTCCTTCTTGGACTTTAAGACAGGCTTCTTGAYTTCYTCGTTGTTTTTCTTCTTTTCAGCAGACTTCTTGATGGTGGACATGAAGTCGTTTTCATCATCAAGATCTTGGGTGGATTCTTGAGGGATATCTTGAGTGACTTCTTGCTCAGATGTCATATACATGTCATCATCATCCTCCCAGGATTGATTTTTTTTGTTATTCTTTTTAGCCATATTGTGTAWATGTATTTGGGGGTACGTTGGTTTGTAAGTTTTAATAAAAATTATGATGTTWAGGATAACTTTTAGAAACTACAATATAGACTTAAAGAATATTGAAAATATGTGTAATGAATATTTTCCACATACATTTTTTTTTTTTTACTTTCTGTAAAGAGAAGGTGCTTTTGAAAAAAGTATACCTTTCCCGCTTTGTACGTTTTTGGATTTTTTGTCTTTTTTGGGTATCATTTCCTGTTTRGGACATACTCGCCATTTGCTGTGATGYMCTGCACGTGATGTCTCACATACCAAAACGTTTCTTTTTTTTTTATTTCSCACTTTTTCTTTCAGAAYTCACTCTGTTTTTTTASATTTTCMTCGTTTTGGTAACAACKGGAATTAATGTTTCATCGGATTCATTGCTATATGYTGAATTAATAATAATTAATACAAAARAAACCATCAGTAATTGACCRWAAAMAATAACARSATATCACCATAATGAACTCTAAAAGATCACTGGATCTTACATCTTTCTCCAACGATGAACTGAAGGCCTACAAATATGTTCAAAACATAAACAAAAAATTCAAAATCARTAATCACAGCAAAGATCTTTTCTACTCCATAAAGACYAAGTTATATSTGTCATTGGCTCCTATGTACATAAACAACCCTGTTGARGGTATYATMAACCAACATCTAAACCATAAAATCATGAAATACGACAGCAACATCAATGCMATCATCATTGGCTTCAARAATATYCAAATCCAAGARGATCTATTGAAGTTRAACTTTGAGTCTCCTTTTGTCTTTTTGTACTGYTACGTTGACTTYATTGTTTGGAACCCAAAGAGAAACGATGTTATTAAAGGGTACCCATTCATCCAATCTGAATCACACATTGGTTTCTTAATCCATGATCTTTTCAAYTGTTACATAAAACTACAAGACATCCCTGAAACTTGGAAATTCATCTACAACGAGGACTCCAGCAATGACAACATTGGTTACTGGGTTGATCACAATGAAGAACCTATCAACGGTAAGAAAATCAACATCAAGGTTAAACAACTAAAAACAAGCGGGAAGATGGTYTCCATTGAAGGTTCTTTGATTTTTGGTGACAACGSTCTTTCAAACGACAAYGTCAACAACCTAACCATTGTTTCTAATAAAAAAATTGTCTTYGATGATGAAGTCAGCAAGACMAATCAAGATGCTCACAAGGATCTATCTTTGAGTAAAATGGAAAACAACGATGGTAATGAAATCATCTATGAAGATTCTAAATCYGAATCATCCAACCACGAYTCTGATTCATCTGATGCTGATTCCTCTGACTCCTCTGATTAAAATTTATTTAGGTTTTAATTTTGTTATTATGAATTTTTTTTTTTTAATTTTATAGATTTTAAGTTTCTCAAAARATGCTCATTTCACTTTTTTCTTTTTGACCTAAAAAATTTACAGRTAACTTTATACATYGATTAATTATAATTACATATATATTATACTTCATCCTTACAAAAATGGAGTCAAAAATGTTGTGAARTCAACATCAAATAAYTGCAAAGCATTCAAATCTTCCTCTGACCATATCTGTTGCATTGGATTCTCCATTTCTTCKGCTTCGTTTTCCAGKTCAATTTGGYTATATTTACTRTTCCATATTGGTCCTTCACTTTCTTGATTAGGCACATTGATTGCTCCTTCCTCACGAACTTCTCCTGAAACAGATGCTGGTTTAGGTGTGGTGCCTGATTCAAKATTGTTCAATGAGTAGATGTAGATGTTTCTGAATATGGTTTCAAACTCYCTGAAATGTATCTGTGGCTGCTTGTCCTCTCCAAACATGTCAACATTGTAAAATCTTTCTGTTATACTGGTAAAAGACTTTAGCAAGTCCTTGGCATTGTATTCCAAATCCAAAGGCAAATTCTTTTCCAACAAAACCAATGATATCATATGCGATAAAATATCATCGTGGGTGTATATGTTTTGTTCTTCAACACTTCTGAAATTCATAAAGCCCTCGTACTCAGTGAACCTGTACAGCATTTCATAAAATGTTATACCTATCTTATCAATCAAATCTCTTTGAACTGCCAAAGAATGGAAATATGACAAATGGTTCACATTTAGTTTCTTCACTTCTCCTTTAGCGCTTAGCACCATTTCCTTTCTGTCTAAGGAGTTTTGCCATTTTTCCCTCATTACAATTGTAATCGCTAAGGATGCAAAAGTAAACCCAAAGAAATAAGCAAAGTCAATGTTCATCAATGACCTATTGGAAGTTAGATGTTTCAACATGTTGATTGTTAGCTTTAAATCCATCAGAGGCTCTAAAACTGAATAATCAAATATATCAATGTTATCAACCGTGGAAATGTTGCAATAGTTGTCCAATGAAATGAATTCCAAATTTTCAAATTCCTTGATTTTGGCCAACATCCCATCAAAGTCAGGAACCCCATATGGCTCGTAAAGAGCATTAATGATTTTTCTTCCCAAAAAGATGAATCTTCTTAACAACCCATCTCTACCTCTTTCAGAGTCATTCAATTCAACAGCCTCTATGATTGGATCATATGGTATTACCAATGCACATCCGGCCTCCAAAGCATGCATCATATCAAAGTACATTGACCACATGTATAAGTTTTTTAAAATCCACTCTGGTAAGTCGCATTCCTTACCAAAGAAATTCTTCAGGCCCTTGTTAAGTCCAATTTTCAAACATGTTGAGGCTATCTGTTCTGAGATCACTTTGAAGTTGAACCCAAAATCAGACATGGTCAAATCAAGGTGTCTTTGTAAGTAACAAAATATGGAAAACTGAAGCTTTGTGAAAGACCAGATAAACCCAGAACTCAATCCATTTAAAAAGATCTCCATCAGTCTGAACAGGTCATCTTCCTTTTCAGTGATGTTCTTACCCATGACTATTCTATAAATCTGCAAAACTATACCCACATTGAAAAAGTTGTCTGCTTGGTYCAACTTTATTTTCTTGATGACTTCATAKGTGGTTTTGCTGGCATTCGTCATGTTGTCGTCTGTTRTTTCATGGGTGACTGTTTCAACTTCAAAGTATTTGTCCAATGTTTTGAATATGGATATTCTGTCAACYACYCTCACATGCATGTGCAGGTTGCTGTTRAAAAATGTCTTTATACACTCCCTAAAGTCATCCATTGGTGGCAAGATCTGAACAATACGGTCCCAAATGTTACCAGACTGGTCACTTTGGCCAAGGGACGTCAATATCAACAGTCTGTCCTTCTTCATGTTTCCTATCCCATGATCATTTTGCTTGTTTCGCTGTTCCTGGGACTTTTCTTGCAAGTGATCAAACAAAACTTTGTGTTTCTGTACAAGCTTACTTTCCTCAAACCATGGTCGCACTGATATTGCTGAGCATGTGAACACCGATTCATTGTGTATGTGATGCATGTCAAGTTTTCGAATTGGGTTTTCCACCATGGTGCCGTCATTCAATGGTGTTGTGTAATACTTTTCCTTGAATGTTGGCGATGGCTTGGTAACAATGTTATTCTTGATGTGTTCCAGGCCTATGATGTTTGTTGATCCTGGCGTCAAGTTTTTCAATGGGTGCATTGTTCCCTCCAATGGTCTTGGACTRTTCATGAACATTCCCTTGCCCTTCTGAGATMCTATGGTTTCAGGTGACATATGGTTTGRTGCCTTCAATGCATGGTTACTTTCCATAGGTGAAAATGGTTTTTCATTRCACATGAAACTGTTGGTGGGGAAGTTTTGAAGTCTTGGTAAAAAGTTCAGATTATTTGGTGACCCAGCTATTGACGGTGCTCTTTTTATATTTCCAAATATACTGTTGTTTTTGTTAGCTGTGTTTGATGTCAAAATCCGTTCTGTCATTGGGGAGTTCTTGGGGAAAAATACCTGGTTCATGAAAGGGCCCGTTATGTTCGACATCATCGGCCCCATGTTCGGTGATGTATAAGCAGAGATCTTTGTATGAGTGGTTTTGTTCCCAATGCCGCTTCCTAACCCATTATTTTTTACATCATCAGCTACAATATTAGCTAAGTCATTCAGTGGATTAYTACTTTTACCTTTGTTATTAATYGCTGTAGTTGCTTCTGAAGAAAAATGGYTTATGTTAGAATTCAACGCAGATGTGTTATTTTGCAAATCTCCAACACTAGGTAATCCTATAGAAGGGATTGTGTTCAATGTGGTTCTGTTTTCCAATGGAGCATTGTTGAATGGCGCAAATGACATCGTTTGCTTTATGGAGCTTATGTAATTGGGTACATTAATGTTGTTTTGAGAGTCATTGTTCATTTGAGATCCTAATATACTTGGTGTTCCTGGTAAGACTGTATTGGATACATCACTAGCTTCTGTATTGGACTTTTTCCTGTGATAAGGTCTTTTAGCGATCTTTTTCTTTGATGGGGGAATGATCTTTTCAAAATACTCACATTGCATGTTCTTCGATATACATCTTTTACAAGGGTGTTTGCTCTCATCATTGACTTTGTAATTCAGTGAGTTTATAATAGCAGGATCTGTTTCCTGTTCACATTTAACTCTCTTGCTCTTACAAGATTTGCATGAAACTATTTGTCTGTATCTTTTTCTCTTCTCACCTGAATTGGTACTTTCACTATTTTCCATAGTTGCTAATCAAACAATCTTTATGTTATAAAGAGTTACTGTATTTGAAAGATAAAGCTGTCTGGTTTGGTTCAAATCAAAAGCCTTTATGATCAAAAAGTGACACATCCAGCATATATTGTTCAGAAGTAAAGAAAAAAAAACATTGGGTGCGTCATTTGTGAATCATCAGCATTCAACTTTTTGAAAAAAAAAAAAATATCAGCTCYTCAAGCTAAACTGCGAATGACAGAAAATAGCAATAATAATCAGGTTATTGAGTTAACACGATAATAGAATGAAAATATAAGACAAAAAAAATCATATTCAAAGCATCGTTCTATATAAATAGCATACTMAATAGGGTATAGCTTAGATAACTAATTTACTCTTCAATAGYTCATTAACAGCTTCAATGGCCTTTTCTACTTCAGCCAACTTCATACCGTTACCTTGWACGATATTTCCCTTACCACCAGTCTTACCACCAATGAACTCACTGGATTTGGCAGTGACATCTTGTGGCTTGACARTTTCCAATAAGGCGTCTGGAACATAACAAGCATGACCTAGCTTATTTTCYTCATTACCAGTGATCAAGTACAACACCTTATCTTGCTTGTTCTTCTTCAAAGTAGTTATGGCTTCGGTGATGGCTTTGCTGTTGGTTGATATGTTAACATGAGCAGCTAAGAACTTGGAGTCTTCGTTTTCGTTGAAATGCTTGGCAACTAAGTCCAAAACAATCTTTGTGTCCTCCTTWGCCTTTTTCTTTAATTCATCCTTCATGACCTTTTCAATCTTGTTGAAYTTAGCAACTAAGTTTTGTTTATCAATAGTAGAGATTTGTAAAGTCTTTAAGGCAACACCTAATTCCTTTAATACYTTCTCCTTGGCAGCAGAAGTTTCCATCTTACCAGCAGCTTCTAATTTRGAATCATATTCAGCAGCAATTCTTTGTACCTCCAAGGCTTCAGAACCGGAAACAGCAACAATTCTTCTGATACCCTTAGCAATACCAGATTCTTCAATAATGACAAATTGCTTGATATCACCAGTCTTGGCAACATGAGTACCACCACAGAATTCAACGGAGTAGTTCTTCCATTCATCAGATTCAGGGTTAGCAATCAAATCTTCAACTGGTCTACCAACAGATACAACTCTGACTGGATCTGGGTAGGTTTCACCAAAGACAGCTCTTACAGAAGAGATCTTTGAGGCTAATTCTAATGGAACTTCCTTGTAGTAAACTGGCATGTTTTCCTTGATTTGCTTGTTAACGATATCCTCAACTTTGACTAATTCATCCAAAGACAAGGCCTTCTTGTGAGAGAAATCAAATCTCAACTTTTCTTGGGATACTAAAGAACCTTTTTGGTCAACTTCATTACCCAAGGTTTCCATTAATGCAAAATTTAACATGTGAGTACCTGTGTGGTTGTTTCTTAGTGGGAATCTTCTTAATTCATCATAGGAAGAAATAACTTCGTTACCGACCTTTAAAGTACCTTCAACCAATTCACCAGTGTGGAGAACGTAACCACCATAGACTTGGACGTTGGTAACGTTGAATTCAACTTCACCATCAATGACTAACTTACCAGTGTCGTATTCTTGACCACCTTGTTCAGCATAGAATGGAGTCTTATCCAAAATAATACCGAATTGCTTACTGTTCTCATTTATTTCATCAACAAAAGATTCACCATTGTAAATGGCCAAGACCTTAGATTGAATGTCTTCCAAACCATACTTGAAAGAATCGTCAGTCTTTGGCAAGTTCAAGCCACTGGATGCTTCAGAGATGGCATGAACATCTAATTTCAAAACAGAGGTACCTTTGTTTTTACCACCTCTCTTGGAAGCTTCGTAGGATTCTTTCTTGGCAATTTCAAAGCCTTCTTCATCAATCTTCAAGCCCTTTTCTTCAGCCATTAATCTGGTTAAATCAACAGGGAAACCGAATGTGTCATATAGTCTCCAAACTTCCTTACCGTTCAAGGTCTTTTCAGCAGATTCTTCGGCAACCTTAGCATAGGATTCGAATAATTTTTCACCTCTACCCAAGGTCTTGGCAAATGAAACTTCTTCTTCGTTTAAGATTTCAAATAAATAAGCAGTGTCCTTTTCAACTTCCGGGAAAATGTCCTTGACTTGATCAATCAAAGTAGGAGCCAATTTGGAAAAGAAGGAACCAATYTCGTAGTTCATGTACTTTCTGACATATCTGGCACCTCTTCTCAAGATTCTTCTCAAAACATAACCTCTACCATCGTTGTTTGGTACACCACCATCAGCTAAGRCAAATACTAAGGTTCTGACGTGATCGGCCAAGACTCTGTAAGCGGTATCAATACCATCAACATCCTCAGCACCGAACTTACCACTGTATGGTCTGCATCCAGTGATTTCTTGAATTCTTTCGAACAATGGGATGAAAACATCAGTGTCGTAGTTGGATCTTACATCTTGTAAAACGGAAACCAATCTTTCGAAACCCATACCAGTGTCAACGTGCTTGGCTGGTAATGGCTTCAATTCACCACTTGGTTCTCTGTTGTATTGAATGAAGACATTGTTCCAGATTTCCAATACATCTGGATCATCTTCATTAACTAAGCTAGAGGCATTTCTCTTCAACTTCAAACCTAATCTGTCGTAGTGGATTTCAGAACAAGGACCACATGGACCTTGGTCACCCATTTCCCAGAAGTTGTCCTTGGCATTACCAGGAAGAATGTGGTCTTCAGGAACACCAACATCCTTCCATATTTGCTTGGCTTCCAAATCTGGTTCCAAGCCATTCTTCAAGTCACCTTCAAAGTAAGTTACATATAAGCATTCCTTTGGAATACCATAAACCTTGGTTAATAATTCCCAAGAGAATGTGATGGCTTCCTTCTTGAAGTAGTCACCGAAGGACCAGTTACCCAACATTTCAAARAAGGTGTGGTGGTATGAATCCTTACCAACATCTTCCAAGTCGTTGTGCTTACCACCAGCTCTGATACACTTTTGGGAGTTGACAGCTCTTTTCAAGTTGTAGAATAATTCATTTGAAGGATCAACAGTACCCAAGAAAATGGACTTGTATTGGTTCATACCAGCATTGGCAAACAATAAGGTTGGATCATCAAAAGGAATTACAGGGGATGATTTGACGTATGTGTGGTTGTGTTTTTCTTTGAAGTACTCCAAGAAAGTGTTTCTTACTTTAGAAGCAGTCCAGTAGGATTTGTTACCAAAATTGATGTCAGACATTTTTGTAGATATGTGATGTCCTTTAGTGAAGTGTGAAAACCTTAATTTAAACACTTTTCTATATATAATATGTGATGTTTGGGCTGATGACCTTATCTTTTTGAATTTGTTTCCAATCATAAAATTGATATTCTCAATGAGACTGTTGAAGAGAGAGAAAAGTAGAAAAATAACCAGAATGCGAGAAAAAAAAATTTTTTTTTTCTTCTTTTTGTTTTTTTCCTCTTTTGGTGTTTATTTCTTGTTTTGACCATGATGTCCAAAAAAGATAAAAAAATGAGTCGTTTGGCGGTTATGTGTAAAAAAAAGAACATTATAACGTTTGCACTGAAACTTGATAAGAGTTATCTTATATCCGATATAAGACAGAACACACCAATAAGTACATAACAACTAAAACCACACATTGTTTTATGGCTTTTCTCTAAGGGAAATTATTTATTATACTCTCAGTTAAACTACTTCCAACTACAAGTTGCATCTTTACTAAAGCTCATACTTGTTTTTACTTCAAAGGCACAGATACAATCTTGTTTGAGCAAGAATTAATCTGAGAAACTAATATATGATTACTTGAGTTGAATAAAGCACGTGATGTATACACCAGTAAAACAATATTCCACAAATAATGATTTAATTAATTCAAATAGGTATAAATMTCATGAACATTTGATAAAACAACTACTTWATCAACTCAAGTACAATACTATCAAAAAAAAATTAACATATCTCTACTTATATATCATCTTAAAAAAATTGGCTGAATTTTCATTTTAGAGATCCATCTCCCAAGTTCATTCTTTTCAAAACTACAATGTCAACTCAAACCCAAAAAAGACTTCAAAAAGAACTACTACAAATTATAAAACAAGAAAATTCTCCAAAGGGGATATTCCTTTTTCCAAAGACTCCAGACAACTTGTATCTTTGGGAGGCAGTTATTGAAGGTCCCATAAATTCCACATACCAAGACCTCAAGTTTAAATTACAAATAAAAATCCCCAAAGAATATCCATACAAGCTGCCTTCTGTATTATTCATTACCAAAATTTTTCATCCTAATGTTGACGATGTTGGAAACATCTGTCTAGATATTTTAAAAGAAAATTGGTCAGCTGTATATAATATTATTCAAGTAATGATATCAGTGCAAGTTTTATTAGAACATCCAAATATTGCTTCTCCATTAAATATAGAGGCTGCAAATTTATGGCATGATAAGGAAAAATTAGGGAAAAAAGTCAGAGAATGGTATGATTATCAAGATGAAATTAAAGAAGATGAGTTCAACAGTAGTGAAGAAGATTATTCAGACCATAGTTATATATAATTCAAAATTTTTTTTAAAAAAAACGTTAAAAAAACCATTTTTTTACTATACATGACTTTGATAATTATATAATCAAAAAGTATGATAACCTGACTTAATGAACTGTTCAAACTCAGGATCGTCATTCAGAAACAGTTTCTTAATAACTTCCTCAACTTCCTCGTTTAATGAGAAATCATTGGTGTTTTTAATACTGTTGAATGCTTCTTGAGAAGGCTTGAAAAAGCTGTTAGGATTCTTGTCGAAAGCAACTGACATTTTTCTTTTTTTATGCTCAAGGCCAGTAGGCTCTGGTGTTCCGGGTTGTTTTTCGTTGTGGAAAAGACTTGCACTAGGTGAACCTGCTTGCGGTTCAGATGTTTTTCTTAACCAGCTTGAAAAATCATCGACATCGACGTTATACTGATTGTTCAACAACATCGACAAAATGGCATTGGTATTTTCAACATTGTGTGTTTCATTTTTAGAATATGTATTTTCAACCGCACTATGGAAATCACTAGGAGTTTCATGTTTAATAATATTGCTTTCAAATTTAGGCTCTTTGAAATCGTTCACATCAAGAAGCAAATTACTGTTTATGTCGGCCATATCAGAATAATCAAAGATATGGAATTGTTTGATTCTTTCGGCATAATCATAAGATTTACTTAAGTTACCCAGGATTCTGCTGAAAAAGCTAATTTTCTTGTTCACATATGCATTCAGCTCATCATCATCAATAACATTTTTTATTTTTAACAAAATATTTGATGCAATGGATACAGCAAACAGCTGATAAAGGTTATACTTGTCATGTAACTTGGAGAAATTTTCCAGCATCATTTCCAAAGAATCTATGGTATTTCTTATAACAACTATATTCTCCTCAACATATGGTTTGTTGAAAGTAAGTACCACTATGTAGTAATGGTACCAAAAGTAGGATATAGTAGGATCAGAGGAAAGACTAGGATCCATTAATAGTTTTTTATCCCATTTCAAAAACCCTGGTAAAGACAATCTCCATAATTCAAGCTTCTCATTAAACTTTGCCAAGTAATGCAATTTTTTTACCTTTTCAATATGGTGCTCCATGAAGAAACCTTTAGTAAAAATTTCTACAATTCTTGATAAAATAATCAACTGCTTCAAAGGCACGGATATGTTTACAGGGTTTTTACTTTTAAATTGAAAGTCATTCGTTTGATCTGTTTCTTGCATTTCTATGGAATCCGGAATGGTAGAGTTATAACAAAATAGAGTTGGATTTCTACCTAATACTAAACAAATAAAATGATCTGTTAGGTAACATCCCCAATAAATTCTGGATCTTATTTCTATGTCTTCTTGGGTCAAAACATCATAGCCTGGTATTCCGCTCTGCAGATTTTGTTGTTGATTATTATAAAGTTTTAAATCAAACCAAGCTGATGGATCCAATTGAAATGACATATCAAATCCAACTCTGTAAGCAATACCAGACAAATAGAAGCACTGATTGAAATTACCATTACCAAGCTCATACAAAGAAAGCGTCAACAATGTTTGGACTGTTGTGATTAAGGAAACAGAGTTTGACTTTTCTTCAGGAAACACTCTGTTTTTGAGAACACCGTTTTTGGCAGTATTGAAATACAATTCGGAATATTGTTTTAAATCATCAGATACTCGAGATCCTAATGCTGCTACTGCATAAACTAGCTCTATAGAGCAGTAGTTACTCTCCTTGTAATTACTTTTATATTCATTAAAGAAAGAATACAAGAAAGACTCCCTATGAATGAATAACGTCAACCCTGGATATAAAAATTGGAAAAAGTTCTTAATAGATTTGATTATGTTAACATTCTGTGATGGATTCATCAAATTTTCATCAATGTTGTGATTATTAGCAAAGCCATCATACGAGAGACTTTTCTTTATATCCAACAAGTTTTCTAATTCCAAAATTCTTTCTTTCAACTTATCTACTTCATCTGCTTTGACCCGGTTTCTTCTCAAATCCAATTTTGTCTTTTCACACTTCACACCTTTCCTTGAACATCTACCACAGGGAATCTGACGATCACATCGAATTCTCTTACTTCTACAGTTATCACATGCCAGAACAGAAGGCTTTTTAGGCAAATTTGTATTCTCTGTTTCTTTTTTGGGAACAGACATTGGGAGCAGCTTGGGGGTCTTTATTGAAGCAGTACCATTACTATTAGATTTTTGCGTGTATACAACATTTGACTCAATTGCAGATTGATCAATAACTATTTTTGAAGGATCAAAACTGGTTGCATGGATGTTGTTAATGTTTTGAGACATTTTGTTTCTGGTTTCTTAGTATAGTTTCTGAAGAAGTTGAAGAAAAAAGAATATTGAATTTCTAGTGTTTTCAGATGACTGTTTTAAATTCATATCTTATTTTTTTTTCATTTTTTCAAAGAGAAAATCACCTTAATAAACGACATTTTTGCTCATCAATTTTTAAGAATTAAGTTGAAACAACAATGAAAATAACTATAAAAACTCATATATACCTTAAAACTATTCCTAGTAGATGCTTTTAAAATGATTTGTTAAGTAAATATATAAATGTTTGCTAATGTAATCATCAAATTAACCATTGGAATCATAACTCGTCAAATTCAATGTCGGAGTTAATAAAGTCAATAGGTTTTATAGGCAGTAAAGCTTGTGCATTGTTTATCAAAGATTCATCCAGTTTACTTAGTGAGTTTATATCTGTTGTTAGTCTTTGGTAATGGACTCTTAAGATATCACCGTAGCCGTTTTCTCTAAACTTCTTCATTCTCATAGCATAGTTATTTGTCTTAAAGAAGTTTTGTAATTCGTTTGTTTCCATATACTTAATCCAGTATTCCTCTGTTGTCCAGTATTTGTCTACGTTATCGTCATCAGTGTATTTTTCAARACCAACAGTGTCTTCGCCTCCTATAAATTTACTCAAAGAACCGGTTTTCACTACATTCACCCATTTATCATCAATGTCTTCTTGAAGGTCAATAAACAACAACTCATCAACCTCTACAGGCAAGTTTACATCAACTAACATAAATTTAGCAAACTTCAKTTGATGGCTAATCAAGTTTGTTGGTCTTATCCAATCGGCCCAATTAAAGTTAATAACAGATACGTCATATTGTTTCGGTAGATAATTTAGTATTTCCTCTCTAGATACTCCTGAGCTTTCTGTATTCCATACGAAGTATTTGTTATTTTTGTTTAATAATATGTTAGACAGCTTGRATAGATCATGTTKGTTTTGAACTATGGTTAGTACAGATAATCCATCAAATTTTGGTACTTCACCTTYATCAGAGGYTTCAGCTACATGAACCAAAACTGAACGTGTCAATAGATCTYTGGTRTAGAAWTTTTCCCACTTAGTGAAATCAGAATTCATGTCCAAMGTRATGTTGGAAATTTCATATCTCGGATCACARGAAACAATCTTCATAGCTCKTGTTTCTGAWACYGGAATTTTTATCTGAGARTAACCAAATGTYGACATTGTTAASCCCCTAAAAATYTCCTCAGYGCTCTTCATCATCRGCTACAACAGAAATACATACATTTGTCATATCAGTYTCTACAGTTGTACGGGAACATCCCTTTATTGATTTTATTGGCTTTTGAACAAACACATCGGCCAAAATTACACTTTCGTTGATATTCTCGATTTTATGATTTTCCAAYTTTTTGTATTTTGGAACTTTATTGATTTCAAAGTCAGAACTTYYATCAGATAGTAATGAATTTAATTCATCTAATTTACCAAAGTATGTTTGACGTGGGAAAATGGTTAGTTCGGTTGTAGGCATCAAAAGAATTTGTAAGYTAATGTACTTCTTCAAAGGTTTCAATGTTTTGACAATTTCAATAAACCTGGTAGTTCTTTCTTCAATCGGGTCTATGACTAATATCAAATCAATAGGCTTGGTTGCGGAATCCTTCTTAAAATTTTTAGAGCTCAAAAATATATCCACGTTCTTATCGGCCTCCRTATGTAGTAAAACTTGGTTTAGGGGATGTCTTGTTTGTACCGTTTCGGCTGTATAGTGAACGCCTTGCTCGTAATTTTCTTTACCTTGAGATAATTCTCTATGAGAGAAGTAAGTTAAATGAGACACAATATCTTCAATAGTCTGTATTGGTATCATGTAATTTTCTTCGAACTTAAAGGCAATATTCAACGCAGTGGCAGTTTGTAAAGTCTTGAAACTTTCAAATTTAATAAAGTTGAACCATGATTGAGTGGTGATACTGTCAGTGTATGAACTTAAATCAACAAATCTACCATTTAAAACCACAAATCTTTGACTTTGAAGCTGCTTATAGGATAGATCCAAAAGCCAGTTACTCARGTCTACAGTTTCCAACAAAGGCTTGAAATTGTTAGTTTTTTGGGATTCATGCTTCTCTATGTAATTCAAGAAAGTGTTCGCATCTTTGTATAAAAGTTCTTGAAGTTTTATCCAGTTTTTATCAGTAGGATCAGATAACGTTACTAATCTTATTCTGACACCATATAAGTTATTTTGTACTAAGTTGTAGATATTCTTCCACTCGCTTATACTGCTAAAGTCGGCAACATAAGATATAGTGTGAATGATCTCATATTGTGTGTTTTTGATAAACTCAAATACATGACCCACTTCTCTAAGTTCTAAAATATAGTCGTAATTAGTTCTTGTTACCATTGCATCCCCAAAGTAATCAGGGGTCAATGTCAAGTCTCTCTCTATGAATGAGAAAGATTCAGAAAACAAAACATCTCTTAATTTGTGTGTGTCACTACCAAAGCTTTCACCTCTGTATTCCATGTTTTGGAAAAAGGTCTTGATAAACTGGATGTCCTTGTTCAACACAGAAGTAATATAATAATTCCAAGTGTTTTCTCTGTATGGGAATATTTCTCCATTRACTATAAGTGCTTCATTGTCAGTAAAATTCATATCTTCCAGTAGCTTATCAATGTTAGACTTTAGTTCTTTAGCCTTCGTATCATATTTTGATTTTGCTGATCTCACACTTGGATCTTTTAGCAAATTGGCCAACTTAATAGGATTTTTATAGACTTGTAAAATCTTATTCAATAAATCCAAATCATCAGTTAAAGGAATAAACCCAATTCTTTGAGGAAATCCATCTGAAATTACAGTGATAACTCTTATGAAGTCCCTCAGCATATTAGTGTTGTTCATATCTAGTAAAAATACAATATCATTCCAGTTCTCCTTCATTCCAGGAAACTCCTTTTCATGAGAAGAGGATAAAAATTTAAGTAAATCTGTGTTCAAATCCTTGTATTGAAAATCATTCTCTAAATCATTAACAAACAATACAATCTCTTTATCATCCTCAGTTTTCTGAAGATCAAATTTTCTAGGYTGATTAAACATRGATAGCTTTGARTACATAACCTCATATTCAAGTAGTAACTTTTTAATTGATTGAATGGATACCTGCTTGTTCAGTTGTGGAAAGACCTTGGTGATACTATTTTTTAAACCATTCATCATTTCTAGTTCATGAGTRATAGTGTCTAAAACATTCATTTGAGAAGCATAATGATTCAWRATGTTYATTCCATTGATRTAYAAGCCTAAATTATCATAAGAAACTCCATTTTGTTTCAAAATATTCAAATTCTTCGTTATGGTATCACCCTTTTGAGATAGAATTTCTTCTTTATTCAAATTAAATTCACGAACAAGATTTTGTTGGTAATCGTTRAATATTAAATCATTTGTGGTGTTAAAAATATARTCTAAAGTTCCCCATGTGTCATTGAAATGTTGCTCAATGATGTCCAAGGTAATCAAATTATCTARRTTKGATAAGAAACCCTTTTTATTACTTCTTTGCTTGTYGGTGAAAACTGCATCTGACACCACGTCACTATTATTYAAARTTAAACCYTTAACATTGTCAAATTTCAATTCATAYAAGSTATCMTYTTCAGTGTTTTTAGGATCATAAAAGGTTATATTGGATGTATCATACCACACTAAATTAAATTTACCTTCAATCGCTTCCATAACAAAAAGTTCAAAGAACTCGTCACTCAARCTACAGTGCARTTCAATWACTGGTTTTTCAGTGTTGATGTATTTAGCTTGATAGAGGAATCTTTCTTCTTGATCCATCTCACCATCTAAATTTTTTATTAGACCTTCAACACTTCYAATAATTGGCTGTTTCGTGTTCATACTGTTATGAAATTCAGCTTGTAAGGTTAACTTGTCTGTTTTCAGATAGTAAATTTCATCCAAGTCAAAAGATTCGCCATTAAGAATAAATCTAGGGGTTTTATATGGAGATTTATTCAAGATTAAAGGCATGTTGATGTCATAATAACTTTTGTACACATTGGCCAACATAGGTGATTTATTGTAAAGGTATTTGTAAACATTGGAATGTGTAGAGRACTCTTCCTCCTGATCTTGTAGCATTACCTCTTCAACTACATAGTTAACTATGTCCTGTCTTTGTAGAAAAGATTCATCACTGTTGACTACACTCAAAATCGGATACATTTTCATAAATGAGTTCCATACCTTCAAGGATTCGAACTCATCAGATCCTTCAAGGGARGAACAAATRGAGATGGCTCCTAACARAAGAAATAAGTATGAAAAAAGTGATTTCATCATCATACCTGTTTTTATATCGTTCTTATCAATGTTGGTGTGTGWTAATGATTTATYAGTGGTTTTCACATAGAAGTGTTGAATATTCTGAAAAAAAAAAAAAAAAATTAAACAAGATTTTGTTTATCAAATTACACGTGAATATTTCAAAGTAAAACATACTTATTATATTTAAACTTCAGATACTTTTTSAACTTGTTCTAAGAAGAAGGGATCTGTAGCTTTARATATCAGATCCACAATGCCCTTTTGGAGATGAAGTGTTATGTTATTAGCATTATTCAAAGTGTCTATGAGCCATGTGAAATCCTGCTGATTATCTGATTGATTATCAAATTTCTTCAAAGCCATCAAATTTTGAACTGCCGTGTAGACTTTATCGAGTTTTTTGCTRACCAAATATATCTGTTGCAGAAGCTCCTTCAGTAGTTCAATTTTTTGAATGTTTAAGTYAATTTCCGTTGTCAAGTCATGGACTAGTTGCTGAGCTTGCRCATGCTTATTTTCTTCTATATTTTTAAATTTTAGTTGACTTGATAATCTAAACAATCTAGAGTCCAAATTCTCTGGAATATTAAATATTTTTGTCATGCAGAAATTCTCRTAGCTGTTCATTATGTCATCTACCACACTTTCCATTTTTTCCTCCAGTGTGCCTATACTTTGTTTTACTACATCTTCATCTATCTTTATATTATGTATAGCATGGTCTCTCATAATCTGTGTACATTCATATAGRAATGTGTTTACAATAGCCTTRAAGTCGTCTATGTGTTTCATGTAAGGTATCATTACTTGTTGATTAACAAGTGCTGTGTGTTGAAGAGTAGGAACAGCCATYTTGAAATTAGTTTAGCTTATGTTAYGTAATGCTTTTTTGGGTTATAYKATAA
>LPNL01000008.1:286893-424656 GCA_001749795.1 Hanseniaspora opuntiae
TTTTTTACTAWTAMCAAAGCAARRTAAGAATACAGRATAAATCYARGTYTAYTKSTTTCTGTGSGYTKTASYTGTTTTATTGWCAAGAKTTAATGATATGTATAAGTATGCAATAGATTTCTCTGTTTATATTTTCATTTTTTTTTTTTTTGATTTTTTTCTTCACAAGGGAGGTTGTTAACGCGTTTTACTCCCAACCCCCGTGACCTGCTCCCCAACAATCACAAGAAAAAGATAAAATACACATAGATAACATCATTGGAGTCACAAGAAKCTAMAACACTTCTACTTGTTMATTAAATGTAATAAACATCAACTGTTTCAAAAATAAAGAAGAACATCATGATATGGCGTAAACTATCATATCATGTTCTTATTAAATAAAAGTCATTATATACGTGAATTATAAGTACTTAGCTAGCAATTGCTCAACCAAGATGACATACTCCTCAGCAGCTTGTTCCTTTGACATGCCAGCTAGYTTCTTCCAAGCATCCCATTTATATCTGTCCTTCAAGGCAAAGACACCTGGTCTTGAGGAGTCAGCTGGTATTTCACCAACAGTGTGTTGCTTGAATAAAGCGTATAATTGCAATAATTCATCTTGAGATAACTTCCCGTTTGGGATTTCCTTAACTTTTAAAACAGCTTCGTCAAAGTTCATTTTTTTCTATATATGTATGTATTGGTCTTYAGCTTGTATTTATCTAACAACTGCTTTCATTAAATAAAGTAACATTTTAATACGTTTATAATACACTAAAAATAAACCCACAGAGAAAAAAAGCTACCACTCGAATATGYCTTAGATACCATTTTATAGCAGAAAGATTCCACACTCTACAAAAGAACGAGAAAAAAAAATTGTTGACACTTTGCAAGTTTGTTGGTAGCGCGGTGAAGAACTCTATCACATACAACTAACCTAAACAAAGTTTAATTAAAAAAAAAAAACAAGATATTATTTGAATATATTTTTTACATGTTGCCTGTAGTACTSATAATGCTCCATTCCTTTTTTATTTGTGCTGCTTTCTAGTAGATACATCAGCACTGTGTAACATTGCTGACGGATATGTGGATTTTCAGGAACGAAGAACGAGAATTGATCATTTGCCTTGCTGTTAACATTACTAAGAAACTGGTCCAAATCAGACACCAAAGAGTAAATGTTTAAGAAAGTATGGCATCCGGAGTTGTATGTCTTTGTTGTTATTGGATTATGACATATTTTTATTACCGTGTTGGTGCAACTATATGATTGATCAATTATAAGCTTCAAGTTGATGACATCTGAATTTATTGAATACTCATTCAAAGGATTTATAAGATGTATTTCAAGTTTTTCAACGTCCACTAAGCACAAATAATGTTTTAAATCATCATTTTTACTTTTGGTTGAAGTTTTTTCTATCATGTAAACCAAGCAAAATTTTTTTGTGAATGTGATTCTTTGTTCTTTTAAACAATTCTTGAAGTCTTCAAAATTTATTAACTCTATCGATGAGCAACTTTCGTTATCTGTGGACAACAATTGTAAAAAAAAATTAATCAATTTGAAGTCATAAGGTAAAGAGCAAGAGTCTGTGAAGTATTCTTTGTGAAACAGTTGCTGAGTATTGCAATGGTAGAATGAGTAATCTTCTCTGTTACTTTCTAATGTTGAATTGAATGGAGATGCTTTAACCCTGTTAGACGCTAAAATATCATTTTTTTTATTTTCTCTTTCAATACATTCCATGCTATCATTAAAAAAATTTAAAATATCTTTTATCTCGTCAAATTTGTTATTAAGCGATTTTGACATATGTTGAAGTTCAGTGGCTATAGAATTTGATTGTATTCTTGGTGTGCTACTTGAGTCATCGGTTAACAACGTCGTTGAATTTAGTGCAAGTGCATTGGAAAAACTGTTTCTGGGAGTTTTGTGATAAGATCTGTTTTTGTTAGGTAGCATTTTTATTTTTAACTATTATTGTTAAGGTGGTTATTGTATCAATTTGTTTACCCATTGCAAATAAAATTATCAATATTAAAGACATTTATGGAATGTACAACATGATTCAGAATAAACAGAAAAATCTTTGTTGTTCATATTGGATATATTGCGGTAAGCCTATTGAYTAAACATGATTGTTCTGCTTCTTATCAAAGCATATAATGAAATATAATTTTTACTAATATTTGGTTTTATTAATTCATAGTAAAACATAATTACTCTAAACGRCATACATCTTAGACTGTTTCGCATAACTGAAATTATCTTGTAGAAGAAGGCAAAAAGAAATATTAATGGCCTTAGGTTCGAAATTAAGCGCGTCTATTGTTTTAAATGTTTTTTTTCATCAGTGAGTTTCCCAAAAGAGTAATTCAGTCTTGATTTGAGGAATGAAAAATTTTTTTTTATTTTTTTGCTGAAAGGGGAGGAGACCTGAATGCATTAGTGTGTGCTTACAGTCCTTATTAATCAACCCTGTTTATTAATTAAAATCATTTCGTGTTTAGGCTGTGTGTGTGTTTTTTTTAGCTTTCCTTTAATTAAAGTATCATCTGGAGACAATTTGTTAGAGTTTAGCATTGTTTCATAACTGTATCATAATACAATTCATCTTTTTTCTTACYATTACAACGCTAAGACCAAACACCACACTCAACATCATTAAGTCTATTAGTTAAACTCTATTAGCTTATTACGAAAAAGGGATAATTATTTGAAACACAATCACAATTCAAGTCATACAACTTTTTGGTTTTTCTTTGAAAATAAATTGGATACTGTTATAGAAGTTTAAAATTAGCATTTGCTCTTTTTATTTTGCTCTTAAAACTAAAATAAAACATCTGTTGTAACAAAAGTACCGTTCTTTGCTTTTGAAGTAATTTTCTTTCTTTTTTGGTATATTTTAGTTGACAAGTTTAATCATTAATTGGACACATCTTTCAATWGTGAAACACAATACAAACGTCTTTAAAGTCTTTTGAGAAATTCATAATCTATTAATTAAACTTTACATAAATACTGAGGTTACATTTGAGATAATACTAAAATCTACGATAATCTTGTGTTGAGAAATAGAAATTCATATAATATTAGACCAGTTGAAGATAACTTACAGTAGCTCAAGATTGTAGTWTATATAACTTATTATGACAGAAGATTTTGAATCATCGGATGATCAAACCAACTCTTTGAAGTCAGGGAATAAAGAATACAGCAAAGATGCCAAAAATGTTAAGATTCTAATCGATAAAAAAATTGCTAACATAAATCCACTAACTAATATCGTTGAGCCAGCGTTCAACAAGTTTACTGCCAAGACAATACCTAAAGATCTTAATAATACACTGCTTGGTATAAAATCACTAAGCACAGGAAGACCAGAGATAGCCACAAGTAAATCGCAAGAGAGTACGATGCAACCAAAATCGGAGACACAGTTCGTCAAGACTATTTCCGGAATTGACCAGGAAAGGTTTAAACAAGAGCAATTGCAATTTGTTAAAGATTTAGAGGATCAAAATAAAATGTCCAAAAATAAGGAACAGGAGGCCAAGAAGGGTAGAAAGCTCAGAAAGGAATACACGCTGCCGCCAAAGCCTACTAAAGGAATGGCATTTTATGCGATGGAAATGAAAAAATATGAAGCAGCCAAGTATTACTTGTTGAATCAAAACAATACAACTTTGTCAAAGACATGCAAAAAGTTCAAAGTGTCTGTGCCTACGTTGATTACATACATGGATAAGGATAGAGTGGAAGCATATTTGAAAACTGGTAAGTACAGTGGAACRGCAGCTAGAAGGGAAAGAAGAAATGTTAAGAATCAATACGGAGAAAAGGAACAAGTTGGCGATAAGTGGGCTGATACCCTAAAAACACTACTCAATGATGATGCTTCCAACGATACATCGAAATCAAAAGATAAAAAAAAGACATCATTGAATGATAATCGTATTTTGTTTGTGCAGCCCGAAATGAGCAAAAGGGAAACATTGGCAGCTAGTCACTTGGAAGAGAGTAAGAAAATCATGAAAGATACTCAGGAGAAGTTCCAGAATCTAAGATCATCAAAGACTCAAACAAGGAAAATTTCAGAGAATAAAATGAGTAAACAAAACAGCTTCGAAAATGTAAATGAAGCTTCGAAACTGTCCTTACCACCACTTAAGATTAGTAAAAAAAGCAACAGCTTTAAAGATATCAGGAAGATATCGCCTAATTTCCAAAAGCCAACCGGAAGTCTTATGCACCTAGCAAACCTGTCAAGCATGTATGTCAACAAACCAAGAGAAGGTGGGTCCCAGTGGCTTGGAAACAGTTTTTTGGAAGCACAGTGTTTGACAAATCAAGGAAGCGGTCTTGATCGCGGGTACATGACATTTTCAAGGCCAGGATCAAATTACTTCAACAGCACATTTGGGCAGAACATGGGGAATGGATACAAGATACCGCCACTCACGGCAGGCTCAAACATTGGATATTCCGGAAATGAATTGAAAAACGATCTGAACTGCATGGGGAATCAAAGAATGAATCTCTTTAACGGAAATGGCATTAGTAACCACTCAAGCAAAAACTTTCCCTTCTTACCCATCAATAGCAAATCATCAACATTGCTGAGTGCAGGAAGCATTTTGGATCCAATGGAAACAACATATGAGAAGCCGAATGAAASAGGAATTGAYATACAAAATGAAACACAAAAAAGACTCTCGAATGGTATGGAAASTTATGAAAATTCAAAGACAATTCGTGAATCTAATGAACGRCTTGTGTCGCCTAAAGAAGAGTCTGGTATGGATGCATCACAAAAGCCAATAAAGAAGCAGTATGTTGAGTTTGGGAATAGCATAGAAAGAGAAAGCAAAACTAGTGCCGGAAGTTTTGCATTCACCCCTCCTAACTCTGGCTCCACTACCAAAAACGATAACCAGCCTGAGTACTTTTAAGTTTGGAAGAGATATATTTGATATATATGATTTATGATAACTGATGAAAAAGTTTGATAGTTTTGTTAATTTGATGACCTTGAAGATTATTATTGTTTGATGAATTGATGATTTCGGTAGTAAATTTTCATATTATCAGCGATTTCGCCAATAAAAAAAAAATTCATCGATGATTTTTAATTTCCAAAAAAAATCCAACTCCTTTGTAGAAATTATAATTCATTAACTTCCTGCTTCAATATGACAAATAAAACCCCAAAAAAAGAATTAAATATGGAAGAGAAAGACTCGCTTGAGCTCTCATTTGAAGAATCTGACTTTCTTAAAAATGAGCATCCAGGAGATGTGAATCCTTACCACATAAAGCCCATTCTGAATACTCTTGGATGTTTCTTTGGGCTGACCTTGGTCTTTGGAGTGTTGAATGCATCGGGGGCCTTGGAGCCGTTGTTGCATTCTGAACTGAGTTTGGAAAGAGTACACAAAGAGATCTATGAGAATTACAAGATTGACATTGAGATGAAGGAAATATCAACAGTCAACATATCATGGATATTTTCACTAAACTTGTTTTTCCTCCTAGGTGCAGGCATATTAGGAGGATGTAAAATAGACCGTTCAGGTACAAAGCAGTTGACACTGTTTGGTGGGATCTTGGCAATAGTGAGCTTTTTTGGATTTTCTCAATGTGGAAGTTCATATGCGATCAATGGCAAAATGAGTCCTTATAAAATAAGTGAAGCGAAATACATACACATAAAAGAGGCCAAGCTTGTAAATTTCATCATAACATATGGGATTTTTGGGATATCACAGGGATTGTTGATGACATGTTGCTTCAGCAGTGTTTCCAAATGGTACTCTAGACTAATAGCTACTTATTCAGCAATAGTATCATTCGGAGGCTCACTGGGGGGAATACTTTTCCCCATAATGATAAGAACGACTTATTCGAGTTTGGGGTTTGAAAAAAGTATGTTAATATATTCTGGAATCATAACATTCTTGGGTGCATCATGTTATTTCTTAATGAATGATAACTTTGATAAGGAGGACCATAAGCACGAAAAGGAAGGCTTCATGGATATACTACGAGTGTACATAAGGGAAACAATCAATTTGAAGTATTTTCTTGATCACAGGTTCTTAATAATATCAGTTGGATTGTCCTGTGCGGAAGTAGGAACATCAATAATAGCAACTTACCTGACATCCTACTGTATCAAAAAGGGGTACACACAAAAGGAATCCTATAATTTCATAACAGTTATGAACTGCTTTGGAATTGTGGGGAGAAGCTATGGATTTTTGGCTGACCGATACATAGGCAGTTTCCAAATGATCATTATATGCATGACAGCAGCATCATTCAGCACGTTTGTKTTTCTGATGGCYCTRGGGAAGCACCATTACGGAATGTACCTGTATTGTGTCATCTATGGGTCATCCATATCAGGGTTTTTGTCCCTGTGTCCGACAGCACTGAAGAAAATGTGGCCAGGGAATGATTTTGGAAAGAGATTTTCAACGATGTACCTGTTTGCCGCAGTGTCAACATTTCCGATAATAGAAGTAGGAGGGTTGATAATAGGCGATCAAAAATCAAGCATGCGGTATCAGTACTTCTGGCTCTTCAGTTCATTTATTTTGCTTGTGGGGTCGCTGAGCTACGGGTATCTGCGAATAAAAGCGAAAGGGTTTAAGATGGAAAAATACTGAAAAMAAAGAAACAAAATAGTGATATTGTTCTGTTTGTTTCTTTTTTTTTGTTCCAAAAAGGATCAAGGACCCACTGGAGAAAAATGGGTTTAAAAACAAAACAAGCACAAGAATGAAATAAGTTCATGGTGACTTCCGTTTTTTAAAAAAATTAGTAATAAAAGCCGCCTCCTTRTTATTTTTTTTTTGAGCGATTAAATGTGTTGGAAAGGCTGCTTAAGCTGTGGTATTGATGATATAATCATTGCATATCCGATTATTAGTACCAGATATTCTAGGTAGTATTATCATATATCATTTTTATTTTACTTCTAAAAACTTGTACAATAGATCTGAAAAAAACATGGGAGATCACATATTTAGTTTGAACACATATAAATACAGGCATGCTTGTTCAACATATCTTATTCTGAAAAATAATTGTTATTAATTCCTTGTGGCTGCAAGGGTAAAAAGAATTACTATATGATATTTTGATTATTGCCTTGTTTAATGGTAGAAGTAATACAAATTAATACCAAACAACAGGATTACCCCAACATAAAGCACATACTCAAAAATTACCATAAAGGGAAGATCTYATAGAAAAGCACAAAATTCAACAYACYAATAATTTTTCCCCCCGTTCCCCCAAAGAAACAAAATTATTCTTATTTCCTTTTCTATCTTTTTTTTTTTTTGGAACTTTATCTTAAGCATCTAACACATCATAACTTTTTCTTACTGTATAAAATAGTATCTTAACTCTTAACAGGTGAATCAAACCAAAGAACTAACACAMTAMAATCCCTTAGTATTACAATATTTGGCTTCATCTCCTCTTCTTTGTTTTGTTTCTRRAACCAACTTAGTTTTGTATTGAATTCATTTTTTTCTTTTTGTTTACTTATTTCTTACAAATAATAGCTGTGTCATTACATCTTATTAACAGTGGTCTTGTATAATCACCTTATAATTGTTGGTTCATACTCTTTAATTATTTTCTGATAAATAATTATCCCTTTTGTTTCCTTATTCTCTTTGTTTTTTATTGGCTTTTCTCAAAAAATTTCAAAGATAACTAAAAATGAAACTAACTAAGAATATCAAAGGAACATTCAATAAGATAAATAACAATATTAAAAACAAAATTAGCAATAACAACAACGCRAGTGATAACGAATATAACAATGATGGGATYTCAGATCATGCTGATTATGAAGATAACAACAGTGTTTTAACTATAGATGAGCAAAACARAAACTTTTCTTATTTAAGTCAATTCACTTTCAAGAATGAGGATGACTTTGGTAAGGATRTTTCCMATCAACGGTCTAATTACACCCCTAGTCCTTTACAAAACATTCCTAGAGCTGATAAACCCAATGATAATAGTTCTTTTGCTTCTACGGATAACTTCTTCAATAGAGACTTCACTACTGATGATCAAGATATTAACTCATTGAAAAGACAGGACACATACGCTGAATCGATTTCACACAATGTCACATTATACAAAGGCTATGAAGAGAACAAATTTTTAATGAAGTCTGAAAATGATCAGCAATTGGAATACAGAAACCTTTTGGATCATGCCAGTAATTCTAACACTACTATTCTATTGGAATTGAACCTTGATGGTAMAATCAAGTACTTAAGTGATCATTTGTTTATTCTTCACAAAAAGGAACATATACTAGGTCAAGACATATCSAACTTTCTAGGTGGATCCGAGTTGGATAAAACTGTCTTTCATAGAACAACTCAGCTACTTTTAAAAGATGACCAAAGCTATAAAATTAGATTTTCAATCCCTAGAATGGCTCAGGACGATGATAACGAGGATGATAAATCAGTCCTATATCTTCTTGAAGCACAAGGTGTGCTTATCCACGATGTTTTTACCAACAAGCCTGACTTTACCATGTGGATCATAAAGCCTATATTTGACATTGATGAGCTAGATGAACTTCCTGACCAGCTTGTTGAAAAATTAGGATTCGGAGCCACTCTGTTCAATGAAAGACTTAATAGAATCGGTAAAATCACTGATATTAACAACATTCCTGAAGACAACACCGAARTTTGTAGAATCTGTGAAACTCCTATTGCAGATTGGTGGCTTGAGACGCATTGTAGACTATGCTCTTATGAACATAACTTATATGACAAGATTGTTAGATGTCAGGAAAAATTGACCCAATACAAGAATACCTTTTTGGAAATAAAGTCTAAACTTGTTGATAATGATGCCTCCCCTATAATCACTCCATTAAATGATGACATCAACATTCATGAAATATCTTCTCCAWCTCTTCTCTCAACAATTAACTTGTTCTTGAGTTTTTGTGACGATTCAATAAATATCAACAACAGTGAACTAAAGAAAATTATTGCTCAGCCTATTTTGGAAAATATTRTATTTCAATTTTCTCCCACATCCCAAACAAGTATAGAAAATGTTCAAAATTGGAAAGAAAGATTGTTATCTGTGGCTTTACAAATRGAGTCTGGCAAGAGTTTTTCACAAGATTGCTTTGTTGATATTTTRTTAAATACCATAAAACTCGGTGATTTAAAAGTTACCAGATTGATGAGATTGAAGCATACCCAACAATATCACATGAGATTGAAAACTGAAATCTACATTTTGACTAATGAGGTAATTAAGCAAAGAATTGAAAGTTCAATCATCAACAAAATGCAATTTGGCCACCATTTAGAATTGAGCAACAATTTCAAGGAGATCAACKCTTCTACATCTTGTAAAGATATCAATAACTCTGTTAATAATCTCCAAACKTTGCCACRAAAGGACTCTAACTCTTCYATTTCCTCTCCTAAGAATTTAGCTGATTACAACAATGGGAACGAACAAAGAGAAAACTTTTATAAAACTAATAACATTAGCGACACTTTTTCTGGTTTGAACTTAWCCTTATCCAATAAATCAAATAGTCATACACCAATATCAAAGGCATATGACCACATTAAGGAATCTTCGGCCATAACAAGTGATGATGATGCKTCAAATAKCTCAATTAACAACAAGAGTATACTTTCTGAWTCTAACAAGTTCTCAATGTTAAATTCAATATCTCCAACATCCACAGGTGGGTCCAATATGGTCAATCCAGATACAACTTCAACTACATTAAAGTCCAACAACATAAACRTTCCAAATATTTCCGTTGCTACTTCAATATTGCAAAGAAAATCAAGTGTGTCGAGTGCAAGACATGGAAATTCGCCATCAGGCCCAAAGAGAAGCTCRCCTTTGGTGTCGCATATCAAGGTCTCAAGCAACGTTCCGCATTTGTCCWCAATTCAAAAGAATCCAACAACCAAAAGTGTTTTTGTAAGATCTCCTTTAGCTACTCCATTTTCACCTGAAATAAAAGAGAACGCCTTTACATCACTTAACAATCCATTTAGTTTGAACACAGACACAAATAATTCAACCTTTGCATCACTGCCTAAGATGACAAAGCCTGAGTTACTCAAGAGGAGCTCTGCTGGCCCAYCAAGCCATCCTTCTTTAGAGTTACATAAATCCAGCTTGGGTTCRGTTTTGGTTCCAAGTAGTACGAACAACTCCAGTATGCGTTCAAGAACAAATTCCAAACCTGAAACMTCCACTGAAAATTCCAARTCCTTTTCAACTATAAGCACKCCATCGATTTCTAGTAAAACATTCACWATGAATCCRAGTATCAARCATTACGAAATMGTCAAGCCRATCTCAAAGGGTGCYTTTGGWTCTGTTTAYTTGGCAAAGAGAAAGGCCACTGGWGATTATGTCTCAATAAAATGCTTGAAAAAGGCAGACATGATTTCCAAAAATCAAGTGACAAATGTCAAGACGGAGAGAGCCGTCATGATGACTCAGATTTCCAAAAACTACGTTGCTCAGTTATATGCAACTTTCCAAAACAAAGATCATTTGTTTTTGGTGATGGAATAYTTGGTTGGTGGTGAYTTACGAACATTGATTGAAATGRTTGGTCCATTGCCATCCAAGTGGATTAAGCAGTACATTTCTGAAATTATATTTGGTGTCAGTGATATGCACAAWGATGGTATTATTCATCATGACATAAAGCCTGATAACTTATTRTTGGACAGAAACGGTCATGTTAAATTTATTGATTTTGGTTTGAGTAGATTAGGTTTGGTCAATAGACAAAGAAATACAGATGAAGCAATCACAAGACAAAGTTCAGGATCTATACCGAAAAATCACCCAAAGTCATTGCACAGAAATCTTTACAACTCATCATTTGGGTCCTCCTCAAGTTTACCTCAGCTGCATAAATCAAGTGGATCTGCATCACAACCAAAGGACAATAAGGCACAAGTTAGTGAAGATGGTAATATCGAACTGATAACTAATAACTCTTACTCCTTTTCCAATAACATAATGGATACTGACTCTGGCTCCAGTGCTATATACGAATTGGCAAACTATGGAAGTACTGGAAACAAGGGTGTGTTTGCAATGAATGAGAACCATACAAATGGAATGTCTGCTTCAAATGAATACAATAGCAGTGTTGAGAACTATGACATAAATAGAAGTACCACTCCACCAAGTGCCATTCCTCATGCCACTCAAGATACTTCAGGCACCAAGAGTTCATACACTAGCTCTCCACTTGGATCAGGAAAGTCATCAAAGACAACAATTGACAAGGTAACCAACTATGTTATTTTTGATCCTGATGCCACAAATAAGAACTTTAAGTTCATGGGGACACCTGACTATATTGCTCCAGAGGTTATCAAGGGACATAGTGAAACACCCATGTGTGATTGGTGGTCAGTGGGGTGTATATTTTTTGAATTTCACTTTGCCTATCCACCATTCCATGCTGAATCTCCTGGTGATGTTTTTGAAAAGATTTTAAAGTGTGAAATCAATTGGCCTGAATTTGAAAGTGAAGAGGAAGAGTCTTTATACATAACACCTGAGGCCAAGGACTTGATTAAGAGACTTTTGGTTGTTAATCCAAAGGATAGAATTGGTTACAATGACATTGATGAAATCAAAAATCACCCATACTTTGATGATGTTGACTGGGACAATGTGTACATGGAAGAAGCTGAGTTTGTTCCTAATGTGTCAAATCCWGAAGATACAGACTATTTTGATAACAGAGGGTTATCGATGAATGTTGACTTTCAAAATGAGGATTCAAATTCYAATGGGAGTTCAAGTCATGAAAATGATGAAAGTGGTAGAACTTCGGACTCAAGCTTAAACAAAGATGAACCAGATCAAAAATTTGAGGATAATTCCAAATACGATGGATTGAACAAGGGTCAGAAGCCTGCTACTATTGGTTCCATATTAAAACCGATTGGTACTAGTGATGGTGATAAGTGCTCACAAAGTAAAGTCAAAATTCATGAAGGAGAGTCCATGTCAAAAAGTAAAAGTTCTTCCATAAACAAGTCTTCAAGCACCGGCAGTRCACAAAGTGACAAGTATAAAAATTCTAATGTTGATTTCGGAACTTTCAACTTTAGAAATTTACGAGCTCTAAACAAGGCTAACAAGGATGTGATCAACAGGTTGAAGAACGAGCATCAGGGTGTCAGCTCTCAAGTGGAAAGACACAACTCTTCAGCATCAACAGGAACAGCATCGTCAAACAAGCACTCAAGAAATACATCATTGACGGCATTGTTTGGAACGATGACATCTCCATCACCAAGTAATTCTTTTGCTATTGGTTCAAATGATTCAACAGCCAACTTGAAACACTTGGATCTTTTCAAAAGTGATAACAGTACAGGAATCGTTTCCTTGCCAGGGAGTGATATAGATGATCAAGATTGTAATTCAAGAGTCGGAAGTGTTTCCTCCACACCTAGTAAGGCTGTTTCACAAGATATGAACAATTTCTTAAAGAGCTGTCTTGAAGCAACGCCGATGTCCACTGGAAACAGTGGAGAGGAAAGTGGAATACCTAGGGACATGGATTTGTTGTTACAAGAGGAAAAAAGAATGGAGGCTGTGGCTAAGTTACAAAGTGTCAAAAAGGCCAGAAAATTTTCGACATTGTCGCATGGTTTGGGAATCAATACYCCATCAGGATCAAGTAGAAGACCATCCAGCAGCAGCAACGGAAACGTCACCAACGAGTCCAGTTTGCATGGAGGAGACCTAAGAACAGCATCAACATTCACCTTGAGTAACTTACAGAGAACCAATCAATTGAGAAACACGGTAACGGCTRACTCCTCAGTGACGGACAAGAGAACCATGATGGCAGCCAGTATCAGCAACAGTGACATGAAGTTTGACTTGGACATATTGYTGTGTGAGTCCATACCTATACACAGCTACTTGATGAACAAGGCATTGGAGAAGTTTGGTTGCAGAGTTGTTAGTGTGTCCAGTGGTGATGAAATGACAAGAAGAGCGATGAGTGATGTGAAGTTTGACATTATCTTCAGTAACTTTTTCTCATCGAACCTCAACTGTGTTGATGTCTTCAAGCTTATCAGAAACACCAACGGAGCAAACTGCAGTACACCGTTTATAGTGATCACTGCTTACTACCAAGAAGCCTTCAAGATGAATGTGTTTGACTATGTGGTGGAAAAGCCGATATGTGAAAGTCAGTTGAGAAGTATCTTGTCCAAGTATGCACTGAGAAAGGCGCAGGAAAGTGAGGATACTCTGCTTAGTGATGTCGACAGTGACATTATGTTAGAGTTCTAGGATTATATATAATGATAACGATTTTTTTATTATAATGTTTAATCATTGTGTGTGGTTATCATTACCGTCTTTTTGATTTTTYCCCAAAGCGATTAGAGCGTTTGCTTTGGGATTAGCCGCGGTTAGTTTTTTTGTCAAAAATACAGTGGGAAAAAAAATGAAAAATTTTTTCCCATTAGAATTCYCTGCCCATGGTTTCTCACTAATTTTCTGGGAATCCAGTTTCTTCTACTTTTTTTACTCACCTTCATTGAAATAATTATCAAGTCTTGTAAGACTAATAACAAGGGAAGTAACACAACCATTGAAATAATCAAACACTAAGTGGTGATATAACTTACAACATGCCTACTATTTCTGTCTACAAAAAGGATTTATTCAAAGCTTTGAATAGAGAAAACTACACCGATGAAGAATTCGATGCTTTATGTTTYGATTTTGGTATTGAAGTTGATGAAGATACCACTGAAGAAGCCTTGAAGTTAAACACCGAACCTGAATTGAARYTGGAAATTGGTGCCAACAGATACGACTTATTGTGTATTGAAGGTATCGCTCAATCTTTGAATGAATACTTAGGTAACTCCTCTGCTCCTGACTACAAACTATTGAASCCTACCACCAAGTTGATTGTTGAACAAAGCACCGAGCAAATCAGACCTATTGCTGCCGCTGCTATMTTAAGAGACATCAAGTTCACTCAAAAGTCTTATGAATCTTTCATTGCCTTGCAAGACAAGTTACACTCCAACATTTGTAGAAACAGATCCTTAGTTGCCATGGGTACCCACAACTTGGACTCCATCAAGGGTCCATTCTATTACAGAGCCTTACCAAAGGATGACTTCAAGTTCATTCCTTTAAACCAAACAAAGGAAATGACTGGTGGTGAAATTGTTGACTTCTACAACACCCCAGAGCAAAAGAGCAACTTGGGTAGATTCACCCACATCATCCAAGATTCCCCTGTCTACCCAGTCATCTTTGACTCAGAAAATACTGTCTGTTCTTTACCACCATTGATCAACTCAGAACACTCCAAGATTTCCGTTGATACCACAAATGTTTTCATAGAAATCACTGCCATTGACAAGACCAAGGCTGAAATTGTCTTGAACCAATTGGTTGCCATGTTCTCCAGATATTGTGCTGAACCATTCTCCATTGAGCCTGTAGAAATTGTTAGTGAACACAACGGCCAATCCAGATTGACTCCTAAYGTTGCYTTAAGAAGCATGGAAGTTTCCAAGGCCTATGTCAACGATGCCCTAGGTTTGAACTTGAGCACTGTTGAAATGGCTGCTGAACTAAAGAAGATGTCCCTAAGAGCCACCCAATCATCCAAGAGCGATGACATTTTAGACGTACAAATACCTATAACCAGACCAGATGTTTTGCATCCATGTGACATCATGGAAGATGTTGGTGTTGGTTACGGTTTCAATAAGGTWCCAAAGGATGGTAAGYTATCCAACTCCTCCTTCATAGCCACTCCTTTACCAGTCAACAAAATCAGTGATATCTTCAGAGAGGCCTCTGCCCAATCCGGCTGGGTTGAAGTTCTTCCATTGACCCTATGTTCCCATGACGAAAACTTCAAGTTCTTAAGACAAAAAGATAACGGTGATAAGGTTGTTGAGTTAGCCAATCCAAAGACAGCTGAATACCAAGTTGTTAGAACCACTCTTCTTCCAGGTATCTTGAARACCGTYAAGGAAAACAGAAAGCATACCTTACCTWTAAGAGTCTTTGAAACCGGWGATGTTGTTTTCAAGAACTTGGAAATGGAAAGAAAGGCCTACAACGAAAGACACTGGGGTGCYATCTATGTTGGTAAGACCTCCAGCTTTGAAATCATCCAAGGTCTGCTAGGTAAGATCATGCAAACTTTCAGAACAGAATGGATTGCTGATTTCGGTAAGGCCAGCTCCGGAAGAGGATTCTGGATTGAAGCTGATCCTGAAAACAACACCTACTTCCCAGGTAGAGGTGCCAAGGTCATGTTCAGAAATAAGGAAGGTGCYGAACCTGTCGTTGTTGGTGAGATTGGTGCTTTGCATCCAGAAGTSATGAACAACTTYGCCATTCCTCACGCTGCATCTTATGTCGAGTTAAATGTTGAGTTATTCTTGTAAAAAAAAAAATCAATGTTTGACGTTTAGTATATAATGTATCTTTATTGTTTCAGTAAGCAATGTTAACTWTGTCTTTTTTTTTTTTTATTTGAATTAGTAGGTATATCTATTTCTTCTTATTCTTTTTCTTCTTTCCTTTACCTTTCTTTCTAGGACTGCCTTTCGTGGAWATTGTCGATTCCATGCTTTTTTTGCCTTGGCCCTCTACGTTAGAAGTGGCGTTTGATAGAGCTGTTTTCACGGAATTGCATTCACTTTCCATTTCTTCAGTGTTGGAGCTCATGCTAGGATCGTGAGACATCACTGTTGGCTTTTCAAAGTGAAACTCGTCCTCTTGGCTTTCTGGATCCTCAATTATGTTCGGAATWTTGACGTCATTGCCATCATTATCATCATAGTTATCCTCCAGATCGTTGCCATCATCAGCGGTATAAAATGGAGATTCGGCGRAAAGCCCAGACATCCTGGAAGCAGATCCAAATACTGCTGGAGGAATTGGGTTGAAATTTGGTGTTTGTTGYARAGGAGGTGTTAAAGATTGWTTKTTYARATCTTTTTCATCATTATCCTTCTCTTGTGAAGGCTYTTGATCAACTACAKTATCAGCAACCTTTTCACTWCTGACAYCACTTTCTTCTATYTCCTTAGRTTCCAYATCTTCYTCYTCTTTWACTTCTTCTTCTTCTTTTTCTGTTTCATYGATGACGTTWTCATCTGTTCTGGAAKGCAAATTCTTCTTTTCTACAGTATGAACTGAATTTGTGTCTTCATTYTCATKTGCTTCAATTTCATTTTCCTCAACYTTTTCTTTAACTTCATCGGTCTTATCTTGATCAAYACCTAAATCTTCARTTTTATCCTCTTTGCTGGCAGYTGAAAGACCRGATGGTGTTCTMGACTTTCCTGCATTTTTCAACACAAATCCAATGTTTCCAGATGCAAAACGAGGTCTGCTATGGTTCAATTTCAAACTGAAGGTTTCACCYTCTTGGGTCACTGGGGAAGATGGAGTCTCTGAATCATTYTGTAGACGTGGAACGGAGATGTATGTTTTTTGTAAAGTGCTCTCTTTTGAACCTTCTTCAGGTACTTCAGGCTTATACTCGGGAACATCTTGTGATTTTTTCTTGGTGTTTTCACTTTCAACAACATCCTTTTTGACCATCTCTTGCCATTCYTCCTTTTTAGGCTTTAACCAGCTAGGYAGCCAAGATGAAGAYTTTTTCAAGGGCTTCTTCTTCTCATCATCCTCTAGTTTCTTCAAAGTGTCYAATAATTCTTTCTGTTTCTTTTCTCTATCTGGATTTGGAGTATCATCAATYTCAACAAAGTCTTCACTTAAAATAGAAAATCCTAACATCTTCATGATCTTTGGAATGTTCTTTCTGTAGCCCATATGGCCATTYACAATGTCAGAACAGTCAAAGTTTTCTATTCCYTCATTTTCAATTGGWGATAAACCTGCAACRGTKGAAATACCACCAGCWGTTGCTCTRAATAAGTATCCCAAGATCCARTCCTTTTCTGAGTAMCCATTGACAAATCTGCCTGCAACAACAGATCTGCACATGACTAGTTCGTCCTTGTTGTAAACAACAGGGGCACCCARAATGATGACATTCTCRATAATCCCAGTGCATCCTTTTTTGGCCARTTCYTTCAAACARTAATAAATRACTCTGGATCCTAAGGAAAACCCRACTAARGTWACTGGTCTGCTTCCYAAGTTTCTYTCCATCAAAWATTGTGCTAACAAAATACCAGAGTTCCAAGCTCTGTCCAAAGASACATTCCAAGGATTGTCAATCAAGTAGCCAAGTTTGGACAAAGCCATGGGTAATTGGATGGCACCCATRAAGGCTGTCAATATCGTGGCACCTAAGACTTGTTGGATKGTTTGGGTTATAGCTTCACTAGCCAATATACTCATGGTGTCACCGGTGGATTTCAAAATGTCAGGTTCCCAATGTAGGGAAAACAAATCACCTTCAACAGGATCAACAGTGGAAAAGGGTAATCTGACATCATCCTCATCACCGGTCATCCACCCTGATATAGAKATTATCAAGTTCAATCTTCTGTTATTGTGTAATGGCTTGAACTCAAATGTTCTGACWGAWCCCATTCTTCTRGACATGGAKGAACCMCCGATGTTGGCCCCAATGGCAGTGGATGTGGCTGCAACAGTTGCTGTACCACCAACACCTGTCAAGAAACCWGATAGACCAGTGATACCAACTGTTGAMAGCCCAGCGGCAACACCAGCACCAATGACAGGAGCYAGTARCCCACCACTGAGACCCAAGACCAAGGATCCACCAACTGTGGCCAAACCGACATATGCCATYTTCTTTTTYGATCTTCTTTGACGTCTTTTCTTTAGCARGTCATCTCTGGTCAAGTTCTGTTCATCAGTTTGCTCCAGTTCCAGAGTCTCTGTTATTCTTCTTTCAAAYTGATTGACCTCTTCWATAGTGATTGACAAGTGTTCWGCRAATTTYTTTAAAACAACACGAGAYCTRGCATCATAAGTWCCCTTGGACAAAAAGAGTAAGAACAAATCACAAATTACGGACCAGGGCACATCAACTTCTAGTTCTCGCTCATGGATAATGGAATCAACMGAAACAACATTTTCAGGAACTTGCTCCAGAATGTCRTTGTCGGTTATSGTCTTCATGGAGGATACCTTGATGTCGTTTTCATCATACTCAGATGTGCTTTGATCCTTTTCCTTATCTTGTATTTGTTCTTGAACTTCCGGGTTGTATGGATTGAAAACCTTACGTTGTATTTTCAAGGCCTGCATCAAATCTTCAATTTCCAAAGGATATAGACCCAATTTTTCTATCATYTCAACTTCTTCCTCATTGAACTCCATGTGGAAGTATATTTTATTCATAATTTCCTCTTTCCAATATCCATAATCTTTTTGTACGTTGTGTAGTCTCTTTGCTAACTTTTGATCTTTGATCATGTTGGAACTTAGATTTCTGGTGGCTAGCTGAGCACATAGTTCATTCAAAAGTAAGAAAACACAGCCTGCATAAGCAAACTTTTCATTATCTGTAAGAAGATGCTTCATTCCATTCARTTGGTTGTTTCTGGTTAGRTCCTCGTGTGTTATGTCAGCTTCATCATCAGAAAGWTCATCATCRTTCATATCTTTATCAACTTGTTCCTGTGAGTTGGGGTGTGATCGCTGATATAGTGTGGCTGATGCTATGATATTGTCAACCTTGACATTGGTTTTTCTTGATGCCTTGGCTTGTTCTTCATCGTCTATTTTTGTATAAGCAAAGTTGTTTTTGTTGAAAAAATCCTTCTTGTCACTCTCTTCTGCGTCTTGTTCCTCATTGTCACTCGCATCATCAACGGAGGGCTTTCTATCATGRTTAARCTCATTCCCATTCATGYTGCCAAAGATTTCCTTCCTATTGTGTGCCTTCATGTCGTTGCTATTTTCAAAGGAGTACAGTTGTAATTTACCATTTTCATCATAAACATTTCTATCAGCAACTGCATCTACATCCTGCCAGCCAAAGCTGTCGTCAGATGAGCCATCCACTGTATTGTTGTCGGCTTTGTCCTCCTCATTGGATTTTGGGTTCAATTTCAYAGGACTCTGWAGAGATTTTTCTAGATTCTCAGAGACGTTGTGATTATCACGTTTGCTAGGAGACTGCTGAAACATGCCTGATATGGACTTTTCTAGTAAATCAAAGCCYGATATTCTTTTACTGCTTCTCTTACTGGTTGGTCTACTTGCTTGTCTGCTGCTGGCTCTGCTGGAAGCATTGGTCTTGGCAAATGGTGATGAAAAGGTCAAAGACACTGTGTTGTCGTTGATTTCCTTTGTAGCTTCTGATTTTTGTGATCTCTTGGTGATTTTGAAATCCTTCAATCCAGATGTRTCATCTGCATCATTTGAAGTCATGTTAWTATCTTGTTTCTTTCAAAGGTGTGGTTATTTCGCCTTTGTYAGTGWAGATAATCTAATGGTGTATGTGTGTGTTTCTTCTAATCAACGTGTTTGTTTTCTTTTTTTAGATGCTCTGTGCTATAGATAACTGTTTTTTTTTTTTTTTGCTGAATTTCCYWGAGGAAAGTGTTTTGATCTCATCTTTTCTGGAGAAGYGTCACGTGAAACCWTGTTCAAGAAYGTAYTKTTTAAAATTTTTATAAAAAAAAATTGTAACAAAATAAGTTTAAGTATTTTTTTTTTGGCAAATATTTAACATTTCCGTAATARGCAATTYTGTATATTACCCAAAAAATATGTGACTGGTGCACTATCTGTTTTCCCCAAAAAAAAATAGTATGCGTTTCTCTCAAAYAGGAAAAAAAATATTACGGTATTTAATTTTACTTTTTTTATTGCAATTTGATTATTCTCAAWACTGAAATAAATATGTCAATTTGAAATTCTTATTTATTGATTCATATATATTTAATATWAWTAWCATAAWYATMAAMTATTWAAAAAKAAAACATATTAAAGACCAAATTAGAACTAATTCATAACTATAAAAATGGCTCCAATCGTATGTATCATTAACTACTGATAATACACCCATTGAACCCATTTGTTCTGCACATATGTTATTGTATATTATTTTCTATGGTTTGTTAACCACTTACGAATAGAAGAATAAATAACTATTAACTAATACAAATGATTATAATCGAATTATAACCTGAATTTACTCCTTGTTTTATGGTAAAGATTTTTCTTTTTTTGAATCTTATCTCATAAAATTAAAAATAAAGCTAGTAAATATCTGTATTTTAAAAATTCACATTAAGTTTGTGATTGTTAATAGCAGTAAGCTTCATTTTTTTGAAWWATTAWTTRAGACARATTCTGTTTGAYSTTTTCTTAATAAWAAAWGGTTAAACTTYAGTTTTTGTTTRWCTAATCTCTTCAWTAAATGAAATTTACGTTTTATTTATATTTTCTATGATATAAGAATGGTCATACACTGTAGGCAATATGTTGATACMTATGGTTTTGTTGTATCTTTTTACTAGATATAATGCAAACAAGTTCAATAAACATTGCAAATTATCATGAACCATCAAAAGTTAAAATCTTTACTAACAAGTATAWTTATTTTTTYAAATAATTAAATATAATRAAGGTTGATAATTACGAWTTATAATCATTTGCTTTTTTTTTWTAAGATTTCTCTGATAAAATTTACAAAAAAATAAAGTGAATGAAATTATATTTCTTTTGTTATCGATAAGTTTATCGATGGATAGAATTTTGTTGACCTYTATTTAATYATWAATAAATACTAATATTTTCAAGCAGTCTGCTAGAAAACAAAAGATCACCAAGACTTTCTTCATTGACGTTTCCTCTCCAGTTGAAAACGAAATCATTGATGCTGCTGACTACGTCAAGTTCTTAGTTGAAAACATCAAGGTTGAAGGTTTAAAGGGTAACTTAGGTAAGGCCGTTTCCGTCCAAGAAGAAAACAACGTTGTTACCGTTGTTTCCACCGTTAAGTTATCTGGTAAGTACTTAAAGTACTTAACCAAGAAGTACTTAAAGAGAGCYTCTTTAAAGGAATGGATCAGATTCTCTTCTGCTTCTAAGGTCAACTCTTACAAGTTATCCTTCTACCAATCTGAACAAGATGACGTTGAAGAAGAAGTTGAAGAAATTGATGTCGAATAAATCATTTGATTTTGTATAGACACTTTTTTTCATCCACTAMCCAACAAAGCACAATCTYAARATAATTCAGCATTTAATCAAYCATAATTGATTTCCATGTTAGTTRTTTTAACTTTTTTTTTTTAGTTTTATGTKTTCAACAGTTTATGAGTATATATTATAGAATTAACWTGTTAATTAGATTGTTCCATTTAAAYCATATTATTRAAWTTTTATTATCATTAYTTTTGGAAGTATACAAGAGGAATTGTTGAGCAAATATCATAAAGACAAAAGGTARCAATAAATAGCATAAGATGTTGAAYTAGATAATGTACATTCGGAATTGTGTACACATTATATATAAGAATTAAAATAAGTTTTCAAAAAGAACTTGATTAAWTATTAATTAAACGTATTCTCTGTAAGGTTTCCTTTTGACATARTGTATACCGCTACCAAGTRTYCTWATACAAGTTTCTCAAGGGGGAAAGGACACTCTAGACTGTTTGGAGAGTGAGAAAACGAATACTGGKGGAAATCGTACACATTTCCCATACTTGGTTTTTTTTTTCTTCAAATTTCCTTCTCATTAATACATTACAGGATCAACTAATATGAWCTGTTAATGTCTAAGTTGTTGAAGCAACACCAAGTAAAATACATCTTCAATCATTAAGTCRGTAATCCAATWAMCATACATAGTCTACTTGCCGCTGTMTTTTTGACCATACACATACTCTTCATAATAGAATCTCCGTGTGATTTTACTTTTACATTTTGAAAACATACAATACTCAATTATAATATATCCAAAGCATGTCTTTCTTTTCATCTTTAAGATTTCCTTCCAAGAAGCAAAAGGAGAGCAACAACAATTCCAACTCGAACAATAATTCATCAAGCAACCTACCTATTATAGGTACATTCTATAAAAAYCAGAACTCCTCAAACTCYAGYTCTGTACTTCAAAAACAACAGAGAGAATTGCAAAGACAGCGAGAAATGCAGATGCAAATGGAAAATGAACGTCAATTGCAAGAGCAACAGTACATCAGACAACAAAAGCARCATAACCTTAGACAACAAGAGCTAGCTATGCAACAGCAGCAGTTAAGACTCCAAGCAAAGGAAAAGAAACAAACCCTKCAACAAAARAGATCCAAAATGTAYCTAAATCAGGAATCTTCCAAATCATCTGTAAGATCCAATATTCAAGAGCCAGAAATGAACACTAATCAAAGCATGCAGCCTTCATTGGAAGCCATGTTCTTAAGTGAACCATTTGTTTCAACGTCATTAGTAAAGGGTTCATTCAAGACTATAGTCAAGCTTCCCAAATACGTTGATCTGAAAGAATGGGTTGCCTTGAACGTCTTTGAATTCTACACGAACCTATCTCAATTTTATTCTGTTATTCAAGAATATGTCATCCCGGAACAATATCCCACCATGAACGCTGGTCCTGGTGTCAACTATCTATGGCTYGATGCCAACAACAAAAACATAATTCTTCCTGCTAACCAGTACATAGACTTGGCCTTGTCYTGGATAAACAATAAAATCACAGATAGRAACCTATTTCCAACATCCAATGGTATGCAGTTTGCTGCAAACTTTCCAAGAGATGTTCAAAGAATAATGATTCAGATGTTTAGAATAATAGCTCATATTTACTATCACCAYTTTGACAAGATTGTTCACCTRTCTCTGGAGGCCCATTGGAACAGTTTYTTTGCTCATTTTATTAGTTTTATTAATGAGTACAGAATCATAGACGAAMGAGAAATCATGCCCTTGAAAAAGTTGATAAATGCCTTTGAGGCCCAAGGTAGAATCATTCCATCTGCTAAATAATTATATATTTCAGTAATCTGATTAATTTTTTTTTTTTTTGAAAAACTTGACACAACATTTTAACAAAAACATAGAGTATTTCAAAATGTTAACATAATCATGTAGTGAAAACTTTAATGGAGAAGACAGCTATAATAAATAATGATTATTTACTATTAATTTATTTACAGGTTGATACATATTTTGTGGTGTATATAGAATAATCTCCATATTCTTTCTCAAAAAAAGAAAAAATGCCATCTTATGAGAAGAAATACTTAGAGCCTAGAACTTCCTCGATCTTGAACTCACCCTTTGGTGGTGGGTTTGGGAACTTTAATGGCAGATATGCTCTGACAGTTGAAGTTGTAGCAACCAATTTTCCTGAGTTCTTCTCCGGAACAATGTAACTCTTTATTTCCTCATCGGTGTAAGACTCAACAATTGACAATACAGTAACCATATCAGTTCCTTTTTTTCTACTTTCAACATTTGGACTTTTGATCAATGCATTTCTAACACTTTCAAGAGTTAGTTCATCTCTTAAAGAAGGAAGATGTCCGTATTTTTGTTTGAAGTTGAATCTATACTCTCTGATTTCATCAGCGATAGGACTGTTGGAAAAGAATCTACAAAGAGTTACGTTCTGGGCATATCTTGCTTCCAGTTCGCTTTTCAATGCTGCAATCAAATCATTTTGATGCAAATGAACAAATTTCTCTCTCAATATCTTTCCCAATTCACCAGCATCACCAGGCAAAGACCAGTATGAATCATGAACAGATGAGAACTGTATCTTTCTCTTGGTACACTCAACAGCCGTCAGTAACATATGGGATGCATCCAACGAGTGAATGTAATTTGGAGGGAACGCATTACTTTGCTTGGATACATTGACTTGAGAGTCCTCTCTAACCTTGGTGAATTTAACTGATTGCAAAGAAGTGTTGACAGTAACAATACTTTCGTTTCTGTATGGGTGAACAACACGCAATCCCAAAGGTGTGGTCCACATCAATGTAGAAACAGAACTCAACTTTAGGTCTTTTTCATTAAGTTGCTTGATGCCTGGAATACAAACAGACTTGGCAATCGCATTGGAAGCAATACCTAGCCAGTCTTGAATGTAGGTTGCAGAATTGAATATATCATTCAATGAAGCAAAAATCTTATCGGTTAAGTAAATACTGTGCTTCATAATTTTGGACTTGTCATTTTCATAAACATCGTATTTAAGAAGCTGCTTTGCAACTTGGTTTTTGGCACCAAACTTTGTGACACCATAAACAGTTGTCATGACTGGCTGTTTACAGATTTTTCTAGTTATCTCCTTCAACGATTCTCTTATTGAATTTTGCACCTCCTTCAAATCATTTCTAGTTTCATCTTGTTCATAAACCTTTTGATTAACACTTTTGGCAACTGTTGAATAAACATCTTGTGGGACATCTGAAGGCAGCAAGTTTACTTCTTTAGCTCCTGATTTATCACGACCTAAAGCAGCATAATGTTGTAAACCATTACATGAACCATCCTGATGCACAGGTAAGTGGCAAACATAGTTTTCGATACCATCAGGGCAATCATAAGCGCCAACAATCTCAAAAAGAGCACTCAAACATTGGAAAGGATCCTCAGCTTTGGCCCAGAAAGCATCTGGTCTATGTGGGTTCTCAGCATCCTTTCTAAGCTCTTCCATATTATCCTTAACAAACTGGATTCTGTCAGCAAACGACTTCTTACTTAGCCCACAGGTGTTACCCATATGGATCATTAACCAATCGAGACCATCAGGACCCAACTTTTTGCCTTCCCAAAACAACAGCAACCCTCTACTCAAGTCATTACCCAGTTGATTCAAGTAAACRTTGATAGGATAGGCTCTGCCTCTAAAATCWAGAGTGTGAGGGAAGTAAAATCTTTCACCCATGTAGGACTGCGCCAAAACTAACTTGTARGCCTCGGTGGATCTTATGGACAAGTATTTCTGTCTCATGTTGGCCAATTCTGTTTGTAAATGACGTCTTTCACCTGGAGTTGTAGCCTCATCGTTTAGTTTTTTATAAAATACATTGTTTGGGTTTTTAGGATCAGTGATCTCATGGAAGTTGGCTGGAGGAATACCAGCAAATTCCTTTCCGGAGTTCCACAGCTTGGTAACAACCTCGTAAACCTTTTGATTGATGGTCCATGCTGTTCTTGATAGTGTGTTAACCCCTTCCAAKATATCYGAGGACAACTCAGGGTTTTCATTCAAACTCTTTTTCAAGTGGAACTTTTGTTCACGGTTGTTACGCAAACGTAAAAGTAGAGTTCTTGATGACAAGTAACCACCATCCGTACCATCGGTCCAATCTCTTGGTTGACGAAGCATTGGTAAGGCATGCATGTTGGTTTCAAACTTAGGGGCACCAATGGACAGCTTTTTGACAACTATTGGATGCAARGTCAGAATACCCTTGATACCATCCTCAGTGSTGGTATATGTTCTGTTGAAGGCAGCTGTTTGAACRACCTCATCAGTGCTCATGTTCTTGGCCTTTACGGTACAGTTGCTTAAAATCAAATCCAAGACAGTAGCACCCAAGCTGATTTCAACATGGTCCTTGATTGAGGCAGGTATAAACCCAGATTTATGCTTTCTGACATAAGACTCGTACATTCTTTGCTTCAAAGCAGATTTTCTCTTACTGGAATCATCAAAGAAATCCTCTCCCAATCTACATCTSGAATATTCAAATGTTAAAGCCTGACCAATGACTTTGGTGATATGTGCCACACCCAAGCTGAGATCTCTGTTGAATTCTTCAAGATCAGTCTTGTTTCTGTAAAAGGTCATTTCCTTAACAAGAGTGAAAATACCTATGATRGCTGTACTTTCAGAGGAAAGCTCATTTAGAATTTCAAACTTCTTTARATCAACTTCATTTGTGCTGCTTGGAACACCCTTTAGTTTCTCAACAGCAGCTGATAGTTCAAGCTGCCATTTAGTTAACATGTCCAAAGATTTGAAGTTCATGACTTTTGTTCCGGAAGTTCTGTTGTTTTTGAATAACTGCAGTTGAATACCGTTCTTAGAACATGCATTTTCAATTTCCAGTTGTCTTCTYAAGTTCAAGGACTCCAGCAAAGTGGAAAATCTATCTCTCAAGAGCTTGTTTTCATATGGTATGCATTGGAAAATGCCAAAGACACCATGTGTGTCTATAGACACAAAATGTTGGATCCAAGAATCACCATTCAAGGCCTTTCTGTTGACAGTTAAAAACTTGAGGATTTCAAATTTGTCATTGTTGCTTAGTTTCAAGTTTTTAACATCATCTTCCAAAAATGTCAAGGTGTTACCAGCAATGGCCTCGTTTCCCTGYTGGGATATCAAAGTCTTTTTCAAATGTTGATKTTTATCCATAAAGTCATTGACAAACTTTGAGATTGCTTCGTTACCTTTTTCATCATTGGCCTCCAGGGTAGACATAAGCCCGCTTTCAGCCAAGAAAATTTGATCATCATGGATGGAGTCTAGATCTTGCTTCACGTCTCTTTTGATATCTTCGGTCAAGAATCTRTTGAACTCTGGGATATAGTATAGAATTTTGAAAATTTCTGCGGATAAATAGTTTTCACATGTGTAAACATCAGTTTCATTCAATGWAAAAACACCATCTTCAACAACTGTTTGCAGAATCTTTTTTAACCTTTTGTCATCTTGGGGATTGTCTATGTTTTCCGGTATTTTACCCTCAAATTCRTGGACAATCAGCTGCTCTAAGTAAATGGCCTTCAAGGGGGTGCTAGGRAATTCTAAATTACCAATAATGTKTTTATGATTTTCGCACAAACTCCAAAACTCCATTCCGGACAAAATGTTTTCTGTCTCAAAATCAACCGAGTCATCGACGGTTTTTGCCTCAACGGCTTTTGAGTTATTAAACTTCAGATAATCTTTAATGTACATCAAGTAATCCACATTYAAGAAATATTGGGCATATGATGGATTGGATGAGTACGTACGCAGCAACTCAAATGCATCATCAAAGYTTTCTTGCTTCAAKACAGACTTGAAATAACTTGATTTGGCTCTACCTTGTTTTTGCAGGGAAGCCAGAGTTTCTTCGGGATCAACTTCAGTGAATGATTCAGCTAACTCATCCTGGTAACTTTTGTAAACATTCAAAGTACGGGTTTCGCTCAGACTTGATGCTTCACCTGTAGACTCTGTTGGCATTATGTKTTTTGTATCGTCGTTAATCATATCCATTAGTGTTTTAGAAACAGATCCAGTTTGTGAGTAGCTGTTGAATTTCTTGAAAAGCTCCTCTTCACTCAAATCCTCATCTTTTGAGTTGTTATTAAGAACATTGTACTCGGATGTTTGGTTTGGGCTTTCATTGATGTTTGCACACAAGGCTGTCTTTGAAAAATGTCTCAAAATGGTATCTYTGTTGTATAGTTTAGTCTTTAATGCACATTTCGTCAATGATTGGTTTTTATACTGTTTGAGTACATTCATGGAGAGCATTTTTTAAAAATCAAATATATTCCCCAATGAAAAAAATAAATCAASTTTGAAAATACTYTAWTGAATACTAWTTAGTTAATGAACACTTTKTTAGTATAAWWTGTATGTTRTAAGGTCAACAAAAATGAAATATAAAACCCTTTTGAAGTTATATTGCTTTTTGGGGATGATCTAACTAGATTCCTTAAACTTAATTTGAGTTTAGTATGTCTACAGTTATCTAATTGAAAAAAAAATTCATGAATTATATGAAAATCCATGATGAGACTTTTTGGTTCCTTCCGCCGTAAACAGAAACTTTCTTTTCTTTTCTTTTTTTTTACTTTTAAATCCGATAAACAAACAGTGTGATCATTCAACATTAATCAAGTGGAAAGTGCTAAACAAATGGCATAAGTCTTTAGTAGTATTAATTAAAKGGATTAAATGGTATATAAATTCAGAAAYGTGTAATCAATACAAACAGTTTTGWTTTGGCCACTGTCTATATCATTATCACTATTTCTTGTTTTATGAATTAATTAACTTTTTTAACTTCACTATTCTGTGATTAGTTTTGATTTTTTAATTTTTTTGTTATTTTTTCTGATTTTTCTTGCTTTCCTAATTATAAATTCTTTACTGTTGGTCTAATTCATCAAGATCTTGCTCGTCATCAATAGCAACGGCATCTTGATAYTCTTGATATTCAGAGACTAGATCTAGCATGTTAGATTCAGCTTCAGTGAACTCTAGTACTTCCATACCTTCATTTAAATACCAATGTAAGAATGCTTTCTTTTTGAACATTATGGAGAATTGTTTTCCTACTCTCTTGAATAAATCTTGGATGGATGTGGAGTTACCTACRAAGGTTGCAGACATTTCCATGTCCTTAGGAGGCACAGAGCAAACTGCTGATTGTACGTTGTTTGGAATCCAGTCAACAAAGTTTGCTGAGTCTCTGTTTTGAACCTTTAACATTTCATCTTCGACTTCCTTGACTGAAACATTACCTCTGAAGAATGCAGCTGCAGCTAAGTATCTACCATTTCTTGGGTCAGCTTCAGCCATCATATTTCTGCTGTCAAATAGTTGTTGAGTTAATTCAGGTACAGATAAAGATCTGAATGACTGAGATCCGATGGAAGTAAGTGGAGCATACCCAACCATGAAGAAATGTAATCTAGGGAAAGGAATCAAGTTAACAGCCAACTTCTTCAAATCAGAGTTCAATTCACCAGGGTATCTTAAGGAAGTTGTTACACCACTCATTACTGAAGAAATCAAGTTATTTAATGAGTCCATGCCAGGTTGCTTGATCTTCAAGGTGTTTTGACAAATGTTGTACAAAGCTTCATTATCAATACAAAAGGTTTCATCAGCAAATTCCAATAGTTGATGGATTGATAATGTGGCGTTATATGGTTCAGTTACAGTGTCACTTACTTGTGGGGAAGGAACAACAGAAAAAGTGGCTAACATTCTGTCTGGATATTCTTCTTTGATTCTTGATAGTAACAATGTACCCAAACCAGAACCTGTACCACCACCCAAAGAGTGTGATATTTGGAAGCCTTGCAAGGAGTCTGCATTTTCTGCTTCTCTTCTTACTAGTTCCATAACGGATTCAATCAAATCAGCACCTTCGGTGTAATGACCCTTAGCCCAAACATTACCTGCAGATGACTGACCGTTGACAAAGTTATCTGGTCTGAACAAGTTACCTAGTTTTGAGTATCTGACGGCTTCTAAGGTGGCAGGTTCTAAATCAACATTGATACTTCTTGGAACATACTTGCCTGAGGAGGCTTCATTGAAGTAAACATTCAAACCCTTTTTCTCCAATGGGTTGTTACCAACGTAATAACCATCGTTGTCTAAACCATGTTCTGAGCAGATTCTTTCCCAGAACTGAGTACCGATTTGGTTACCACATTGACCAGCTGATATATGAACAATTTCTCTCATTTTTTGTAAAGTTGTATTGGAGTTATTTATGATATTAAAAAAAGTGTACTAGAAATGATTGGTGATATGCAAGTTATTGCTTTACTGGATAACTTTAKGGAATATGTGTGTTGAAATCTTTTCTTTGATTTTTTTTGTTCCTTTTTCTTATGTATAAGACTGTGTTGGTGTGATGTTTACTATTATTGGCTATTGAATGTAAAACAACAGAAGAATGTTAYCAATAYATAGGTTRTTAGATGAAAGACATTAGTTAAAGATGTGAATAAACAAAGAGRTCATACAGACACGAGAATGCCATTAGCCTTGAATCATTTGTGGAAGAAAAAAAAGAAACACAGAAGTGATCTCTTAGCCCAGTGTTTATCTGCTCCAAACCTGTTTCATGTTTATTTTTTTTGGCCCTCTGCGATTGGCGTTTAACCAAACAAGAAAAATTTTACCACCATRTTATTTTTTTTTTCTTGATCTCGTGGCTGATTGTTTATAATTTGTCCAGAAAGGGTAGTGCAACTGTAAACATTTGTTAAGGTCATGTGATTTACTTTGCCTTTTTTTATGTTTTAAATTTYAGTAAATTAAAATTAMTATACAGTTTACATTTAAATATACATCAWATAATCAAATGTAAAATTGAAAACATAATTAAATTGAGAATATTGTAAGTTTATTGTGARAAGCTCATTACAATTAATGAATTGATCATCATATTCAATAAGGTTAAGAAATACTACGCTGTAAGTTCTTACAAATTAACAATACATCCAAGTACAGCTCAAGATTATACAAAAAAAGTTTTAACAAAAAATGTCTGGTCTTACCCTCCATATACTTATCAAGTAATAKGAATACATTGAAAAGTTGAAGGCAATAGATTTTTCTATTTTTCCTAATCTATTCTCAAAAAACAACCACATTAAAATTTCATTATAGGCTTCGCTTTGAATCTACAACTCAGTGAAAGAAGAAGCATAGTAGATCTTCGAAGAAGCCATGTCTGAACATTACACAAAGCAAAATACAAGTTGAATATATATAATACTGTGGCATAGAAAAAAACCATTTTCGCTTATAACATTTAGAGTAATATTTAAATTTGCAAATGAGTAATATTCATTTTCAAACAAACATTTTCATAATATTATTAATTGAAAAGTAGTTTCTGTAAAGAACGATGCCACAGTAGAGTATAATGTCAATTACTATATTTTGCTTTGTTTTGGGTCTTAATATATCCAAAATTTTATAGCATGTTTATAATATATATTCTGAAGTCATCACAGACTGATCTTTAAATTCTTTCTAATATATGAATATGTGTTTGTAATCTTTATATACTCAAGGAAATAGTTCTTCCAAAGTAAAAAAAACCAAGGTAATCATTTAGAGAAGAAAAAAATTTTTTTCAATTGCAACCAACAAAAAAAGAAAAAGCTAACATTTCCCAATTAGGAAACTATCCACTATTGCTATATTTTACCCAAAAACTCACAAGAAAAAGTTGTGGCAAACTACACACGTGATATTCGGATTTAACATTAAAAAAAAATGGACACTGGAAGAAAAGCACAAGCAWAAAAAAAAAATACAAACAAAAACCTAAAACACCCTAAAAATACATTTATAAGCCATTATTATAACACCAAACAACTAAACTTATATCAACAATTTTTAATAGCTTAGTCAGCAATATAACTCTATATAAACAATACAGAGTATACGTCTATTAATAGTGCTTTAATACCAACATTATAACTATTCTTTGATATCCTAACTGAAACTTTCCTGTATCATTTTATTATTGAAATAAAAACAACGATAAAGATCTACACCGATAAATACATTTAAATTGCTTTGAGAAAAGAAACTTTTTGAACATCATTTTAAGACACAAAATATAATGGCCGGACCACCTCCACCACCAGGACCACCACCTCCCTCCTTTGGAAGCAGTACTACATCTGCACCACCAATGCCAGCTGATAGAAATGCCTTATTGGCTAGTATAAGACAAGGAGCCTCCTTGAAAAAGACTGAAACAGACGATAGAAGTGCACCTAAAGTAGGAGGGGGTGTTGTAGAAAGTGGCACAAGTAACAAGCCAGCAACATCCGCACCTGCTGTACCAAAATCTACAAGTGCTCCAGGCGGCATGGATTTGAACTCCATGCTCCAAAACGCATTCAATGCCAAGAAAATGCATGCCTCCGAAAACACCAACAATAATGACATAAGAAATGAACTGAAAATACCTTCTGCTCCTCCTATTCCTGGGGCAGCACCTAGTGTACCTCCACCAATGCCAAACGCGGCACCTAGTGTACCACCACCACTTCCAACTACTGTAGCACCAACACCAACACCTAATGTGGCCAAGCCCAAACAAGAGGATGCAAATGTCACTCCATTTAACCCTATGGCTGGAGGATTGCCTTTCCTAGCTGATATACAAAAGAAGAGAGACGATGTGCATGTTGTTGATGATTCCAGTGTGCCTGCTGTGTCCAAAAAAGACGCTAGCGACGCGGCAAATGGCAGCTTGAAACAAGAAAGAGTGAGCCATAATATATCCGCGCCTCCGTTACCAAATAGTGTTCCAGCTGCACCACCAATACCAACCAGTGTTCCAGCTGCACCACCACTACCAACTAGTATTCCAGCGGTACCACCACTACCAACTAGTATTCCAGCGGCACCACCACTTCCAACTAGTATTCCAGCGGCACCACCACTTCCAACTAGTATTCCAGCGGCACCACCACTTCCAAGTAGTATACCTAAAGCACCAGAACTAACAAGTAGTATACCTAAAGCACCAGAACTACCAAGCAGTACATCACAAGCTCCAAAAATACCGACCAGTATACCAAAGGCGCCAGAACTACCAAGTAGTATTCCAGCTGCACCACCATTACCAACCAGTATTCCTAAAGCACCAGAACTACCAAGTAGTATTTCAGCAGCACCAGCATTGCCAAGTAGTACACCCCAAGCTTCGCAAATATCAAGTAGTATTCCAAAGGCACCGGAACTTCCAAATAGTATACCACAAGCCCCAGCAATACCAACGAGTGTACCTAAGGCACCACCATTGCCAAGTGCTACCCCAACGGCACCACCGTTGCCAAGCAGTATTCCACAAGCCCCACAAATACCAAGCAGCATTCCGCAGGCTCCTGCATTACCAAACAGTATTTCACAAGCCCCTGCAATACCAAGTAATGTACCTGCACCACCATCGTTTTCAAGCTCGGGCAAAAATACAGACACAGTTAAAACACCACCTGCCAATCCGCTTGCAGGGGGACTACCTTTCTTGGCCGAAATACAGAAGAAGAGAGATGATACATATGTTGTAGACGAAAAGAACGTGGCTGCAGTCTCAAAGGAAGGGGCATCTAACTTGAAACACGATGAGCCGAAGCTATCGACCGGGGCTAGAAAGCCTGGTGTGCCTAGCATGCCACCGCCAATTCAAAAGAGTGCACCAAGTGTGCCTAGTATGCCACCGCCTATTCAGAATAGTGCACCAAGTATACAGCATAGCGCACCAAGTATACCTAGTATGATACCACCAATCCAGCATACCGCAGCTAGCGCATCTAGTATACCAAGCATGCCACCAACTGTGCAACCTAGCGCACCTWTTTCACAACAAACAGAAGATAGATACRACACWGGCAGTGCGAAAAAAGCACCACCGCCACCACCAGCAGTGGAAAGCAAAAGCACAGGGAACTACAAAACACGACTCTTTTCAGACGGTRCTGCCACTAGCAGCACAGTGACAAGAGAGGGAAGACCAGATGAGCAGCTGACAGATTCTTCAACTTACAGAAACAAGGCAGGCATGGGAACACAGCTGAAAGACGTGTCCATACCCGAAAGCACACGGTTCAAGTGGCTGACGAAGGATGAAGTGCCGATTCCAAGACCATTCATGGGGAAAACAAAGCTGTATCCTAGTGGAAGAGGAAGTTCTGTGCCATTGAACCTGAAGCTGTATGGGTGATTTTGCATRAAGTCARTGCGGAGATAACAAAAATATATATGGTAAACGTTAAGTAATTTTTTTTTTTTTCATGTAATATAAGTGTGKATCAAMTTTTCCTTTAAAACCAGTMCAKTAAGACAATATAACCAAGAAAACATGAGTGAGGAAAATCAAACAAAACCTGCTGTAGGTGCATCAGGAAGAAAAATCATATACGACAAGGATGGGAAGCCATGCAGATCATGCAACACACTGCTAGATTTCCAAATGGCCACAGGGAAGGTGCCTGCACCGGTAACGAAGGACAAGTATAGGGAGGATCCACCGGATGTTGAGAGATTGGGGAACTCATCRTGGACATTCATACACTCATTGTGCTCAAAGTACCCAGAGAAGCCAAGCACACAGGACAAAGCGGAAATCAATGGGTTCTTCAATGTTCTCAGCAGAATGTAYCCGTGCACGTGGTGTGCAGATGACTTCAAGAAGTACYTGAAGGACCATCCTCTTGACAACAGCAGACAATGAGGGACTGAACCGTTGGCTGTGTGGAGCACACAATGCGGTGAACAAGAAGTTGGGAAAGAAGGAGTTTGACTGTRACCTGTGGAARAAAAGATGGAGAGATGGATGGGARTAGAACGAGARGTAATGAAMAGCAAGTCATCGAMAATRAACATCAAAWTTTAAGGTTATATATTTTCAGGAGATGAGAAGTCATTGCGATGTCTTTTCCTCCACAAACCATGTAAATAACTATATACAATCCATACTCAAAGTGAATAGTGTCCACAAAGAGAAGTCCTGTTTTTTTGTAACACAGTTTCGGGTTCAAAATACCAGGTGGCCACAGTGGGAAGTGCGGGAAACGTGTGGGAAAAAAAATGATATCAAAAGCCTACACAAAAGAAGTTTGAAAAAAATGAAAAAAATATATTAATTGTATAGAAATTCTCAGCAAGGGTAAACTTCTTGCAATCTGTCTTTTGGAATGAGATATATAAGTACACTTATCTGATATCTGTTTTTGCTTTTATTATTTATATAATTAAAAAAAATGTAACAAAACCATACAAAACCACACTAAACACTTTAATATACAAAAAAATGTCATACGCCTTATCCCAAAAACACAATGACCTAACCACCCAATCCCTAACCATTGARGGTGACGAAGTTGTTGAATACATCTTGCAAGAACAACTAAGAGAAAGACACTCCATCTGTTGTATTGCCTCTGAAAATGTTACCACCACCCAAATCTGGGAAGCTTCCTCTTCCATCTGTAACAACAAGTACGCCGAGGGTTACCCAGGTTCCAGATACTACGGTTCCTGTCAATTTGTCGACAAGATCGAGTCTGTCTGTCAACAAAGAGCCTTGAAGGCCTTCTCCTTGGATGCTGAGTCCTGGGGTGTCAATGTTCAAGCTTTGGCTGGTTCCATTGCCAACTTTGAAGTCTACTCTGCCTTGATCAAGCCACACGAAAGAATCATGGGTTTGTACCTACCAGATGGTGGTCACTTGTCCCACGGTTACCAAACTGAACAAAGACCTATCTCCGCCACCGCCAAGTACTTTGAATCCATGCCATACAGAGTCGACCCTGTCACTCAATTGATTGACTACGACACCTTGGAAAAGAACGTTGCCTTGTACAGACCAAAGATCTTGGTTGCTGGTACCTCCGCTTACTGTAGATTGATTGACTACAAGAGAATGAGACAAATTGCCGACAGTGTTGGTGCCTACTTGATGGTTGACATGGCCCACATTGCTGGTTTGGTTGCTGCCGGTGTCATCCCATCTCCATTCGAGTATGCTGACATTGTCACCACCACCACCCACAAGTCCTTGAGAGGCCCAAGAGGTGCCATGATCTTCTTCAGAAGAGGTGTCAGATCCTACAAGAAGAACGGTGATGCTGTCCACTACGACTTGGAAAACCCAATCAACTTCTCCGTCTTCCCAGGTTCCCAAGGTGGTCCATTCCAATCCACCATTGCTGCCCTAGCTGTTGCCTTGAAGCAAGTTGACACTGAAGAGTTCAAGCAATACCAAGCCTTAGTCTTGAAGAATGCCAAGGCCCTAGAAGACACCTTCAAGAAGAACGGTTACAAGTTGGTCACYGATGGTACTGACACCCACATGGTTTTGGTTTCCCTAAGAGAAAAGGGCACTGATGGTGCCAGAGTTGAATATGTCTGTGAACAAGCCAACATCACCTTGAACAAGAACTCCATTCCTCACGACTCCTCCAAGTCCGCCATCGTCCCAGGTGGTATCAGAGTTGGTGCCCCATCCATGACCACCAGAGGTATGGGTGTTGAGGACTTCATCAAGATCGCTGAATACGTCAACAAGGCCGTTGAATTTGCTGTTGCCCTGCAAAAGTCCCTACCTAAGGAAGCCAACAAGTTGAAGGACTTCAAGAACAAGGTYGATGAAGGTCACGAAGAACTTGAACAAATGAAGAAGGAAATCTACGAATGGGCTGGTTCCTTCCCATTACCAACCACTGCTTTCTGGGCTGATTTGGAAAAGCAATAYGTTGCTAAACAATAAATTTAATGATGATGATTTTAGCATAGGATATATATTACTAATTAACTGGGTTTAAAAAAAAGTAAAACTATTGTCYTTWTTTTCTTTTCTTTACAATGTTTTCACAGATGATGGGTGGCTATGGCACTTTCAGTATACACTCTTTTGCTAAATGAATAAGTAATATTTTTTAAATTAATAGGAAGGAACTATATTGATATGTATGGTATATACTGGGAGAGTAACTTCTCACTTGCTTTGTTTTTCAGAAAAAAAAATATGCCTAATACTTCTTGGCATTTATTTCATCCAGGTAATCAAACCCATCTCCAGTCACCACGGACTCCATTCTTCTATGTGTGTTCAAACTGTTTCTACCTTTGAAATTTCCGTCTATATCTCTTCCGCTTTGGTCCTGTAGGCTTACAGGCGAGTTTGAAGAATCCATGTGATCCTTGTCATCCATGTTGTCGCTGGTGGGGAATCCTTTTTCTCTTTGTTCCTTCAACAGGGCGTTTTCCTTTTCCAATCTCAGATCGTTCATTTGCATGACGTTATTGCCCAGCACACCCAGGTTGTTGTTCATGTGGTTGCTGCTGTTTTTGCTTCCGCCTCTGTTCAGGTTGTTTGAGTTTCTGAAGCTGCTGKTGCTGTTGTTGTACATGCTYTGGTCAGCATCGTCCTTGAACGAGAAACCTAACAGATCACACCAKATGTATCTCACAAACTTGTTGTGCTTTATGTCAATCACCTCTCTTCCCTGTGAGTCTATGTATCTTTGCTTTTTACCCTTTAGCATGAAGAAGTAGACCAGCCAAATGATYAGTATGATGAATGGAACACCAACACCGACCACAACACCGGCTACAATTTTCTTGTTTTTACTACTCAACCCATGGTGCTTTCCAGGCTTGGTTGAAAATGACGTGTGTGTTGAGGTTAAGGTCATGAAGACTTGAGTTACTAATACCTGTCCATCTGATGTGTAAGTGGATAGAGAGGCTGATGTTGTAGGAGTTACTGAGGATGTTGAAAACGAGGTACTACTTCTAGATTCTGAACTACTGGAACTTGTGGAGGAACTCGTGAAGGAACTCTTTGATGTGCTAGTTACAGGCAAAGTGGATATGTTGTGTGTTGTTGGTATCAAAGTTRATGAAGAAGAGGATGTTTCCAAGAAGGACGATGAGCTAGAAACATTGGTGTTGATCGAAGTAGAGAACAARTTGAAACTCGATGAAGTATTTGATGGTGCTACAAATATACTCGATGATGAACTTGTACTTTCCAATGTGCTTGTTGGTATACTTGATAAGGAGCTTTGTAGTATACTTGATGAAGAGCTTGTTGGTATACTTGAAGAAAAACTCGATGAAGAGCTTGTTAGTATACTTGATGAAGAACTTGACTCAACATTGAATGTTGATACAGCACTTGAAGAGTTGCTGGATATGAARTTCTGAGCAGAAACGATATTGCTTCTGAATAAAACTGACAATAACAATAGATGGATWATATTAATCATTGTTCTGTTTCTCTATTTSTTCTTATTACAAAACCTGRATCATATAAAGATTAAAAATAACAACAGTGRAAAAGGTTGAGTATAAATGACCTATTAATAATAAAGTATAATGTTTKTATTCAAACGAAGTTGAYTTATATGTTATRAACTTGGGTGTGAGCTTTCTTTCTTGGTMCTATARAATAAATAATATGTWTTAAGTTCAAATATACTTATAGCTTTAAATAGAAAAAAATTATAGTTTGCTGAAAATGAGTTGTTTGATTTGAGTGAGTTTCAAATTTAGAACATTTTAGCTGGTTTTTTTTTTTTCTTTTTTTCTTTGGGGGGTTTTTGGAGTTGTGACTGGGACATTTTTTTTTTTATAGAATTTTCCTTCTTAAAATAAACACATCATTTTGACTGTTGAACACATAATATATGCCTGTGTGTTGGTTACTYCAATTATACTTCCTAATTGGGTAATATGACAATTGTCAACGCTACCAATGTATYWTATAWRWAACGCTACCAATATATTTACATACAACGCTACCAATRTATWWAKSWATMTAACGCTACCAATATATKTACATACAKCGCTACCAATATATTTAYATACTTYKCTACCACAACWWYTTTTCKTTTTWTTTTTTAAWATTKTCCAAAAGAATCTCAGTAAACCACTTGCTGTTTTGGGACATGTTCTTGTTYTTTTCTTTCCCACCTTCACGGATTGTGTGCCTAAACAGTAAGTGGAACGTACCATCCATACAATCCYATCCAAAAACGACAYTATCACTAAACTAYATACAATTTAATTTCTTTTTTTTTATTTTTTWWAAAATMTATTRAACTTTTCTTTTTTTGTAAATATTTAATTTATCATATACAACAGTAACATCATGTACTCTTTCAGGWTATCTTAGATCATTACTAAAGAATAAAGATCTCAAATAACCCAATATACTCTCTTATTCATCACTATACACTATCTATTTGTTGTATCTTTTTATTCTCCAAAAGAAACCTAAAGTAAAAAAAGAAATAACCTAACAATGAGCCCAAATAGTGCTATGAAACTTCATACCGACAACAAGYCTCATTCTTTGAAGAAGAGAACTGCCGAGTTTCACACTTTAGATAGAGAACAAAGATTCATCAACCCTCCAAAAGATAAACTAACAGAAGAACAATACCCTCTTCTTAAGGAAGCCATTGCTCCCCATGTTGACTCCTTCAACTGTATGACTGAACAAGAAAACGATCCTTCAAAGGGTCTGTTGAACCTATCTTTGAAGGATATCGGTTCTAAGGTTGTTTATGCCAACGACAACAAGTTGACCCTATCCATTGAACAAGTCTCAATYAACAAGCCTATGCAAAGCCACTCCCAAGATGCTCACTCAGCCAGTGAYATYATATACCCTGCTGAAGCCAGACAAAAGTTAGGTTCCTACAAGGGTAACTTGATGTTGAAGTTGAAATGGGATGTCAACGATGGTGAAGACACCTTCACTGAAATCAGACAATGTGGTGGCCTACCAATCATGTTACAGTCCAACAGATGTCACTTACAAGGAATGTCTCCTTATGAACTTACTCAAAAGAGAGAGGAGTCCGATGAACTTGGTGGTTACTTCATCATCAATGGTATTGAAAAGCTGATCAGAATGTTGATTGTCCAAAGAAGAAACCATCCTATGGCCCTTATAAGACCTAGTTTTGCCAACAGAGGTAACTCATACTCCCACTTCGGTGTCCAAATCAGATCYTGTAGACCTGATCAAACATCTCAAACAAATGTTCTTCATTACTTGAATGATGGTAACGTCAACTTGAGATTCTCTTGGAGAAAAAACGAATACTTAGTTCCTATTGTTTTGATCTTGAAGGCCCTTTCAGACTCCAACAACGATAAGCAAATCTTCGAYGGTATCTGTGGTACTTCCGARYTAAACAACTCYTTCTTGACAGATAGATTGGAAYTGTTGTTGAGAGGCTTCAAGAAGAAATATCCAAACTTACATAACAGAACCCAAGTTTTGCAATACTTGGGTGACAAATTCAGAGTTGTTTTCCAAGCTGATGACAAAATGAGTGATTACCAAGTTGGTGAAATGGTTTTGAACAGAATCATTTTGGTTCACTTGAACAACTGGGAAGCTGATGACTTTGACATCAACGAATCTGACTTGAAGGCCAACGAGGACAAGTCSAAAATGATCTTCTTCATGATCAGAAAGTTATACTCCTTGGTTGCTGGTGACTGCTGTCCTGACAATCCAGATGCCACCCAACATCAAGAAATYTTACTRGGTGGTTTCCTTTTCAGTATGATCATYAAGGAAAAGATGGARGAATAYTTGTCAAACATCAAGCTTCAAATCCAACARGACTTGCAAAGATCAGGTATTCCAGTCAAYTTYAAGTCCACCAAGTACATGCAAAGGGTTCTGATGAGAGTCAATGAAAACATAGGTGCAAAGCTTCAATACTTCTTGTCCACCGGTAACCTGGTCTCTCAATCCGGTTTAGATTTGCAACAAGTCTCCGGTTACACTGTTGTTGCTGAAAAAATTAACTTTTATAGATTCTTGGCTCACTTCAGAATGGTCCACAGAGGTTCATTCTTTGCCCAATTGAAAACAACAACAGTCAGAAAGTTGTTACCTGAATCTTGGGGTTTCTTGTGTCCAGTCCACACACCTGATGGTTCTCCTTGTGGTTTGTTAAACCATTTTGCTCACAAGTGTAGAATATCCACAAAGCAACTGGACTTGAAGTTCTTGAAAAACAAGCTTTATGAGTTGGGTGTCACCCCTATAGAGGCAGCCTCCCAAATTGGTCCTAACTTTGCCTGTGTTCAAATCGATGGTGAAATCATTGGTTACACCTCACACAAGAACTCTGCCACTATCTCCAACACATTGAGATTCTGGAAGGTTTCTGGTAAAAACAACATCCCATTGGATTTGGAARTCGGTTATGTTCCTCCTTCAACCAAGGGTCAATATCCAGGTTTGTACCTGTTTGGTGGTCACTCCAGAATGATGAGACCTGTCAAGTACTTACCATTGGGCAAGGAGGACATTGTTGGTCCATTCGAGCAAGTTTACATGAACATTGCCGTCACTGCTCCTGAGATTGTCAACAATGTCCACACCCATGTTGAATTCTCTCCAACAAACATCCTGTCCATCATTGCCAACCTGACTCCATTCTCTGACTACAACCAATCCCCAAGAAACATGTACCAATGTCAAATGGGTAAGCAAACCATGGGTACCCCTGGTGTTGGTCTTGTCCACAGATCCGACAACAAGCTTTATAGATTGCAATCTGGTCAAACTCCTATTGTGAAGGCTAACTTGTATGATGACTACGGTATGGACAACTTCCCTAACGGTACCAATGCCGTTGTTGCTGTCATTTCCTACACCTGTTACGATATGGATGATGCGATGATCATCAACAAGTCCGCTGACGAAAGAGGCTTTGGGTACGGTACCATGTACAAAGTCGAAAAGATTGACCTGGCCTTGAACAGATCCAGAGGAGACCCTATAACCCAACACTTTGGATTTGGATCAGATGAGTGGCCACARGAGTGGTTGAACAACATTGATGAGGATGGGTTGCCATTTGTTGGAACTTATGTTCAAGAGGGTGATCCAGTTGCTGCCTTCTACGATGAAATCTCWGGTAAGACAAAGGTCAAGACCTACCACAACTCCGAACCTGCCTACATTGAGGCTGTTAATTTGATTGGTGATGATAACGGAAACTCTGAATTACAATCTATTTCCATCAAGTACAGAATYAGAAGAACCCCGCAAATCGGTGACAAGTTCTCATCCAGACACGGTCAAAAGGGTGTTTGCTCCAGAAAGTGGCCTACTGTTGACATGCCATTCTCCGAGACAGGTATCCAGCCTGATGTTATCATTAACCCACACGCTTTCCCATCCAGAATGACCATTGGTATGTTTGTTGAGTCCCTAGCTGGTAAGGCTGGTTGTCTGCATGGTGTTGCCCARGACGCCACCCCATGGAGATTCAATGAGCAGGACACACCAGCTGACTACTTTGGTGAGCAGCTGAAGGCTGCCGGGTACAACTACCACGGTAACGAGCCTCTGTACTCAGGTGCCACTGGTGAGGAGTTGAGAGTTGACATATACATTGGTGTTGTTTACTACCAAAGATTGAGACACATGGTCAATGACAAGTACCAAGTCAGATCCACTGGTCCAGTCAATGCGTTGACCATGCAACCTGTCAAGGGTAGAAAGAGAGGTGGTGGTATCAGAATCGGTGAAATGGAGAGAGATGCMTTCATCGGTCACGGTACATCATTCCTGCTACAGGACAGACTGCTAAACTGTTCTGACTACACACATAGCTCAATCTGTAGAGATTGTGGATCCATCCTAAGCACACAGTCGTCTGTTCCAAGAATAGGTGCCAAGTCCACTGTCAGATGTAGAAGATGTGCCATCAAGTTTGATGATGTCAARAGTGTTATCAGAAAGCAAAAAGAACAAAACGGAAACGATGAGGATGATCTATATATTGACGATGCCCACATATGGGAAGATGGCCAAGGAAAGAAGTTTGTTGGTGGAGGAAACACAACAACTGTTGCCATACCATTTGTGTTGAAATACTTAGATTCTGAGCTGTCAGCTATGGGTATAAGACTGCAGTACAATGTTGAGCCATGATATATATGATTGATTAAGAAAACGTAAATATTTGAATTGAATAGGTGGTTGTTTTTTTTTTTGTATTTATCACTCATAAGTGTATCTTTAAATACATAGAGTGATTGCTTTGGATAGGTTACTTCGGATCAGAAAGTGTCTATTTTTTTTTTTTTTGGCGAAAATAAAAAACTTTGGTGGAACACTGGCATTATTTATCATTTGGAAAGGTTAGGYTTTTTTTTCTTCCCTGTTCTTCATTTTATTCAAAAAATRACTTATTTTTTCAAAGATGTTGCAATGGTTCTTATAGAATACAGGTGGTCACAACCCTGAAGGAACTATAGGAATATCATTATTTACTAWTACTATTTRTTACTAGGGAAATAGTGGTTCAGAATCCTACAATCTTGACAAGCATATCAAAGAAACAACAAATTCAATACATAACGATAAGTGCTTGAAGTAAAGCAATATGTCTGATAATCCATTTTCAAGCAGCTTGCTTGACAAAGATGACAAAAAACYATCTTTATTAGAAGAAGACTCCAACACATTGAGTCTACACAGTATATCGGATCTATCCAAGAACGACACCTCAGCTTCATTGGAATACTGCACAAAGTCCGTTGAYGAAACCATCAATGCCTTGGGCACTGATGGGAAAAACGGRTTRAGTGAYATGAATGATATCCAAAGCAGACAGGACGARTAYGGGGARAACGARTGTAAATCCGATGATGACGATGAACCATTGATTGTCCAATTYTTGAAGACTTTCACTGAAGATCCATTGATTCTTTTGTTGATTGCATCCGCTGTGGTAAGTTTCCTGATGGGGAACACCGATGATGCTGTCAGTATCACCATGGCCATTGTGATCGTTGTCACTGTTGGGTTTGTTCAAGAGTACAGATCCGAAAAGACACTGGAGGCTCTGAATGAATTAGTCCCAATGGAATGCCACTTGATCAGAAACGGTAACAGCAACGCAAACATCTTGGCCTCCACATTGGTTCCAGGTGACTTGGTTGTTTTGAGAACTGGTGACAAGGTCCCTGCTGATATAAGAGTTATAGAATCTGTCAATCTYCACATAAACGAAAGTTCATTGACTGGTGAAACCACTCCTGTTYTGAAGAACCCAGATGCTGTCAAATCCAAGGGAAACACCATCCCAATTGCAGAAAGATCCAACATTGCATTYATGGGGACCTTGGTCACTGATGGGTCAGCCAAGGGTATCGTTGTAGGCACCGGTAAAAACACAATGTTTGGGAAGGTATTTGAAATGATGAATGCTATCAAGAAGCCAAAGACWCCGTTACAACARGCCATGGACAAGTTRGGAAAGGATCTGTCTTACTTTTCATTYATCCTGATTGGTGTTATTTGCTTGATAGGTGTTATACAGGGAAGATCMTGGTTGACMATGTTCCAAATMTCTGTYTCWTTGGCTGTTGCGGCAATYCCTGAAGGGTTACCAATTATAGTGACTGTTACCTTGGCCCTAGGTGTGTTAAGAATGGCTAATAAAAAGGCCATTGTTAAGAGACTACCATCTGTTGAAACATTAGGATCTGTTAATGTTATATGCTCTGATAAAACCGGTACATTGACAATGAACATGATGAAGGTAACCAAGCTGTGGACTTTGGGTTCAATGCAAAATGAAACCCATGCAATGGACATTGAAAACAAAAGACAAACCCATGGTATCTACAATGATTTCATCAAGACTTTGAACAGCTCTGATGGTGCTGACAARAAAAAGTTTTCTGATATTTACAAGCTGCTGGAATGTGGTAACCTATGTAACACTGCTATTTATTCAAATGAACAGTACAAGTACATAGGAAATCCTACCGAAATAGCCATCATGGATCTTTTGAAGGAGTTTGGCATGCAAGATAAAAGAAACGATATCAAGTATGGAAAGAAGTATGAGTTGCCATTTAATTCATCCAGAAAGTACATGGCAATTAGTTTGGAAAACGATGAACTGTTTGTTAARGGAGCTCTTGAAAAGGTGTTGGCCAATTCCAAGTATTACTTGTCTGCCACTGGGAAGAAGGAAAAGTTAACCAATGAATTGAAGRYCAAGATCCAAGCCACAGAAAAGACCCTGGCTGGTGAAGGATTGAGAATCATTGCCACTGCCACCGGTACCTTGAACAAGAATGATACATTGAAAAGCGATGATGATGTCAATGAGTTGACGTTTTTGGGATTGATAGGAATGAAGGACCCACCAAGACCACATGTCGCTGAGTCCATTGAACACTTGCTAGAAGGCCAGGTCCACATAATCATGATCACGGGGGACTCTCCAACAACAGCTCTGTCCATAGCTGGCCAAATTGGTATCCCACTGGACTTGACAAACCCTGAAAACAACATGATAACAGGAGACAAGCTTGACCACATGAACGAGGATGAACTKGCTGATGTCATTGACAGGGTGARTGTGTTTGCCAGAGCCACACCAAACCACAAGCTGATGATTGTCAAGGCCTTGCAGAAGAGAGGAGATGTTGTTGGTATGACTGGTGATGGTGTCAATGATGCGCCTGCCTTGAAGCTAGCTGACATTGGTATTGCCATGGGGAAGAATGGAACTGATGTGGCCAAGGAGGCCAGTGACATGGTYTTGGTTGATGATGATTTCAGTACCATTTTGTCTGCTATTGAAGAAGGGAAGGGTATTTTCAACAACATCCAAAACTTCATTACTTTCCAACTATCCACCTCAGTYGCTGCCTTGTCCTTGGTTTTATTRTCAACATTGTTTAACTTGCCTACTCCCTTGAATGCCATGCAGATATTATGGATCAACATATTGATGGATGGACCACCTGCTCAGTCCCTAGGTGTTGAGCCTGTGGGYCATGAAGTCATGAAAAGACCACCAAGAAAGAGAGATGAAAAGATATTGACTTACAAACTGTTCAAAAGGGTTMTTCAATCCGCCGTTTGTATATTAATCGGGACATTGTTTATCTTCGTCAAGGAGATGGTTGATGGTGAAATCACCAAGAGAGACACAACMATGACATTCACATGCTTTGTCTTCTTTGACATGTTCAATGCAGTTGCCTGTAGACACACAACAAAGTCCATCTTTGAKGTGGGATTCTTCAACAATAAGATGTTCAACTATGCGGTTGGATTGTCGTTACTAGGCCAAATGTGTGCCATTTACTTGCCATTTGCTCAATCCATATTCAGCACYGAGGCCTTATCAYTGTACGACTTATTGTTCTTATTGATGATCAGTAGTAGTGTGTTCATAGCTGATGAGGTAAGAAAGTATTATTCAAAAGAAAAAGAACTATTGACTCAAGGAGTATTCTCTCAAGTTTAAATAAACAGCAAATAATAATATATATTGATTTTATTTATTTGTTTAATTGTCTATAATGGGTTAATTAATGTTAAAGTTTAAAACATTTTCAAGTTTTATTTGCAATTCYTTTTGATCTTGRWAGYTATTGTTCAAAAAGATGGTCACTAATATWGGGATGTKTTGCTTTTGTTGGATYTTYAATAGCTCATCTGTTGTGGAATACASATCATARTTGTAMAGATGRTTTAATTGAAGAAAATGACYTTGYAAAYTYTCYGATTGAATTATTTGTGATATGTGTTTCTGGTTATTACTGTTGTTGAATGAGTAAAAKATGATRATATCCTTGTTTATAAGTTGGTCAGTGAAGATGTTATCAATATGGTTGTATGATTGAGAGTACGGTAGTCTCTTTATAAGTAGATTTTCATCCTCACTTTTAAAGTTTAGTATTTTCAGTATGTGTGCAAAGATTTCTTGATTGATATATGAATCAATTGCTTTGTTAACATCAGACATTGTATGAAAGGTATAGGTTTTCTAGAGTTCTCTTATAAAAGTTATATTTCTTTTTTCGATGATTTGTTCTTTTTGTGGTTGTGCAAACAAAGCACGTGACTTAGCCGCCTTTTTTTWTTTCYTMCACCAAAAATCACTAACGTTCCCGCCATTYGTTGAGMTTTCYCCCCATAATCCCAATCCATTTATCACACAGACAGTTGATTATGTTATGTCATAGATAAGACTATTACTGCATTACCTCTTGTTGAAAGACAGTTTCACTACTAATTATTAATAAATTAAACTAAACAAACAACATATATATTTCTTACYCAAAGCGAGATGATYATACTTCTATGACTGTCACAAATTWAATCATCAACCAGAAAACCACTTTAGTAAAATTTTTTTTAAGCCTTAAAATTGGTAACGGTGAAGGRAAAAAAAAAAAACAGTACGYTMCATTTGATTCAACTGTACAGCAATWTCTACAACTGGTTAATCTKTTAAACACCCTTTGATATTTTTTTTTTTTACTCAATAAMACATTTTTGTAATCTCATACACATAGATAAAAATACACWMTCCCAAAGAAAAGTGAACMAMCACACTACACATACCAATAATGAAAAACAACAGCAGTGACTTTGACTATCTATTCAAGCTATTATTAATCGGAGACTCCGGGGTTGGTAAGTCCTGTTTGCTTTTGAGATTTGCTGACAACTCATACAACAGCGACTACATCTCAACCATTGGTGTTGACTTCAAGATCAAGACTCTTAAGTTGGATAACGACAAAATTGTAAAACTACAAATATGGGACACTGCTGGCCAAGAGAGATTCAGAACCATCACCTCRTCATACTACAGAGGGGCCCATGGTATAATTGTTGTTTATGATGTCACTGACTTGGAATCATTCAACAACTTGGGCAACTGGTTACAAGAAATAGACAAGTTCGGTACAAAYGGTGTAACAAAGATTATTGTGGGTAACAAGAACGATCTAGTGGACAAGAAGCAAGTCACATTGGAAATGGCCCAAGAGTTTGCCAAGGAAAAGGGCAACCTAACTGTTTTGGAAACATCCGCCTTGTCTTCTGAAAACGTTGAACAGGCATTCATCACCATGGCCAAGGAAATCAAACAGCAAATGGACAAAAACGAACAACTGAATGAAAACGACGAGTCCAACAAGATTGATTTATCTGGAGGTAAGTCCTTGAATGRAGGAGCTGGTGTTAAYGGTTGTTGTTAAWTTTAATATGATTATTAGTTATTTYTTAAAWTTTTTAWWTTTTTTTTTTCACAATAAGTTTATTTTATATATACATGAAACAATASTCAMTGTCTTACACCACCTTGATTACTATTCATTTTYTGCATTTTTTCAAACTTCTTTTTTAGTTTCATTTGTCTTTTGGATAAAGGCTCGTCATTTTGAATATCATTCCCATTTTGATCTTTCATCTTCAAAGCGGCCTTCATACCTTTACTCATGTTTTGGGGGATTTTCATACCATTTGAGGACTTGTAAACAACRTTTTCGTCATTTCTCAATGATCTCTTWGCCTTTTCTTGGTTTTCCTGTTGTTTCATTTTTTGTAAYGGAGAGGAAAATGAATCCATCAAGGTAGGTTGGGCTTGTTTAGGTTGGTTTAGATGATCGTAGCTTTTCCCCAATGGTAAGTTGTTCTTGAAGTTCAGTAGGTTCTTGATGATTGAGAAGAAACCGTAGGCTAGATATAAAGCAATCAGGGTTGCCCAGGTGTAGAAGTTGCCCCAAATGTATGTGACCATGTTGGCTATCAAAGATAGGAATGTTGTCAATCTGTATATTCTGGTCAAGTACTTTGGATTGGCACTCATTTGGTTTTTGACAACAAACATGGTGTATATGTTACAGATAAAAAACTTTGTCAGGTGGTTTCCCTTTGTTGCTGATCTTCTGTACAGAAGATAGCAGGATATGATGGATAGAATGATGTATGAGAAGTCTATCTTGATGACAGCCTTTAGATCATCTTTCTTCTTTTGGGCAGTGAGTTCCTTCAGATACTGCAAAGCCTCTGGTGTAATCTTGGAGTTGTCCATTGGGTATGTTGGTGATGGTGTACAGTATTATTTTGTTATATTGTGTCTTATCATGTGATCCATGCTATGTAAACTATAAATCATGATTGTAATGACCGTAAGTGAAATAATTTACTATGAACATTTTCATACGCCTGACAAGCGTATAAWGGAGTTTCTTGCGGAGAGACATTTTTTAAGCCATWTATATTTTTACTTAGGGGTTATTTTCACTGGCTGTGGATTTCCATATAGCGCTGGTCATGCGTGTGGGTTWTTTTTTTTTYCCCCAGTGAAAAAAATTTTCTCTTGAGGTTTCTGGTAAAAAGCTGATTTGGTGGGAAAGCAGCTTGAGCACTGAGTTAGACGCTTTTCCTATTTCTTGCAAGTATTTACACTTAAGGCGTTTTTTGGTGTTTGGAGAAAAATTTTCTTGTTTTCTTCTCTTTTATGGTTATATTAAACTACTTATTGTACATTATGATTAATTATTTGGAGAATTAACAAAGATAATCATAATAACAACCAAGAAAAAAAAGGAAAGTTCAATTAAATAACTTTATTACATTATCTTTATAAGTATAATTATTACTTCTTCTTTTGCTTTTTTTTTTGATAAATTTATTAATATAAAACATTATAATATTTCATTATGGATTCTGGTATGTACTCATAATAAAAGAAAACACCCAAAACTAAAATAGTTATAACATTAGCACTATTCATTAMTATTAAAGCATATACAGTATCAACTGATGTTAATTTGATCTATATGGAAACAAGTTGATAGAGAAAAAATAAACAACATGAGTTCATAGTCAAAACACTGAGATTTAGTCAATGTTGTTGTTCARTCAAGTTACARTAACAACTATTAGAATAGTAAGTTTRAAGAGAAAKAAGATCACCCTTTTTCTTATTTTTACTGTCTTATAATRGCATACTATTTATCAGATCAATCAAAGTGTGTTTTACAACACACCAAGATCTATATTTAGTTGATCCGAGACTGGGCAGTGTTATTCCCTTAAACCTTGTAAGAAAAAAAAAAAATATAAAAATAAACGTTAACACTGTTTGTTGTTTGTTTTTTTTTTGCCACCCGAAAAAATAAACAAATCAAATATTTGGGAAAAAAAATACGCTGGATAACGGATCTTAAATCCGAAAACACACTAATGGATTTAATCAATACAATCTAACTTGAAGTATACCATTAGATCAGTCAACACTGTTAAAACATGCCTCAATATTGGTTTAAAAGCTCATTGTTATTAACAAATAATAACAAAAGAAATATTCACAATTTTACTAACAAGTATTCGCAATTTTTTTATCCTATTAAAACTAWCACCCTCTAATATMTTAAAAAACAGACGTTGCTGCTTTAGTTATTGATAACGGTTCCGGTATGTGTAAGGCCGGTTTTGCTGGTGATGACGCTCCAAGAGCTGTCTTCCCATCCATTGTTGGTAGACCAAGACACCAAGGTATCATGGTTGGTATGGGTCAAAAGGACTCTTATGTTGGTGATGAAGCCCAATCCAAGAGAGGTATCTTAACCTTAAGATACCCAATTGAACACGGTATCGTTACCAACTGGGACGATATGGAAAAGATCTGGCACCACACCTTCTACAACGAATTGAGAGTTGCYCCAGAAGAACACCCAGTTTTGTTGACCGAAGCCCCAATGAACCCTAAGTCCAACAAGGAAAAGATGACYCAAATCTTATTCGAAACCTTCAATGTTCCAGCYTTCTATGTTTCCATCCAAGCTGTTTTATCCTTATACTCCTCTGGTAGAACCACTGGTATCGTTTTAGACTCTGGTGATGGTGTTTCCCACGTTGTCCCAATCTACGCCGGTTTCTCCATTCCTCACGCCATCCAAAGAATTGACTTAGCTGGTAGAGACTTGACCGACTACTTAATGAAGATCTTAACCGAAAGAGGTTACTCCTTCACCACCACTGCTGAAAGAGAAATCGTCAGAGACATCAAGGAAAAGCTATCCTACGTTGCCTTGGACTTTGACCAAGAAATGGAAACTGCTGCTCAATCTTCATCTATAGAAAAGTCTTACGAATTACCAGATGGTCAAGTCATCACCATTGGTAACGAAAGATTCAGAGCTCCAGAAGCCTTATTCCAACCTTCCTTCATTGGTTTAGAATCTGCTGGTATTGATCAAACCACTTACAACTCTATTATTAAGTGTGATGTTGATGTCAGAAAGGAATTATACGGTAACATCGTCATGTCCGGTGGTACCACCATGTTCCCAGGTATTGCTGAAAGAATGCAAAAGGAAATGAGTGCCTTAGCTCCATCCTCCATGAAGATCAAGATCATTGCTCCACCAGAAAGAAAGTACTCTGTCTGGATCGGTGGTTCCATCTTGGCCTCCTTGACTACYTTCCAACAAATGTGGATCTCCAAGCAAGAATACGATGAAAGTGGTCCATCTATTGTTCACCACAAGTGTTTCTAAGTTGTATAGAATGATGAGAAAAGWYAAGCTTTCATATTTAAGTTTGTTCTTTTTGTTTGTTTAAATATATAAAATATTAAGTTAATGATCTATACACWTAGAACGATGTTGTTTCTTCAAGATTATATATCGATGTTATTTCACAATCTGTTTTTTTTTTTWTAACGTTTARATTTAAATCCGCACCAACTTTTCTTTTCTTTTTTTTTTCCAAAATTCCTCTTTTTTTCTCGTTACATCATTGCAGATTATGACAAATTTTRAATTRAATCAATGACTATTGCKTTTACCTAATATTYGGGAACACMATAATAGACCAATATACARAAATAGAACCATCTTCTTTATCCAGTTTTGTATTATCAAATCGTTTATGTTATTGAACAGAATTGTGTCTAAAACTGTGAAGAAATATTATACTATGCAATCGAATCAACTAGAAACATTACTAGCAAAGGTGGATCCAACATCCATCGTGTTTTCCAAAACTGCACACATATCCGGAGAAGAACCAATCATTACTGATGCTGAAACAAAAAATAATATATTGAAGGCTGCAGAGATATTGTCCACAACCAACAACACAGTGGCCTTCCCAACGGAAACTGTCTATGGACTGGGAGGATCTTCAATGAACGATGAAAGTGTCAGAAACATATACAGGGCCAAGAACAGACCAAGCGACAATCCCCTGATTTCCCATGTGTCATCCATCAGACAGATTGAYGAGGTCATCTATGGACTTGAGCATGATGTGGAGAACCCACTGAAGAACATACCCCTGAACTACCACATGATCATCAACAAGCTGTGGCCTGGGCCACTGACCATTCTGCTGCCCCTCAAAATCACCACTGCAGGTRTCAGCACYGAGGCCAGGCTCTCCAAGCTGACCACTGGGATGCAGCCCACATTTGCAGTCAGATTGCCGGGGAACAACATAGCCAGGGCACTGATCCACTATGCGAATGTTCCCGTTGCAGCTCCCTCTGCGAACACCTCCACCAAGCCATCYCCRACATCCGCAAGCCATGTGTACTTCGACTTGAAGAACAAAACGTCCATGATCCTTGATGGGGGCGACTGCTCGATCGGTGTGGAATCAACTGTGCTGGACTGTGTCACCACTGAGGGGAAGGTACTCCTGCTAAGACCAGGTGGATTCACAAAGGAGGACATTGARGAGATAACGGAAACGAAAGTTGAAGTGGAGTGTGTGCTGAAGAGTAACCAGGAAAAGGTCAGAACACCGGGCATGAAGTACAAGCAYTACGCACCAAGCTGTAAAGTYGTCTTGTTCTCCCCAAGCACAGGAAACTTGGACACAGTGGTTGCGGAAATGAATTATAGAATCGAGCTGGTTAAGAAGAATCTTGAGAAGGGATTGAAGGTTGGTGTGTTGAGYTATAARYTKTTTGATAAGATTGATTTCAAARSACTTGATCTTTCCRGCAGTGACAAGCTGATTGTGAAACARCTRGGTAGTGACTTGAAACAGATGCAGAAAAATATCTTCAAAGAACTSAGAGAACTAGACGATATAGAAAACATAGAYTTATTGTTCATAGAGGGTGTKTCTGARGAACTAGARGGTTTRGCGATCATGAACAGATTGAGTAAATCTGCTGGTTCAGATATAGTCACCTTCTAAGATTACTGTTATATATAATTGTAGTTTTATCAAAAAATTAAACTGTTTAAAATGAATAAACATATATACCTATATAATCAAAATTAAAATACATTTATCATGGTTCAAATGTTTAATTTTTTTTTTTTTTTATCCTGTACAATAATCTTTTTTTATTATTTTGAATTCCGAATCTATCATTATTGTTTTACTTTACTGTCTAAAGGACAACTTAACAGTCAACGTATTCTAAAACTTGTAAGTTGACTGGGTAACATTGTTCAGCAACGTACTCGTCGTATATGTTGTAGAAGTTACCGGATAGACATTGGAARAAGATATCGTCGTCACCTAAGACCAAGTTACCTTCTGGGGAGATGGACCAACCACCAGCGTAGATGGCACCGGCTTGTGGGACTGGACCGTCGAATTGGAATTGTCTGTTGGCAACAATKGAACCGATTCTGTCGTGGGAGTCCTTCAAGATACCGTTGTCCAAGGTGATGTTCAAGACACCAGCAGCCTTACAGGCAACAGCGAAGAATGGGTCTTCATTGACAGCAGTGGCAGTGGAGGTGGCAGATTCAGTGGCGGAGGTTGGGTTAGCAAYGGTGGAGGTACCAGTGGTTGTTGGTTGGTACTTGTCCCAGATGGAACCAGTGGTGATTGGAGCAATACCAATACCGAAGGTRGAGGCTTCRGTGGAYAGACCCAAGGAGTAGGTGGCATTTGGAGTCATGGTGGTCCAAGAAGATGGGTTCAAGGTGGTGGTGGAYTTAGATTCAGCTAAAGCAATGGAGGCTAAGGCGGCAGAAGCAACAACGTTTTTGACTTGCATTATKTATTATTTGGTGATGGAATATTATTTATTGTTAAGTGGTTATACTTATCTTTTAGTTCTGGTTATGTATKAATAWTTYTTKTKATAKAATKARATAGAAATARAGTTGTTTAATTATTGTCRAAGTYTAATCAGTTTATATACTTTCTTCGATTTTTTGAAAAAACCTCTTTCMAYTCCACTTTCYMAGTTTTTGAAATTACAAYTCAGCCCTTACTTCAGCATCTACGTATTATGAATTGAATATAGTGATTTAATATATATTCAAAAAAGRGAGGGAGATCTTTATATTTAGACCTGTTAGAACAAAAATATCAGATTTGAGTACAGTAACTAGATCATAATGTGATACTTTTGCTAGTTAATTTGTTGTAACAATGGGTATAATGTGTTTTTTCAAAAAAATGATTTAAATATAGATCAGGTATTGCTTCTAAATTTATCATAACTGCCTAAAAGTGAACGTTACGCGTGCATTATAGTGTGCTTCTTTTYCCCCAATGGGTGTAAAAACTGTGCTTAGCAGTTCAGCCATGTGCTGAGTTCTGGGTTTRTTACTGTTTTTTTTTTAGTTTGGCCATTCCCGGAACGTATTTCCTCTTTGGGTAAAGAAAAGASTTATTCGTGGTTTACCCCAAATAGTAAGCCATTCTCGACCACAAGTCAAAGTACATAGTATAATTAGTGAAAGCTACTTACATTTTTACATTCCMMRAGTCATTTCTACTGAGGAAACAACACACGTGACAAYYCCACTTGTTTACRCAGCAATATATAAYCTACAATYAAAAGCCTTGGAATATTTCATTGATGTTCTTTACAACATCTAYATGCAATATCTCACCCTTTTTATTGATCAATGATCCCTTCTTGAATATCTCAGGTTCATCGTTATAGTTTATTCCACATTCTTTRAACAATATCTCATTYTTATCYTTGGATAGTGTACCACTCAGCTTCTCCTGTGCCTCTCTRTTACTCATCCCACATTTCAGTATCAAGCCCCAAAATGCTGTGTTATATAAATTGTTGATATGCGTGTCCACAAATCTCCATGTCAGGTAATCCTTTATGACATCCAGATTSGGRTAATTAACACATCTRCTGTCAAACATCGGAAGATGCTTATAATCCAGCTTCAYCTCGTTTTCAAAGAATTTATCCCAYARAAAGATATACTGTGATGTRAAATAACTTACRAACAAAGATGTTAGTTTATCAATTCTTCTGTTGTATAACTGTGTATCCTTTCTCAAAATAAAGCTGTAYTCATCGGATTCCCCRTATGCGCAGATGATTTCTGATTTRTATTTCAATACCAGGTTCTTAGCACTGGCATTCATCAGGTTGATGGCTCGTACATCATTYGGTTTTTGGAATTTRTAATAATCTGAAAATTCATGGAAATTCTTTCCGTCTATTCTAATGACAATGTATGTTTCAGGCAGTACCTTCATGTGAGTTTCRAACTCTTTGACATATTCAAATCTAGAATTAGCCATTTGRRATATTTTTTATATTGTAAAWCAAGAATGRTRATGGTTGYTTTTTTGRTGWATACAAGAAAGGTATGTTCTATACATGTTTAATAAAAWTTTATGATGATTTTTCAGATTWAAATTAYYAAAARCATCTARCRATAYKTTTTTCAAARAAAAAAAWGTWTAAAAAAAAGAAATGAYAAAAMTTAWKCTCRATTAATGASAAAATWWAAAAMTAAGTGACGTTCAATTCAWATACTCAARAAMATATRYTATTCAAAMATAGTCTAACAAACGTGAATTGAACGTCAACAGTACAAAYATAACAKTYSTTTACSGAGAAACRAGTTARTGATAAAGCAAAMATATATACAACTAAAAAAGMAAAAGTAAAAATCCTTTTTGATTAATAATTTAATCCATTTTCCATTAGTGTTTACTATTGAATTTGTTAATATCAGCGGTTTTGGTAAGTATTTTATATTATCTTCCTGTTGAGTTTGGTTCAGAAGCAGAACTGATAAAAGTTATTCATCATATTAACAAATAGCAACCACTAMAGTATCCCTAGAGAAACTATACAGAAAATGAAATTATATTATTAACATTGAAAAGGGGTTTTTATTTTTTGATTTTGATACAAAAAAGTCCTAAAGTTTTCAATTGTTGCAGCTCAATTATAATTTGCAAAATAATGATTATTATTCAGATGGTGATGCATGTTATTCCATTGAATCATGTAACTAAATGAAGATACCATCATCGGGAAAATTTAAAGACAAAAGTGGTTGTCATTCATCATAATAAATAATACAATATTTCTTTGGTTTATAAAGGAACACAACAACTATGAAATTTTAAGATTTGTRTCTAATTATTGCATCAACTTTYACATTATATTTTATTTATGAGARAACAGTTTCAACAATATGAACTCATATTGCTCAGGAGATAAACATTTATRATCYTGCTTTTATTATTACAACAGCTCCTYAWTMATATTCATTTGCCTTAAAGCAAMGCAAATAAGTCAAAAAAAGATTGTAACTTGTACACTATAACTATAATCATAAACGAAGAATTCCTACAACAATTTATTCCTGCATATACATCCTCAGAGGCGGATAAACCTTCCATCACGCATAATCAACCTCTTCTTGAGAGAAAAAGCCAAAAACACAAYAATGAAAGATGGGTAATCCAATTTTTTATAATCATGTTAACTATAGCAACAAGTGTGATAATAAATAAAACAATGTGTCTATCTCCAGTAATAGCAAATTCTCTTTSTATAAAACAAAAATAAAGTATAAAGCTGTAAAAGTCAATGCAACTATTAGTATTGGTTTTTTTAAACTTATTTTTTTAATTGATTTTTAAYTTTAWAATATTTATCCATTAAGTAAGTACTACTCAATGTAAATAATATGTGCTTCTTATATAGCTGTAAAAAAACCAGAGAAAGAAAAAAATTTTYKTTCRSACACATTCATGTYAGAMAGSGRAAAAAAAAAAGAAACTAAAGRAAWCTGCAACAGTATTGCCGAATTGGGATATAAYTGGATGCWGCRATCATTGACTTCACCATAACTGAAACGCTAAGTGTGGATGTGTTTAATTAAATAAAKCATGYCCTTAAATGGAAAGATTGAAAYACGATTGGTAAATGATGGCAWATTGTTACCTTACTGAAYTAGCAAATAWACATTGCTAATTTAACTTCACTTTAATTATTTATGGATGSATGACATTCAAAAGAACATCACCGCTTTTCATTACAATTTGAATATATAACTTATTATTCTAAAATGCAATTGCTTAGTACAATTAAAACAGAAAAACACAAATCATGATAATGACACAGTTGCAYTATCACTTATTCTCTTTTCGTTCTTAATGTTTGTTTGACATTCTCTTAATTCTTAATCGAAAAACAATAAAGAGTATTCCGATGATCTTATTTTATATAAAAACAATACCTATTATGATACATATATTTTTTTATAAAACTTAATCAGTAGAAGAAGCTCTAACGTAGATTTGTTGGGTAGCGTGCTTAGAAACYGGCTTGATCATACCTCTGGCTTCTAAGTCCTTTAAAGCAACTCTAGCTAAAGAACCACCTAATTTTAATCTATCGACTAAAACAGAAACGGAAACGTATTTGTAAGATGGAACTTCCTTTAAGATTCTGTCTAATTTATCTTGGTCTAAGATAACAGCGTGTTGAGCTCTATCCTTGTGAGACTTTTTGGACCATTTCTTTTTAGATTTCTTACCACCGGCCATAGCAGCGGCAGCCTTTTGGGCTTTAGATAATTGTTGCTTTGGAGCCATTATAAATCTGTTATTAAAMGTATTGTGTTTWATTATTTATTTCATGARTATGAAAATAYAACAAATAAGGKTAATTGTTAGTAAGACTTRTGTTTTGTTGGTTTTTAAAAWCTCATAGATTACAGCRATATCTACMAAGATATTGTWTAATCATATAGATGCCATTGAACAGTCCTAAGGTTTATGAATCCRCGTTTCAATRTATCGCAMAYTATCATTGGGGGTTTCTYTRTTAATCWATTTAGRCTGCTTTTTTGWTGTATCTTAAGYTTCCTACARAWARMAASTAAATTGTAYAAGCTGAATWTCATTTCTTTTGTCGCCATATTACRCATCRTTTCTATCATSACATTTATRATATACATTACTTTTTCTCTTTGMTAWATTCAGATCAATTCTMCATGWATTCCACTTTTCTAATTAGGCTTTAGTCTGTTAACTTTRTTGGTTTTMTTYATAATCTGTGTGYATTTTAACTTATTATAMTGTTACCTATARCAYTTCTATTTTCTGATGGTAATCCCCCTGACTTGTTATTCTTCATTGATACAGACTCAACTCTTAAGTGACTTTAATGGTTTATGCATGGWCATTATACATACTACTTCTAAAACTTGTTGCTTGGWTTCTAACGTGTTWTTGTAAATAATTATAWAAWTTTAKTWATTTAYCAAWATAWTAKTTAAYAATTCATAGAAAGAATAACTACCAAARWGGTCAAACGAAYACAGAAMAAAAAAAMTAGAAAAAAAAAGTGAAGTCYARAGAAAAAAAAAATTTTACTTGCCTAAAGGGTAAATRTACTTRATTCTYCCATCTAYAWGAAATAATAAATAGCTAACAAATACATAACRCTAAATATAAATTTGTATTAACATAYACCAGTCAAGATGATACTAATATTTATCATAARAACATAACTTGTTTAACTGCGTRTATAGTGCAAAACAAGCATTTSTTAACGTATATTRGCAATGTTTAAAAAAATYATAGTTTATGATTTCCGTTTTAAGTAATTTATTCTTTGTAACATTACCTTTTAGTATTTTAGTTTTTTACAACTTTTTCCTATTTRGGTAAWTAATYTAGTAAGTYTTTTTATAAACTTTTTTTAAAAAATGGACTTAAAAAAARTGTAGCAACGTTTTTTTTGTTACATATTTTTTCAYGTATATTCWGTRAATCAMAGGTCATCATGTGATTACCTTTATATCCGATTTCCACTTTTTTTTAGAGCTGAATTCTCTCAATGTTCTTCCACCAATTCAAAAAAAAAAAACAAAGCAAATACAAAACATTATAAATCACTTTGAGTAACATCTTAAACAGAACAAAGTAAACCCCATAGCAACCGGTTACCTTTTTTGGGAAGATACTATATATTGATCTTTTATCCATAAACCAATAAACATGTCCAAAAGAAGAGCTGATTTTCAATTAGATAGAGACGGTCGTCATAAGGCCATTGAAGAAGAATTAGATAGAAAAGCCGAAGAAGGAAAATTCTCAGCAAATCAACTGTCATCTGCCAATACAGCTGGAAGAAAAATTGCTAAGTTAAGAAAGCCTTTGAATAAACCAGAGCCAGCTGCTCCAGCCGCTGCTCCAGTCCCAGCCGTCAATGTGTTTGCTAACTTGATGAAACACAGCAACAAATTTTCCTCAGTTTTATTACCAGAACCTAGTGAAGAAGTTRACAAAATGACCAAATTCAAAGCCATAAACTTCAATTTYTCTCAAAAAGTCAGTGACTCCATCAAGGAAGATCCGCAATGTGATTTGTCCAAGGCTTGTGAAAAGTATTTGGAATACGCCAAAGAAGCATTGACCTCATCTTCAACTYCTGAAWCAAAGGAGACTCCTCCAGTAAAAGAAACTCCWTTCAAAAACTTTAAGCCCCAATTATCCAAGCCTGYAGCTCCTGTAAGCAACTCCTTTGAACAATTGAAAAAACTCAAACCTGCATCTGAAAAACCATCCATTACTGAACTTCCAACTAGTGATGAAGAATCAGAGAAGCCTGAAATAAAAGGTCCACAATTCACTTTATCTAACAAACCTGTAGCCAAGAAACCWGCCTTTKTATTTGGTGCTGCGCTAGCTAAAAAGCAAGCTGCTGARAAGGATTCAGATGAATCAGACGTTGAGGAACCAAAGGGWCCTACTTTTACCTTTGGTGGACAAGTCAAAGATCCAGTTTTCAAGCTTGAGAAAAARGAGGAAAAGGTTACTACTGAAGTTGAGCCTAAGCCAGCAGAAAAGCCGAAGTTYACYTTCAACTTGGGTGATAACAAAAAGGAGGAATCTACTCCAGCAGCCACTGAAGGAGCTTCAACTTTYAAATTYRACYTAAAYAMTAMCAARCCTGAAGAAAAGCAACCTGCTAGYACTTTATTCAATTTTGGAGCCAAGGATGATCAACCAAAGAGTGTACCAACTTTCAATTTTGGCAAGCCTGCGGAAAGCAAACCTGCTTCTACTTTCTCCTTTGGAAAGCCTGCTGATAGTGATGCTAACCCAATTCCTACCTTTTCATTCAACAAGCCAAAAGATGAAACTAAACCAGCTGCATTTAGCTTTGGAAAGCCACAACAATCCGAAAACACCTCAGCATTYGGAACTGCCAAAACTTTTTCTTTCGACAAAAAAGAAGAATCTAACGAAGCCCAAGGCTCTTTACCAACTTCCAACTTTAAGTTCTCACTTCCATTCAACCAAACAAARGCTGAGGAAMAACCTAAWGAAGACCAAGCACCAGTGGAGGGTGATGAAGAAAAGCAAGAACCATTRAAACTRGATGAAAATGARGAACAAACTGAAAACYTGYTATACAGTCAAAAGGCACAACTGAAAGTSTAYCAACCTGAAAATAAAGAATCTCCATACACAACAAARGGTGTGGGTATGTTCAAGATATTGCAATCAAAGGAAGATTCGAAGAAGTATAGATTCTTGCTGAGAACWGAAGGAATGGGAAACATCATCCTGAATACCTACATCATATCTGCAATGACCTATGAACAAATTCCRCAAAGAAAGAAGACMATCAAAATGCCAATTTTCAACAACGAWACYAAGAAACTGGAAACTTACTTGTTGACAGTGAAAACTGAGGAAGATGCAAATGAGATTATAAAAGTTATAGAAAATGCCCAAGCAAATATGAAATGAAATATATAGTTTAATTTTAMTTWTTTTTTTTTTTTTGATATTATTCCAAGTAYTTGATGTTTTCATTGATTCCTTTTGTAAAAGATTCAAGTGCCCATTCGAATCTTCTTTGTTCTTTTTTGGATTCACTGGTGAAATCAAATTCTTCATAGTTAAACTTGTTGTCCATGTACCATTGAAGCTGTTTGTAAATTATCAATTCATTTTCTTGTTGAATGGTATTAAATATTATTTCATGCAGCTTATCTTCGTCGTATTTAATAGTCTTTTTGTTGTTTTTATCCTTTATCTTTTGTTCACATTCCTTAGCTGTTTTCAGCAATAGCTGGTATATCAAACTGTTTATGAACAGTTCACCTTCGRATGTCAAACCATCCAGTATAGGAACGTGTTTGAATACATCAAATGGAATGATTTTGTGTGCAATCAAACTTCCAAACAATCTAGCCTCTTGTATAATTTTAGAGTCTCTTTGCTTGCCAAACTCACCATACAAGCTGGTCAAAWTACCTTCTACATCATCTTCATCGTTGTTAGTTTCAAAGTTCTTGATAACATCCCAGAAGTAGAACTTAATTGTTTTGTTGAATCCAGGCATGTTTTTGTTCAGTCTGATAATGACCATTTCRTAAAATGGRTTRTACTGAGCGTCCAACTTAGATACATGGACTAACACTCTTAACAGTTCCTGATAGTCTTTTTTCTTGATGTTGAGCTTRTCCAGTCTCATAATACAATCCAAAGGATCCTGTGCTGAKGARACACCAACAAACATGGCCTTTGACAATTGAGATGACATTTTGTTTTGCTCAGCTAGTTGATTGTAGTCTGGCAGTTCATCAATGAAATCATCATGGAGTTCAATGTCTGAGAACTCAATATCATTGTCCAGTTCTATGTTTTCATCCTCAGCAAAGTCATCTCCAATGTTATCAGTGGACATGTTGCCTCTATAAGAACCACCAATCAGCCACCACTTACCCTTTGTATCGATGTTCAAAATGTCATCCAGTGATACTTGAATGGCTTGAGAAGAGTTTTTACCCAATGTCTTGGTGTCGATCTTTAGTGACTTTGTGATGGATTTTTTCATATTGCTGTGGTTTGTCTTGGCAGTTAAATTCTTGTCAATTTTGTTCATTCTTAAATCTTTCAAGGTATCAACCAAAAACTGCAATCTGGAATCGTCCTCATTGTCGGTTTCCTCCAAATTTACCAATAATTTGTTGATAACATTGTTCAATTCCTTTGGGTTCTCACCTCTTAACAAAATACCAGAGACAGAGACAATCTTTAAGATCAATTCAACACTGGTTTCATTGGATACTTCAGCAAATAAGTCCAATAGGTTATAGATCAACTTGTTGGTGATGATCCCAAAGTTGAAGCAGTARGCAAGTAAAGTGACTAAGTTGGACCCGTTCTTGTCAACRCTGTCTTCATCTTGTGCATTGGTGTCCAAGAARGATATAATTTTTTCAACCAACTTTTGAATGAAACTGGCACCAAAGTCAACACCTTTGAATTTCCAAATGGCGTAAACAGTACCAATGTAATTCATCAAGTATTGATCCAAAAGCTTGTCGCTGGTGTTACAATCAACAAGAATTCTTTTGATTATGGCATTCATACAAACTTGTCTTGAATAAGTGTTGAAGAGRTCCAGCAAGGAGGATATGATGTTGTTTATGTTGGTTTCAGAMAGTTTGTTGTACAAACTYTTGACATCCTTTTCYAGCTTTTCGTCTATTTGTTCATCATCTTTTTCTAAGCTTTGGATTATCTCTTTATCTTGKTCATCCAGCTCTGTGTCCAATCCATAAAGGTTTTGCTTCTTTTTGGATGATTTTTTCTTGGCTTTTGGTGTTTCCTCCTCTTCTTCTTCTTCAGAGTAATCGTCATATTCACCTTCGCTGTCCTCCARTTCCCTTAGCTGTTTCCATTCTTCTGGGGTRAGATCRTTTTCATCGAAYTCATCATAAACTTCCTCGTCTGAGGCTTCACTTTCAGACTCTTCACTGTCTGATTCTTCGCTKTCKGACTCRGACAARTCATCRTCCTTGATTTCCAAATCTCCATAATCCTCTAGATCCTTTCCGTAATCRTCAAAGAAATCTAGGCCTTCCAGTAATCCACCAATGGCATCGTACTCGTCCATGGCTTTTAACTTCTTACTTTTGGAGTTCAACTTCAGCTTCTTGGCGTAGTATCTCATGTTTCTCTCATCTTCATCACTTTCTATTTCCGGGTATTGCATTTCTTCTGAATCRCTTTCATCAGGAACGCTCAATGTTTTATTTTTATTTTTCTGTTCCTTGACAGCCTTCAACGCAGCCATTGTTTCCTCCACGGTCATTTCTCTCTCCTCATCAATTTTCTTGTTGTTTTTCTTTTCCTTCGCAGCCTTCAGCGCAGCCATGGTTTCCTCCACAGTCATTTCCTGATCGTCCTCTGAACTGTATTCCTCAGCACTCATCTCTTGGTCGTCTTCTGAGCTGTATTCCTCAGCACTGTGGAACTCATCCTCAGACTCTGAYTCCACRKCTTTGTTTTCCTTGGCAGCCTTYAGRGCAGCCATTGTTTCCTCATCAGACATATCGTCACTTGAGTCCGATAAATCCAACTCGTCCARRTATGAGTCGTCGTCWGAGGAAACATCGTACTCGCCGTAGTTTTCCCTAGCTGGGATCAACTTTTCATGGATCTTCTTGCTGAAKGTGACGTGTTTCTTCTGGGTCTTKGTGATGACTYTTTTGTTCAGCTTCTGTTTGAGTGCTGGCTTCAGCTTTGTCACTGTCTCTTCTATAAATGTTTCCTCCTCGCTGTCGTCGTCAGATGAGCTGTCCGATGATGAAGAYGAAGAAGAGGCCCTTCCRCCTTCWAGTTCCCTGAGTTGCTTCCATTCCTCCTTGGTCAAGTCATCCTCATCAAACTCATCGAAATCATCYGAATCCAATGAATCATCAGTRGGKATRTCAAGCTCTRCTGTTTCSTCCTTATYGRCTTCTTGTACTTTTGGCTTTTCTTTRAATACGGGCTTGYTGTTCAAAAYAGGCTTRGACTTGTTGTTGTTCAGTTTTCTTTTCTTGTCGTTTCTTTCCAGYTTTCTTCTCTCCTTTCTGGTCATTCTTCCCTTGGCGTTGTTCTGATACTTTCTCTTTCTTGAGTAAGGAAGACTGCCRTTCTCGTTGTTCTCAGAGATGCCGGATATTTCAGTCATCAAGGACTTCGGTAGTTGAATATGTTTACCYTTCTTTCCTGTATTCATGGTKGAGTGYATATGTTTGTTTGGTTTATACATTGATACTTTTCACTTTTGTTCAATAAAACTAAATAAGCTAATAGATGATGAACTTTCAAATTGTTTTTTTTTTTTTCAGGTTCGCCAAAGAAAAATGAAAAAAAAAAAAAAGAAACGTTAAGTCCTRGAAATATTGAAAAATCAACACGTGAATACACAGAATAAATAAAATAATAGCAATTAAAATCATAAAATATATATAACTGTCAATTACATGGTTTCTGCAATGGAAACACTGGAGTAACCTTTCTTTCCAGACATGTAATCAACAGACTCAATACTCTTCTTCAAGATAGTCAACAACATCTTGTACTCTGGGTAGTCCTCRGCCTTTCCACCAAACTTGATAAAGTCTCTGACAATGATTGGYTGRATGTTTTTGATTCTGAAGTAYTTGACATCAATCTTTGACAATGAGGTCTTCATCTTCATGTTTGTGATTTTACCCTCAGAAACAGATAAGTTGTAAGAGTTGAATAAATAGTTGACCAACAATTCTGWGTTCAAGTACTGGATGCAGGTTAATCCATTGACTAGGGCATGGTCACCTTCCTTGTAGTCAGTCACCAAGTTCAACGCCAAGTTGGATTGGATGCTGGTTTTCAAGAACTCACTTAGTTCATAACATTTGGAATAATAAATGTCCAAATTKGTGTTTATRAATGAGACYAAGGCTTCTTCAAACCCTAGCAACAAGACCTTTGAAACTTTGATCAATGCATTGTCAATGCCCTCATTTTGTTCTATTTTTAAGTTGCTTTGCAAATCAAAGTCGTCATCATAAGACTCAATCAACTTCCAGGACTTTAYGAAGTTTCTCAAGTTCATTAGTTCAGAGACATGGAAGTGACCAAGCTCATTCAAAACATTTAAGTACTCGGTGAACTTGTTTGAGATACAACCGAAGGTCATGCCCTGAGGACCATTCAAGTCATTTGAGTCATCAAAGACCAAATCGAATGGATATTCAGCAAGGTTCATTGGCTCWGAGGAAATGGCACCGTTACAGTCCATGACCAAGTATGATTCAGGAGAGTGTTGCTTGATAAATYTATAAATCTCATCAACTGAAATCTTGACACCAATTGACTCATCAACATAKGTGAAGCAGATGATCTTGTACTTGTTGTTTGTGATCAAGAACTTCAACTGGTTCATGTCAAACTTGTTTGTACCRATGTTTGAGTACATGACATCAACGGACTTGTCCTCAAAGGCTTGCAAGAACTTGTTACTGTTCAATCCAGTGTATAAAACCAAYACATTTGAGTTGTTTGATTGGTTGTTCACATTGTTGGAAATCACATTCAGCTTCAACATGTCGTATATGGAGTTGCTGTCCAAGATGAAGGATTGGTATGAATCATTGGATGGTGGCAAGTAAAAGGCCTTGTAGACGTTTTGCAACACGTTTTTGTAGGACATGTAGTAGCTTTGCAATGTCATGACTTGGTTGGTCTTGTTGTACATGGCTTCYAARGTGGAGTCAGACACCAAGTTTTCATTACCGTCATCAATAGGAAGCATGTTTGGGAACTTGATAGGGGCCAAGGTGTTGTAAGTGGAACCGGATTGGGCTCTGGACATCATAGCAGGTTGTTGGCCAAAAACGTTTTGCAGAGAAGGGGTTGAGGCCATGGAAACGTTGTCTTCTTGGGAGTGATTGTTCAACTGTAACTTCTTCATGTTTTTACTGGCTAAGTTACCAATAGAAAGGTCGTTTTGRCTRAATTCGTAGTTTGTGCTCATTATTTATATTAGGATTTTTTTCTAAGGAAAAGGAYTGTTTGGTTAGTTTTTGTTATAGCTTTACTAGCTTGGTGACTAAWTGTTGATAWTTCTTATTAWTTTTATAGTGTGTGTTATAATGTGAACAATAAWATWTWWTMTTTTTGTAATCATAAATCATTCTGATATGATTCAGTGATTTTATATACCTGAGATAACACCCATGAGTCTTTCTGTATGATCACGTATTTTTTTTTTTTTAAAGGGAGARGGTGGGGTGTTTGGTCTAAAAAAAATCGGGTTTGCAAATGATGTTATCTTCGTTGATTCACGATTGATGGGCCAAAAAAAAATAAAYACCACTAGAGAAAATTATACGAGTGGGGGGAGTGTTGATTGACACCCATATGGATGGCATGGGACATGGTGATTGGTGAATGGATAGGTGRCARGCCATGCMCTACACACCCCATGTCCTACGTTTAAGCWAACAACAAAAGGTATTAAAAAAGGGATGGGCACTATTCATCTTAGACATTTCGCTTAWTGTATTGGAAAATGTCTAAACCGTTTTAAAAAAAAGTGAATAAAACCTTACGACATGCGGTAATCACTCTAAACAAAAACAAATTTATACTTTATTGAAAGGAAATAGAATATTCACAAATTATAAGTCAGCATATATACCATGTTTTTTATGTTTGGACCAGCCAGTCGCATAATGAGACTCATCTATGTTCCAAGAGAGTCTTCAGAGTGTGCGCCACATTACTTATCCACATATGTTTCTGYTAATTCACAAATAACTAATTCTTAAWCYATTTTTCTTTTTTTTTTTTCTACCTAATTTATATTCTTTTATTTTTTTAATTTTTTTTTACAATTTTTCCTTTTTAGTTATTTTTTTTCGTTTTCAGTGCTCATATCACTTAGCTGAGATCATGATCCAGTTGAATCATGCTGTCTTGCGCTGCAGGCAAATACAAAAAAGAACRACAAAAAATATGGAATAAACATTGTTATTATGTTTAGTCATTTTTTTAATTGATCTTTTTATCTTAATAGTGTTTATATTAATAAGAGTATTGGTTCTTCAGAGATATTGAAGGTATACTACATTTGATATGTTCCTTAAACCAAAAAGGGTATCAAATAAAACAAATCAAATAAAAATAAACTGATTTTTTGTAAATTATACAAGCTATGGCCAAACAGTTTGCATTCATTTCAAAAAATTATTATTATTTCAAAGGAATTGTATATCTCTGTAAATTGACTTGTAGATAATAGTCAACAAAGCACCCAGTATTCTTATTAATACATTTGGAGTAACACTATTTGCTTGTTATCACTGCTGGATAACGCTGCTGCATGTCCACTGGTTCATTCTCGCCAAAGGAGAAATAAGCACCTGAATTGAAYTTTTCCAAAAAGGTTTCGTCTAGATCAAGACCCAATTCAAGATTCAAGTCCAAATTGGTTCCAAARTCCAGATCTACATTGGAAAARGTATTGTATGAAGAGAAATCTTCTTGTTTGTCATCCTTCAACGTGGTTGTTGAAGACTCAGGGGAGTGAGCTTCAGTAGGATTTTTTGACAGAGGAGAAATGTCATCGTAGGATAGCTTTCTCTTCTTAGAAGTTGGTTCATCATCGATCTTGGGAATGGATGAGTTCACAGTTCCGTTTTCCTTTTCAAAGAGTCTCTTTTCTGACTTCAAATCATCGATATCCTTTCTCAAGGAGCAAAATAGAGCGTTGTTATTCAATTCCTMATTGGAGTCCAAAACATTGTGTTTGGCCAACATGTCAAACAACAACTCGTATTTTTCAGATGTTTGTTCGTATAAGTTCAGATAAAATCTCTTTCTTTCACGGGACTTGTGAGCTGCTCTTCTGTTTCTCAAGATTCTTTCCATGTTCTTCTGCTCCTTTTCTTCAGCTGTGACAGCTTGTTTTCTAGGTCTGACAGAATTGGAAGTTGATGAATTTTGTTTGGCCATAGCTTGATTATTATTTTATTTGTTTATGGGAGGTTAATAAGTAAAGAAACACACACAAAAGTAGTACCTTGGGTCTTTACCTTTTATTTTTTTCCAATAATAAACCATTAACTAGGATATATATAAAACTAGCAATAAAAATATTCACTATATAATTATCAAACAAAAACTGATCTAACTAAAAATATATGATTCCTTGACTTGCCATAAACTTATATATGTTTCATATGTTTTAAAAATAACTTTAAATTATGCTACAAATTGGCCTGACATATTTTTACGGACAAAAAGAGGGTGGCTTACCGGTTCTTCTTGTGCGTGCATTTCTAAGCAATTAGCAGCACACACATTTTTTATTTTCAATACATTTTTGTATATTTTTTTTGTAACAGTGAAAATGTGAATGATCCAGACTGTTTTCACAGTTTTTATTTTTGGTACACAGACAGATCAACTCTACTAGGTTAATGTAGACGACTCTTCTACTCATATGTAACACTCTGCTTTACTAACTCTACACCGTTTGATTAACATCCTTGTTGGCCGTTAACTCGAACATGATTCTATAAACAGCAGTTTTGCCAATTGTCTTTAGTTACCCGGATGCTATCTTCGTATAAGGGGTGGGAGAAAAAAAGATGACAAGAATGTAAATACTTCTAATTAAAAAAAACACATCACACCTCTAACATTATTACTTGATAACTTGATCCTCTATCTATAAACTCATATCAAGAAACACAACCCTCAAAAAAAAACAGACTACACGTAATCACCAAAAAAAAAAAAAAAACATGTCTAATACAACTAATGCCAGTGATAACAAGTCTGTAGCATCTAGAGACAGTGTGTCCTCTGACTACGATGATAACAAAATAACCGAGTCCATCCCCTTCCCTACTGATGACCTTGAGCCAGACACTTTAGCAACAAGACTCATCAACTCAGAAAAGTCCAGATCAACCTCACTGAGCATAAAGCCTGTCAAGGACCACAGAAGAAGACGTTCCTCATCCATCATATCGCATGTGGAGCCTGAGTCCATAGAGGATGAAACAGACCAGCAACTGTCATTGAATGCCAATGTCTTGTGGATAGACCAGAGAGGCGCCTGGTTGGTGCACTTCCTGATCATCACCATTCTCAAGGTCATCATCTCACTGCTGTTGAAGTCAAACCATTACACGCATATCACGGAAATGTCATGGACGTTGACAAACACTCTCTACTGCTGCGGTTCATACATAATGTTCCACATGATCAAGGGATCGCCTTTTGATCTGAATGGAGGGTGCTTCGATAACCTTACCATGTGGGAACAGATTGACCATGGTGAGCAGTTCACCCCAGCCAGAAAGTTCCTGATTCTCTTCCCAATTGGATTGTTCTTRATCTCAACACACTACTCAAGATTCTCCCTGATGATGTTCATCTACAACTTTGTTGTTTGTGTCTGTATCGGTGTCATTCCAAAGCTCCCTTGGACACACAAGCTAAGAATCAGAGTTCCTGGAATATCAGGTCCGCAAACGATCTCATAAGTGGCATTTTTTAAACTTTAGGTAAATCAGATAATTATATGGAAAATAAAGGTGGGGGAAAAAGGACCCCGGTATATATAATCACTCTTTTAATTTAACATCCTCGTAAACATCAAATCTTCTTTGGAAGGTGATTGGAATGGCTTGTCTGACCTCCTTGATGAACTCGCCATCCAAGTCACAGTTCAGAATTTCCTCGCCCTCACCAGCTTCACAAACAACGCCACCCTTTGGATCAACAACAATGGARTGGCCATAGGCCTTGTAAACAGGCTCACCAAACTCATCAACAATACCCTCRCCGGCTCTTGATGGGGAACATAGGATTGTGTAGATCTGGTTGTCAATGCTTCTGGCCTTTGCCARRCTRTGCCAGTGCAATGGACCMGTGACTGTGTTGAATGCTGATGGGTAGATCATGCATGMCGCGTTCTTCTGTCTTGCAGCGTACATGGCACCCTCGGGGAATCTCATGTCATAGCAGATTCCCARTCCAAAGTCCAGACCTGTCTTTGGGTCGCTGATTGTGGTTAGCTTGTCACCAGCGGACAAGGTCTTGGATTCCTGGAAGGTTATCCCATTAGGGATGGAWATGTCAAACAGGTGRAGCTTTCTGTGYTTRCCAATCAACTCCCCATCAGAGTTGAAGACCAAAGAGGTGTTGTAGATCTTGTTGGTGGATGGGTCGATCTCAGGTATGGATCCACCAATCAAAAGGATCTTGAAGGTCTTGGCAATCTCAGACAACTTGAACACACTTGGGGCCTGTTCCTTGTCATTGAGAACAATAGGCTCAGCATACTTTCTGAACAGCTTGACAGAGTAAGGGGCATTGAAGCATTCAGGCAAAACAACAACCTGGGTCTTTGGATACTTGGCCAGGGCCTCCTTGATCAAGTCCTCGGCTCTTTTCAAGTTGGCCAGCTTGTCAGGTTTGGATCCAGCCAGTTGGATGATGGAGATGTTTACTTTGTTTTTTAGCAGATTCATTGGATATTTGTTTTTTATTTTGGGTTGGTTCATAAAWTTAYTCAAAAAGATAAAGAGTTGTGTTATTCACGTACTGATTACTCATTTGAGCTAAGAAAAAATAGATACGATTGAAAATTCCGATAGCGCTGGTTAACAAAAGGCAGTATAAATTTTTGGAGAGACAAGGTAAACGTGACCTGTGTAAACAAAARAWCAACCGTTGAAGTTTACATTTAATACTTGTGTCTTTGATTATAAAATATATTTTGACATTTGTTACTTTTGGTTTTTAAAGGTTAAACTTAATTAGCTACTGTCAAATTACTGTATTTTTTATATGTAAAAAGCGTAACGATATACGGCTTACCATGGAAGATGTGCTTCCATCCTCCTCTCATTACTCAATTTCCCCATGAGGCGGAGGTTCCTTTTTCCAAAAAAAAAATTTTTCCCTCGTTGTTTTTTCAATTGCTGGTAACTGTTTTCACATTTTTTAAAGTTATGCTGGTTTGCAAATTATCTAGCATTGTTCTTTTGAAATATTAGAGATTGGTTTATTTGAGTGGAAAAAGAAATTGAAATATATAGAGAATTAAACTGAAACCTAAATAGTTAATACACGTATATTCTAGAGAAAAAAAAAAAAAACAAACTTTAATATACAGTTGTTGCATTAGCAAGCGTTTTCTTCTATTTTTTGAAATAACWTTATTCTTATACACACATTTTACTTTACTTGAAAAAAAAGTAATTGACAAAAAAACAGCATAAACATAGTAACCCAAACTAATGAGCCAACAAAGAACAAAAAAGATCAAGTTCAACATCCCACCATACTACCAGCTTCGTGAACTAGTAGGAGAGGGTGCATACGGTGTTGTGGTGTCTGCTATACACAACTACATGGTTCCCGAAACACAAGAAAAAATACAAACATCCGTGGCAATCAAGAAGATCCTGCCGATGGGGAAGCCTCTGCTCATAACCAGAACACTTCGAGAGTTGAAGCTTTTGAAACTTTTCCACAACCACGAAAACATCATCACCATATTGGATATCATCAAGCCGGACACATATGAATCATTCAATGAGGTATACCTGGTTCAGGAGCTGATGGAAACCGACTTGTCAAAGGTCATCAGCAACTCCAGGGAGAGTTTYCAGAGAACAGGAATAAGAACAATCAGCTCTGAACACATACAATACTTCACATACCAGATCCTGAGAGCATTGAAGGCCATCCACTCAGCACAGGTTCTTCACAGAGACCTGAAGCCAAGCAATGTTTTGCTGAATGGGAACTGTGACTTGAAAATATGTGACTTTGGCCTGTCAAGATGCATCCTGTCCAGCGGGTCAAACAACAAGGACATGATTGGGTTCATGACCGAGTATGTTGCCACCAGGTGGTACAGAGCACCTGAAATCATGCTGTCCTTCCAGGAGTACTCCACGGCSATCGACATCTGGTCCTGTGGATGCATTCTTGGTGAGCTTTTGAATGACGGACAGGCCGTCTTCCCTGGCCGTGACTACCATCATCAACTGTTGCTGATTCTGGAAAAGCTCGGYACACCATCCGAGGACGACTTCAACATCATCAAGTCAGACCGTGCCAAGGCATATGTGCTGTCCCTGCCAAAGTTCGAGAAGATCAACTGGAGCGAGTACCTGCCAGAAAACACAGACCCACTGGCCATTGACCTTTTGGAAAAGCTGCTGACATTCAACCCACACAAGAGAATATCCGCCAGCGAGGCCCTAAGGCACCCATTCCTGGAGAACTAYCACGATGAGAAYGACGAACCGACATACCCTCCTGTTGATGTTATCAATGACAAGTTCTGGAGAATGGACAGTGATATCAACATGCAGTCATGGGARCAGACTGAGGAAAACGAGGAGCTTATGGAGTCGTTGAAGCAGATGCTGTATGATGAGATCACTGGACCATTTTGATTTATATACCTTGGKTTTTTTWTTTTGTAATATCTAATTATTGTTTGCTATGCAATTTATACATCTGATTTCTTWTTTTCAATTACATTTCCCAATACGGAAATATGATCAATTTTTTTTTTTGAGAGTAAAAGTCTAGACCKYTKTTCCCATGTTGGGAAGAGAGAAAAAAAAATGGACATTATTGCTGAACTGGGAAAAGTAAATAAATGATAAATCAACTCCATACAAGCTTTTTAAACGGCTGAAGTGAATTTYACTTGAATATTGAATTAAAGAAAATTTTTYTTCTYTCTCTTTTTGTCTTTTCAATTTTTCAAAGTTTAAACTTATCATCTGGATGTCTCTTATTGTTATGTATATTGACTACTGTTTCAGAGATACATAATTGATAGATTWWAWAGTTGCATTACATGAACTATGAAACATCTATTTTAAGAAGAAAAGAAAAAACAAGAACTYAACCATAAAAAAAACCTTTAACACATTTCATTGCAGTGTCCACTACGCAAGAATTTTTAACAAAAAACCAGTATATTGCATATTTATATAAYACAATACAATTAGTCAGTATCTTATATTGATACAGCAGTGTAATACTAAAATGTCTGGATCGTCTGATAATAACTACAATGACAGGACAGAGAGAAACTTTTTYCACATGGACAACAACTCATCAAGAAGCAGCTTCAACTTCAACGAACAGGAGCTTCGAGATAGCCACCACACGCAGTACCTGACTGATCACCTTGAGGAAAACACTAAAGTCTCCACGAATTACAGATCACCAATGAGCAACGGCGACACAACATACYTGGAAACAGGYGGGAAAACAGCTGGTTTGGAAACCATGAATGCCCTGGACAATGTCGAGATGGGGAATGCTGCGCTGGCCTATGTGGTTGGGAGACACGAACTCAAGCCAAACAACTCACAGGTTGTGCTAAGACTCCGGGAGTCTCAGGTGAGGACACAGGGAAGTTCATCGCCGAGCAAGTCAAGCAACAGCCACAGATACAGCTACTACCAGGCCAAGACACCATCGACCAGCAACTTCTCCGAACAGGGAAACCGCCGAAACCCCCACTCATCCACAAGTGACGCAACGATATCGACAAATGTGTTGTTTGACTCGCCTGAATCCCAAGCGATCAACGAAAAGGAGGAACTCGTGCCCAGTGGATCAGGAACTGCCAATCCGGATATCCTGGAGGGGAAGGGAAACATGTTCGTGGGKTACTACAAGAACTACAACGCCACTGAGCCGTTGCCTCCACAGAATGAATCCATTTCAGGAACCAACCAGGAGGGCATGTCTTTGAACAGCACACCCTCAAACATGAACCCGTTGTCGGCAAAGATCCAGAAGGCCACACATCAGAGAAAGAGCCGGAAGGGACCACTTTTGAACACAAAGCACATGTCCATGTTCCCACAGGGGCCTGTCCAAGACTCCCAGGAGGTGTTCATATCAAGGGAACGYYTGGAGAGTGTGGTGCACTTGTCCCTGRACATGATGAGTGTGCGCTTCATGCTGCTCTGTTTGCTTGTGCCGCTCATGGGGCCCGTACTGGTTGTGTGGCTGGACAACGCAACCTTCCTGAAGCTKTCRATCTGCAAGGAAAAGACMCTRCAGGAGCTCGARGTCCTYGAGGAAAACCCGTACGCAAGCATGAAAAACAACTTCCACAACGGATACAGCACCAGGGAAATCGGATACTTTGGGATCATCGCGTTGTGGATCGAGCATGAGATAAAGAGCACACAGGACGTGCCTGCGAAGAAGGAGACACAGGAGGACGTGGCAAGAGAAAAAAAAGTCGGGTTCAAGGACACAACTTCGGTGATTAACTACCCAGTGGAAATCACAGACCCCGTCAGTGTGGACATGGACTACACACGGTTGAAGTATTACCTGAACAACAAGAAGTTTAACGAGGAGAACATCCAAAGCGAGTTTCTGAAGATTTGCCTTGGCGAATGGTGGTCRTACYTGTACCTGGTCAAGCTCATGCTTTGCCTTTACTTTGGTCTGTGGGTGATCCTGTCTATACTGTGCATAATCCTTGTGCTAGTCCTRGCRAGATAATAAAACATAAGGTTTCATAAAACATAATTTTCTTTTTTTTTAAAAGAGTGCATCGTATATAWCATAACATGTATAAATAAATCATTTTTTCCTGCTYAATCATTCAATATCATCTTCAAGTCTATTTTCACCCTACAGTTTTTCTTATTCTCTTCGTTATTTTCATCAGCTTTTCTTTTCCCATACTGCTTTGGATYCATGTACTCTCGCTGTCCATACAAAAGATCCTTCATGAGAAGATTTGACTTGTTGAACAGTCTCGGAAGTTTGTTGTGATTATTCAGCAGATTTGCATTGATCATCCCGTCTTTCAGGGCTGGCAACAGTGGCTTCACCACAGGCTTGTCGATGGTTCGTCTGCGCTTTTTGCAGACATGATCATTACTCACAACAGCTGTGCTCATATCCACTTGGCTTTCGATGTTGTGATCAAACATGTTTTTAATGTCGTTGTTACCCGTATGGTTGACTGCGTCGACAGCAGATGAGACTTCATGGGGAAGAACGAGCTGGATCAATGGGTTGATTTCAAGATTGGACTTATACTTTGTTGTCATGTGGTTGAAGTTTGTGTGGATTTCGTCAGGATTACAGAACTGGTGGTTGTTTTTCACAAGCAAGTCCCACAGGTCGCGTTGTTTGGACAACTTTGCATCAATTTCCTTCTCAGTGTCAATGCTGATTACATTATCGGCTATCAACTTGTCAAAGTCATTGAACARAGTYTTCAAGATYAGYTCRGTTARCATCGATTTGTTYTGCAATAGGGTCAAGTACTCCTTACTGATCAAGACCTTTGAGTCGTCATCTATGTTGCTATGTGAGTAGTCGTAAATACATATCTCATTGAGCTCTATGCATCTTTCACAGACTCCCTTCTCTATGTTGATACACTTGTTCTTAGAGTTTTTACACTTGATACAGGCCTTGGATATTCTTTTTTTGGGTTGTCTGTTATTGTTGATAATGTCGGATATTTTATCCATACTGCTTTCGGATAACATTGTTGGCTTTAGAATTATCTTTGGGGGTTTCGTACTTAACAAAGAACCAAATCAAAGAACAAAGATAATGATATATGAACAAAAAGATATGAAAACACACAACTATATATACCAACACATCAGTGAGTTATTTTTTTATATAATAAGAAATGATGGTAAAAGACTGCATTTATAACCATTTTTTTTTTTAAATATTCCGTAAATAAACCATGAGTTAATTGAGTGATTTATTTAGCAAATCCTAGTGATTTATGTGAATTTAATGAACCCGAAGGTAGTGCCTTTCTACCGTAATTGACGCATCCGGTTAAATTAGTCCATGCAAGATTCACCAAAAAAAATGTGTGTGGGAAAAAAAATTGTGAAACGTTAATCATCCATCATCTGATCTTATAAACCTGATAACATATTTAATTATATATAGTAAAGAATCAGTTTCCAACTTAGAACTTGGAAGCAACTAGCTCRTTCAAGGTGACAATGTCAGCAGAGAACTTTCTGATACCTTCAGACAACTTTTCAGTGGCCATTTGGTCGTTGTTCAAGTCGTATCTGAACTTGCTTTCATCGTCAATGTATGAAACCTTTTCAATGTCCAAGGACTTGGCATCTTCAGCATTCAAGACAGTTGGGACATCGTCTTGGGAGTCTTGTAGTTGGGCCAACAAGGATGGGGARATGGTYAAGTAGTCAACACCRGCCAAGGACTTGATTTCCTCAACGTTTCTGAAGGAGGCACCCATGACAATGGTGCTGTAGTTGTATTTCTTGTAGTAGTTGAAGATGTCCTTGACAGAGATCACACCTGGGTCCTTTTCACCAACGTAGGAGTCAATGACACTTTGGTCCTTGGTGTTGGCCTTGTACCAGTCCAAGATTCTACCAACGAATGGAGAAATCAAGAATGAACCAGCTTCAGCACARGCAACAGCTTGAACCTTGGAGAACAACAAGGTCAAGTTACAGTTGACTTCGTGTTCCTTTTGTAAGATTTGAGCGGCCTTAATACCCTCCCAGGTGGAGGCAATCTTGATCAAGACTCTGCTCTTGTCAATACCTTCTTGCTTGTARAACTCAATGATTTCAAGGGCCTTTTCAACAGTCTTTTCAGTGTCGAAGGACAATCTGGCATCGACTTCAGTGGAAACTCTACCTGGAACAATGTTCAAGATGTTCTTACCGAATTCAACCAATAGCTTGTCAATGGCGATRTCAGTCAACTTTTCCTTGTCKTCAATKTCTGGGAATTGCTTCTTGGTGTTTTCAACAGCAATGTCAATCAACTTGGCGTACTTTTCTTCCTTGGAAGCAGCTAGGATCAAGGATGGGTTGGTGGTGGCATCTTGTGGCATGTACTTCTTGATGTTTTCRAAGTCACCGGTATCAGCAACGACAACGGTACCAGTGTTCTTCAATTGGGAAAGRGAATCAGATTGTTTGACTTTTTTGACAGCAGACATTTTTATGCTATGAWATGTGGTATTATGGTTATTRAGAGGTTTATTAAMTTTCTTAAATAAATTAYATAGTATASATTAACWAAAWACAATTGTAATTRAAGTTTATAAAGTCAGATCAAATATWAACTAACACTTGAAACGTCAATTAATATATGTGAAGAGAAAATTTTTTTGTTCACGTAGAAAATATATTAAGGGTGTGTGTGTGGTTTTTKAAACCTTTTGAGTTTTTTTAGTCATTAATCCGGTCGACTGTTTTCCGAACACGTTTTTATTCCAGCATATGCTTATGTCCGACAACAACTTTTTTTTTTAAAAAAACGTGCACTACAACCGCTACACGAACTTCYRAAGAGATTATAATTTTATTACGTATTGACACGTGACCATTTAMTCTGAYTGTCCAAARAAAAAAAAACAAACAAACAAAAAACAAAGAAAATCTTGATCAAGTTTAATTWAATAGATTTCTCCTTTCGCTATCTTGAAATGAGATCAACAATTAGATAAAATGTTGATTGTTTKATAGAAACTTCGGAGTTAGTTGAACGAAGGTTTAAGGCAGAATCTGTTYGGGGGGTGTTATAGACATTTCCCCTTTTGGGTTAATATGTTAGACAATTGTGTTAAGATAAATCATTTAAAATAATAGTGAGAAAGCTCTCTCTGGTTTGACAGAGGACTTTCACTATCAATATATATAGTAGAAATTTGCCACCCGAGTAAAGTTCGTCAACTTTGACTCGAAGGAGAATTTTTCCATAGAATCTTTCATTCCAACAGCTTCATCGGAGATAAGCAGAGAATGACCTCGGTAATCMGAACAGAATCAGCAATAACAGGTTCGTACATGTAAAATATACGTGCGCAGATAAAGATGGTTATTTTCCCTATTGAAATAAGAAAGACTCACCAAAATGAAATGGGAYAAAATTTACCAATACTGTGGCAAGAAGGTCGCAAAAAATATGTAAAATAAAAAGCCTTCAGAATATGAATAACAAAATCGGCTAGAGGTATAACATTATATTTTATAYAAAATTTATATATCAAAACGAAGAATCAWTATACATTATAACTGTTATTTTAAATGTCCAACAAAGATCTACAACAGCCTATAAAGGCTTCCACTCAAGATAAAAAGATCATGTAGTTTATCTATGATAGAAGTGAAAAGTTTTGTTTTTTTTTTTTTTACWCCAGTTGGGTGACATTCTTGATATGTCTCACAGAGGTTATCATTCAATTTGGGTAAAAATACAAAAAACACAATGGATTATAGCTGGTGAACTTTAAGCGATGATGACATACCATTTTTTTTTCTKTAAAATGTCWSTCCACGGAGMATGTTATCGGAAATAAAACAATGAATAACCGGAGTTTGTTCACATSTGWACGCWKATRTATTTTTYTAAAACRMTCTAGAACATTGCTTAATCTATAMAAAAAAACATAGTAAAAATACGCCAAAATGGCGCATTTTGATAGAAAACGTGTTTATTAGTTTACTTACTCGTGTACTCATTACAGCTTGGTTCTATATACATGATACATATCTCCTAAACTACTATATAATTTCTATATAAATAATAGTAAGATTTCTCCTTTCCATACTTTTCTCTCCTTCAACTCTGTTGTATATTTATCAGTCACTCTTTTTGTGCTTTTCTTTACAACACCCAACTTGTGTCTCCGGATTTTTCTTCTTGTTTACCACTGTATTTCCCTTTTAGGATACTTCTATTTATACTACTTCGGCTTTAACACCTTAAAATCCATCACATTGGGGGCACAAATAATCTAGATTRAATAAKACGATCYATAAGTTGAATATAATATACACACCTTTTTGTATTCARAGTRAATATCCAACGTTTTTTKGTCTGTTTYWTCTCTAACACACATCTTMTTTTCCAAACTATGTGCAWTATGGACATTCCAATCTCACTCAGGTGTACTGGCTGTTCAATTTTTTAGGCCTGGGATATCCCCTTTATTTTTTTTATGAAACAAAAATAATCATCCAACACAAAGGTGTTGTTCCCTTTGCTTTTTTTTTCTTCCCATAAGCCATAAGCACTYCTTYCATAAAGTAAATGTGAAAACTCCATGATTTWTTTTATTTTATTTTGAAAATATTTTAAATTTTATTTTTTTTTAATTTTATATAAATAATCCTACCTTTCAATTTATTTTCTTGCTGATGTATTSTGTCTWTTTTCTAGTTTCTCTACATAATWTTGTTTAGCGTCTGTTTAATTTAATTTYTTTATATTCTTTTACTCTATCAAATTAACAAAAGACATTAATAGGACYAAAGATAATCATAAWTCCATAAACCTTTTATTTCCCCAATCCYTTTTTATCTAAAAAGACATTATTCTACATAYTCTCTTGACATAACAAATATTATAATGTCCTTMAACACTGCTGGGTTTTCTCTCAAGAGAAAGTTCCGTATTGTTATTATATCCATTCTACTGTCTATCATCATAGTTCTTACGTTGATATATTCAAACATATCCATCCACAAGTCAATTGTTACTGATTCTGTGTCTCAGTATATCAATAGTTACCTATCAAGTGAAGAAGAGRAACCTGTGGAGATTGTTGAAGAAACGTATGASTTTGACTATAAGAGYTTCAATGAAAAGCATCCGCTGGAGAGCAAGTACTCCGCCGATATCCGACAAWTGTTTTCCTACTTGAACAATGACAACAWCGACGATCAATACCAGCTGGATTCAAACACATTGAACATTGATTCACTAATCACCTACGACTTTGCCGACAAGGTCATTGAAAAGGATATTCTAAATCATAAGTACAWTCCTTTCAACCCCCATTACAAGACGTTCCTGGACTCAAAGACCCAGTCCATGGATGATATAGGACAAAATAAACCATATGACCTGGATCCTATTTTGTACTGGAACTTCTTGATAAGACAAATTGAACAGAACGTTGAATACATCGACTTTTATTGGTATGACTTCATAAACAATGTCGAGTACAACAACTTCTTAAGAAACATCCACAACAACAATGATGTGTATGAAGCTGTAAATTGTTCATTCCTAAATGACGAAATTTTTGACTTGTCTTTGTTGAACAGCTTGGAGCTACCTATATTTTTTCATCAATACAAAAACTATCAAGACACAAAATTCATTGATGAACATAAGGACATCAAGGCTAATGAAACTGTTTTRAGCAACTCTTGTAAAGTTGTAGACGAAGATCTTGARAACCAACTGTTTAGTCCAAAAATATTACAAACAAAGATAAACTTTGAWGTGAGACCTGAAGTTTACCACTTGCAATCAATGAATAGAATTTTCAACACCTTGGAAAAGCCTCTATCCATAGGGGTAATCAACATCAAGGACAACAAATTCAAGCAGGTCTTTGTTAACAACACCCCAACCTCCATTGGTGACAACTATTTGAACGCTGGCTTGTTCAATAAATACAAGGATTCATTCAATGTTGAGGACAAAAAACTAGTAGAGGACTTTGAAAGCATCGACTTCACAACCCTTGACAAGTTGTACACCACTGATGACCTGAACCTCACGCATTTGACCGAGGATGACTTTGAATTCAACTTGGAAAAGAAATACTACGAATTGTTGGCCATGGACAGTTTGAGTCCAAACCAAGCACATTATCTAGAGTCCTTGGAGACCRACATGAACAGCCACTACGCATTCCAAGCAAAGTACTTCCAAGAAGCCAATGAGGTTGCCAACACCTTTGGAAAGGGGTATCATCATGACCATCGTTTTTACCGTTCCCAAGTATCCGCTGATGTTGCCACTTTGAAAACAGGTATTCTTCAGGGTATGTTGAAGACATTCACATCAACCTTAAAGGCATTGGGTATCACTGGTTGGATGTCCCACGGTAACATGTATGGATGGATGTACAATGGTCTTCCATTCCCATACGACGAAGATATTGACTTCCAAATGCCATTGAAACACATRCACCTACTAGCTGAAYACTTCAACCAGTCCGTGCTTCTTCAAGATCCTCGTTTTGGTAATGGGAGATACTTCCTAGACTTCGGGAACTTGGGTGGTAGAACCCATGGTAATGGAAACAACAACATTGATGGGAGATTGATTGACATGGACACYGGTCTATACATCGACATCACTGGATTGAGTTTCAACGGAGAAGTCATCTCTGCAAAGCTATACCTGGAYCTTGCTGAGGTTCTTGACAAGCACATAGASGAAATCAAGAACGATGACAAGACAACGTATGATTACTCCTACTTCAAGGACCAAAGGGACCATTCATTGTCTGACTTGGAACAAAGCCTTTCTGATGACCAACTAGAGGAATACGTTGACAAGAACTTTGAAGGTGACTTGAAGGATGATGCCAAGGACTTSTTGAAAAACACCTTGAAGAACGAGAAGGAAGACTTCAACCARCTTATTAAGGAAGGAAAGAAGATCTTCTCTGCGGTAAACGATGAMGACAAGGATGAGTTYGAAAGAAAGTACAACAAGGTTCTGATTTATTTGAAAGAAATGACCAAAAACGAGAGATACGCCGTGAACAAGGARCTAGGGCTTGTGACATGCAGAAACAGACACTTTGTCAGTGTTGAGGACTACAAGATCCTCATCAACACATTCTACCAGCAAAGTCCTATTGTCCTACCTGTGAACTACATGAGTTTGCTTCACAACGAGTACAAGGTTCCTTCCAAATACGATTTTTTGGAATACGAGGGGTACATGTTCCAACCGAACTTGAACACCTGGATGAAGTCCGAGTATGTTGAAAAGGCCCTAAAGAAGAAACACTACAAGCCGTGGTTCTACAACACTGACGATGAAATCGATAATTTCAAGCTTTTGAAGGTTGACGATGGCTTGAAGAAGGATTCCTTGTTGAGCTTGGAGGAGACAGAGATCYTGTTGTTCAACATGTGTGACTTTGACGACAAGGYCACSATGWSTGTTGAGGAGTTCAATGCTGTTGTTGACATAACCAACTGGGCCTCCCAGTTCCCGCAAACTCAGTACAGATTCAAGGAGTTGGCCTTGTTGAAYGAGCTTGAAAAGCCATCAGTCATCAGCCCAGTGTTCATCAACAGCACACAGCACTTGTACAACTTCCTCTATGAAAAGATGGTTGACTTTGAAATCRGCAAGGTCAACGACGGTAACAACAAGCTGTACAAGGACTCATTTGAGTTCCTCAAGGACTTGGAATTGATGTATGGCCATGAGATATACGGCTACGACATGACTGAGATCTGCAGATCTCACATCCTGCCTATAATGAAGAACTTGGAGGATGCAAAGTTCAAGGAAGTTGACTTTTTAAGTGATTACAACTTTGTGGGCAAGGATGTGTGGGTGATACCCGGAGATAACGACAAGGACAAGGATGTGTACRASTCATACAGCCATGATATATATTCCAAGGAGGACTGATTCCAGCGCTATTATGTAATATTAAGATATTTAAGTCTACCTTTTTTAGTTATTTCTTTTCACTGATCTGTGTACGATTCTGCTCTGTTCGTGATAAGATTAGAGCACATTCTTGGATCAAAATAAGGTTTAWCTTTTCTTTTCCGGAAAAAAAGTTTCCAAAAAAAAAAAAGAGCCAACGGAAGGAGAAAAAAAAAGAAAGATTTTTCTCTTGTTAAAAACWTTATTRAATTTGAAAATGAGGACAAAGTCCATAAACACAGCTTYTAACTTAAAGAAAAACGACCAAACAAAGTTTTTTTTTWCATATATATTACAGAGTTGATCAATACTGTGAATGCGATATCAATTTTTGGGCCATAAGCTGCATAGATCCTATGGCACCCGAAAGCTGGTTTCATCAGTCATTGTTGTTCTTCTGTTTATCATAGGATTATTGACGATACAATACAAGAACGATCCATATTTGATAAACCATCCCAAGGACTCCAAGTATAAGCATATTGTGGACATTGTGTTCAAGCTAATAAGTGATAATGRYCAYTTRCAGACACATGAACTCACGGARGATYTGTTCAAYCATCAATTCGTTCCATTCAGGGATATCAACAATGACCTGGTTCTWAATCAGATCAACAACCACACTCCWTACGACATGAATCCTAATCTATACTGGGCGATTCTGCTAGAACAGATTCTTCACGATCCTAGCAACATCAAGTTTGCATGGTATGACTTCGTAGAGAATAGACAATACAACAGTCTTTTRAGAATCCATTACAACAAGTTTGAGAATGTGAAAATTTCATGTAAAACCGTSAACTTCAAGAGTATACCCAAGGACATTCTGAACTTGGATGGGTCTTTCATGTCCTCAAACTCATCTTTGCCAGAAACATTARGAACGAATGGTATATTYATAAAGGATTTGATCAATAGATACACATCATCAAGCTTTTTAATTAAAAACAAAAATGGCCAGTATGATCCACATCAGGTCTGCATAGACCAAGACCACAAGCTGAGTRTYTTYCACAAGGARGCCAAGGAACATTTGCAAAATGTTGATTTCTACTTGTCTCCWTTTCTACAAACTGAGTTGAGAGCCAATGTCAGACCAGAGGTTTACGGATTACAAGCAACCTCATATGTCATCAATAACCAAAAGGATCCGTTGGGTGTGATATTGCTAAAGTTTTTTGACTACAACAAGGAAATATATAATTGTGGATTGAGGTATTATGATATAAATTCAGAGAAATTCCAAAAGGACAATAAAACTCCTTTGATGGGTGAAAACTATGATACCCTCGGGATTTATGAACAGTTCAAAGATCAAATTTCATTAAATCAAGAAGATCTATTAGCCAAGTTCAACACTTTGGAGTTTGATTTAAACAACGATGAACCGATACAGCCATTGGAGCTTCCAAAGGATAGATTTTTATTCAACATCAAGGCAACAATAAAAAGACTGGAATCCATGGACTCTTTGACCAAGTCACAGACCAACTATCTTGAATCATTGAAATACTACAATCAAATACATTACTCACAAGCCACAAAGCACTTTGATGAGCCTGGTTCTATTTTACAATTCAGGGGCAAGGGTAACCATTATGACTCCCTGTTTTTCCACACAAATAGACTGGAGGAGAACCCACAGCTGAAGCAGGCTAGCATCCACAATCTGCTGTTAACCCTGCAGAACCTTGTGAGCGGGATGGGTCTTGCGGGCTGGATATCACACGGAAACCTGCTTTCCTGGTCGTACAACGGCCTGAACTTCCCCTGGGACGAGGATGTTGATTAYCAGATGCCCATCCWGGATTTGCACAAGCTGGCCGAACTCGCAAACAACACGATCATCCTGCARGACCCACAGTATGGGAACGGAAAGTATTTCTTGAATGTGGGGAATCTGCTAGGGAGAACACACGGGAATGGGAAAAACAACATCGATGCAAGACTGATTGATGTGGACACTGGTCTGTACATTGACATAACGGGGTTGAGCTACAATGGAGAGGTTGTYTCAGAAAGACAGTATGACATGCTGTTTGATTTTTTCAAAGACAACATGGATCATRTGGAAACATGGCTGGAAGAGGGCAATGATCTACRGGATGATTCCACAACGGATATCGAYAAGTTGGACTCAAATRTGTACCTGAACAAGTTAACCAGAGATGTGGTTATTGACAAGAAGGAGAGACAAAACATGATCAAGAAATGCAAAGACACCTTAGTCAAGGAAAACAACAATAAAAAGAAGATTTGGGAAAATATACCTAAKGATCCAAATGACATTGATGAGGAAGATCAGAGAATTTATGATTTAATTCATGCTTATTTGTACGACATAACATATCAACAAAGACTACACATGAACATGAAGATGGACCTTGTCACTTGTAAAAATAGACACTTTTCAAAAACTGCTGATTTGCAATTYCTAAGGCCAACATTTTTCCAAAGAATTCCYCTGTATGTTCCTGCTGGTTATTACAGCCTGTTGACTCAGGAATATAAAAAAATAGACACTGAAAATAACATCCATGATGATTTCTTGGAGTACCAAAGATATGTGTACYTGCCTATACTCAAGACATGGATTGATAAACAGTCAGCAGCAAGTTTCTTGAACTTACCACATAAGATTTTCAATGAGGGTGATTACACGAACGATGACAACTGTGTTAACTTAAGTGATGAAAGCATCAACAATTTGGACCTTGAACAAAGTGAGTTGCTATTAGTCAACATGTGTGATATCAGTGGCCATAAGTTCAACAACATATTAACAATCTCGGATATTGCTGAACAATTTGACCAAAAGAAGTATAGATACTCGGAGTTGAAAGTTGAATTAAACAGTGGCATTGACAATTACTTTGAAACACAAATGTTCAGCTTGAAACCGCATAATCAATTTCATATCGATCCATATCTCCTCAACAATCTTTACGAGAGATACTTTGAAAGCGATAGACCTTATGAAAAGGATGTTTGTTTGAAGAATGTTTTCAGTGTTATTCAAAACATGGAAGATACATACAGTGCCTTGTAATTGAGAAAAAAAAAWAAAATAAATAAGCATTAACCAATTGAGCTATTATATATTATGTGAATGCATTTTCGGCTTGTAAAGAGGCTTTATCAACTCATCGCCTTTTCTTTGTTGTTCCTTGTATTCGTTAATTTTGGCTAGGATCTCCTTTATAACCACATGACCCTCTGAATCCAGAGGAGATGTTGAAATGGTATCAACGTGTTTCACATCCTCTGCCTTATTACTTTCCTTTTGTGAGTCTTGAAGCAGCTTGGATATCAGTAGGGGTTCACGTTTATGTGCTATGGCCTTGGAAACGTCCTCATTCTGTTCACCCAAATCAATACACGTTTGGATTTGCTTGAAGTATGGATCCTTGAATAAATCATCTATGCTGTATCTTTCCTCAACTTTGATGGATACCAATCTACAGAAAACTCTTGACAAGTCTCTGGTTTTGAACTGGTGCAAGAACTTTGTTTCAACACTAGGTCCTTGGGGATACTCTGTTTTGTTGGCATATTGTGACCATTGTTCAAAGAGGTTCTTGTATTCTCTGAAGTTCAAATCCTGCTTTGTTGGTTCCTTGAACGGGTTCTTCGTGGCCAGCATTGTGTACAGCAAAATACCTAAGGACCAAGAATCAAACAGCTTGGCATCGTAACCGGCACTTTTGTCCTTTGCACTCAGCGGATTCATCAGAGTTTGCTTCTCATTGAATTTGTAAACTTCCGGAGGCACATACGGAGCTGACCCCGCATATGTGTAACAAATAATGGGCTTGTCACCTTCTTCTTCTCTTATTTGGTTCATGGTCTTGATAAGATTTGTGCGTGAATCATTTTCTTCAGTTARTATATCATCCATACWCAAGACTTTCTTTTCAATATCGAAGTTGCATATACTGATACCAAAGTCAATGATTTTGATGATACCGCTTTCATGAAGAAGAACATTTTCAGGCTTCAGGTCTCTATGGGCGATACCAATTTCATGAAGATGCTTCAAACCTGAGGCAATCTGCTTGAACAGACATAACTTCTCCTCGAATTTGTACAACGGCCATTGCTTGGAAGTGATCAAAGAAAACAAGTCWCCCTGTGGACAGTATTCCATTATGAATCCCCATCCTCTGGACATGCTGGATGTGGTTGAGATCTTCAAGACTTGAAATGTGTTGATGATGTTRATGTTCCCCATGGTAATTTTAGAAACCAAGTATTCCTTCAAAATTCTGTTGTAGAACTGATCGTCGTTTTCATCATTAAGCAGCTTGAACTTTTTCAGAACATAAACATTCTTCAATGGTTTATTCTTGACAAGCTTAACCTCAGATGAACCACCTTGACCTATACTCTTCCCATTGTTGAGTAAATCAAAGTCATCAAAGAGGTTATCRTTGATRCTTTTGAATATTGATGGTAGCTTTTCATTAGGATCCAGGATGGGCAAAGTCAAGAGATTTTGTTTGCCATCAGTCATGTAGAATCCCAAAGAGCTCTGTTGAGAGCTTGATGTGTTTTCTCTAGAGTTGTTTCCAGAACTGCTGAACTGTTGAGAGGGTGAGTTTGAAAAGTTGKGAGTTTTGGACAGAGTACCAAATGGGTTGTATATTAGTGGTTTTTCTTTGTGAGGGATATCCAGCTTGTTGATGAATGGATTGGAGTTGTRTGGCTTTCTCTTTGTAGATAGGTTGTCTAAGTTGTCAGCAGTTTGACTYTCCTTTAATTTATAAGAGCTCTTTTTTGAGTTGAATAAATTAGTAAATTTYTTGAAAGACTTGYTGTGCTTGTGATCATTTAGCGATAATGAGGTAGCAGCCTTTGTTATAGACTTGTTAGTATCTTCCATGTTTTTTTTTTTTTCAAGAGWAAAACAAGAGTGAACAATTAAGTCTTAATATTTGGTTTTATGGTTGTTGTCAATTGAATTATAACAATTGAATAAATAACGTAAAAGAAGTTAACTTATATATATCATCATGACTAAATTATGTCTTGTGAATATATTTTCAATCAATGTTTCACCTTGTTTTCGTTGCAAGGGAAAAAAATTAAAACGTTCCTTTTTTTCTCCCCCGAAAAAGCTGTGGACCCGTCCAGGTCACATGGCTCCTGGGAAAAACCATGGACATAACACTATTACCCGTTAAATCCATTCCGAACCCCTTAAAAACCACAACTACGTACATATCTGAAACTRTCACTAATAGAAGCATTACATCYTTMYTCGCTGTTAACTGTCCTACATGTATGTCTCCTTTGTATCCACATCCCTTGAGGGTACTTTGTTTTCGAATTTATCCATGTACACCYYATATACCTCTATTATGTCTTCTTCGTAGAGCAGATTGTCCTTTGTTACCCCTTCATTTGACATGCCCTTTTCATTGAATATCTTCAGCATCCCTCCCACAGTGACCCTTTCCTTTACACTCATCACTTCATCAACTGTTATACCGCTTACGTCATAATCATTCATGGATTGCTCCACTATCTCCTTGAAGTCATCGTCACTGTACTCAACCTTTATATGGTTYTCTATTCTTCCTGGTCTCAACACTGCTGGATCGACCTTATCTGGCCTATTCGTAACACAGACAACTATTAAGTTCTTGTTTGATATCAGAGAATCAATACCRTCAAGTTCAGTAAGAAAYGTGTTCACCAATTTATCCGTGATGCTTGAGTTATCATCCCCCCTTCTTGGCAACAGTGTGTCTATGTTGTCAAGTATTATAAAGTACAATCCATTGTTGTTCTTGATGTACTCTCTTCCTTCTGAGAACATCGTTCGTACATTTTTTTCAGACTCCCCCACATATTTACTAATCAAGGATAAGGTATTATAATACTTGAAGTAAGAGTTTTTTGGTACTATTCTATGTTTTTTTACCAAATACTCACTCAAGTAATTTATTATTAAGGTCTTCCCCATGGATGGTAATCCGTAAATCAAAATGTTCAAGTTYTCAATCTTTTGAGCCTCGTACAACTTTTTATAAATCACMGTTTTATTAAAAATACTGGTTATTYTGTCCATTGTAGTRCTGATACCATACACTGGCTTTCCTGAARTTGTGGTATCTACAGGATTGACTTCTTGAACATTCTTGGGTCTTTTGGATATTTCAACATAATCAGCGATATCCTTTTTCATGTTAAGGTAGTCTCTATAATCATTTACTTGTTCTTTGTAACAAAACTTCAAACTGCTACCTTTATTGTTAATCAAAWACAGATCATCAAAGAATCGTGGAAACTTAGTGTCATCYTCAAARTCTTCACTTTGTAAAATTATTTGAATACTCTTGTCATTACTGACYATCATATCTTCAACAAAGTTATTCAATTCCAAAAAATATGCTTGCCATTTGTAATAACTGATGCTTATTTTTTCTTCCTTTTTCAACACATCATTGATAAACAGGTAATCGGCATTTTTTATTAGCACTGTGATGTCCTTGTTACATTTAGGCACAAGCTTTTTRAATTCGTTCAAAAACTTCTTCATCAAGTCATAGATGYTCACTTTTTCATCTCCAGCTTYATTCAATTTAGTCTTTTTTCCAAAAACGTARATGTTCAACAGATCAGATAAACTCATCTTCTTATCCTTTATGGCATTTATCAAAAATGGAACATCTATTACAAYAATCTTCTTTCCAGCAGCAGCATAGTGTAAACACAGCTTATGTATTTCGTARACTTWACCATTATTCATATTGATAAGATTCATCCCGTGGGTAATGCATGAAGCCTYAACTGTCATRTCACTGCTTAGATACTCATACTTTTCTACGTCAACCGTGTTTGAACTAGCTTTGRTGTTAAAGTCCAGYTCAAATTCMTCTCCATTGGTTCCTATTGTTTGTAACTGATTRTCAACAACGTTCAAGARGTTTATGCATATTTGGAAGTCTTCCAATTGMTCCAAAGGCTTGACTATACTTKKACTAAAATTTGTCAGYGGTTCATTATCTTTGAATAAGGTTGTGTTAGRGTTGATGAGATTRTAAAGGTAATYAGAAACATAAACGTATYYGTTATCCACACYATCYAATACTTTGTTGTASAMTTTAACATTWCCACCTATGTATCTAATYTCTAACTCTAYATCTGGAGTCAACTTTATAATRTTTTCACYTGTGCCTATYARTGTACACTCGATYAYTCTSTTTTTCAAATAAATGAACTCYTTTTGATTCATWAGYAAAAACCTCTTGTACTCTGGCAAACAATTAATGAAAAAGACTTGGTTGTTATTTATGTAATCGAARTCCTCCTTTTTATRAATMATTAGGGWATATTTCTCTATTTTCGTTACTGACCCTGTAGGGCAAGCCGCAAGTTGCAATACCTTACTATTTYTAATTTTGTCATACAATATCTGATTGTTAACAATAATTGTRAATTTACTRGTATTATGATCATTGTTGACGCCGCSATTCCAACTTAATATCTCATTGTGAGAATCTGTGTATATTAGTAAATCCTGTATGATTATGTTTGAGTCATCAACAAAGTCAACGGCAACGTCATTTAAAGCTAAAAGGCTGTCTTGAAATGCATCAAATATTATATCAAAATCTAGCACTTTTTCAGCATGAGCTAGSAATTCTTTCAGTAAAGCCATGCGTGTACGTTTTTTTGGGTATTACTCTTATTGCTATTTTTTGTCATACATTTATTATCATCTATCTTAATTTTTTTTGATGAAACTTTTTGAATTTTTTTTTTTTCAACAAATACAYACAAACCAAAGGTCACTATAAACATTGAAGWAGAAAGAAACAGAATAATCCTACAAACAAACTCAATTAAATATAATGATACAGTTTTTAATGATAATGAACGATTGCGGTGTTGTGAGGTACCGCAAAGTGTTCGTCAATGATAACACTTTTCTTCTGGACAACTACAAAGTTGCATGCATATACCAACACATTTTGAAAACGAAGAGCACATTCACAAATAATTTCAAAGTAGATGACTCATTTGAATCACATATCACATACAGGCAATACGCCAATTTGTACTTCATTATCGGATCCGACTCTGACAAATACACTTCCAAGTATAACATTCTGATACACAATCTTGTGGAACGGATAGACTTAAAGTTCAATTATATAAGCTCGGAAGCCAATATAATCAGCAATAATTTGGTYATCAATGATATTATAGAGTCAATGAATATAATTTGATCTTCAATATATATACTAATAATACAAATATTCGTCACTGCTTAGTTGACAATGTGCAACAATATCCACTATGATCTTGTTAACCTTCTCAATGCCAAGGCCAGTTACATTAACATTTTTAAAGTGATTGTTCAGGTACTCTTCTTTTTCAAATTTTTGGCTAAATATTTCCTCAAACTTTCCCTTAACGTTGCTTTGGAACTTTGTTGTCTCATAAATCTCTTCGCCAAAGCCCTTGTTGTCCTTGTATGAATCATTAGTCAAGAAAATGGTCAAATCTGGCTTCAGCAACCCTATGTCTGGCTGCAAACACCAGTTCAAGTCCATGCCKRSAACRYTCTTGGCTGCACTGTATGCCAARCCAGAATAAACATATCTATCCAAAATGCAATCAACACCAGCATCCAGCTTGGCCCTGATTGTCTCTTGGAGCTCCCATCTGTTACTGCTGAAAAGCAAGTGTATGCTCTGGTCGGAAAGCTGCATGTTCTTTGTCAAGTACTCGTTGATGATCCTTCCTATAGGRGTTTCTCTGTTTGGGAACTTGTAGTATTCAAAGTTGAGGTCCTTGCTCAAAAGCGTGCATTGGGTTGTCTTTCCCGTACGGTCCAAACCCTCAATCAGTATCAATCTTCCTCTCTTCCCRGTCATGTTTTRTTRTCYGTATGGATRYAGRRTTTATATRTTWTGGTWTAWTRATGGTGYTGAWGSTATAAATCTACAYCAAACAKTGATAGTGTTTTTTTTTAAAAAAATATATGAATCTTTGTTTTTTCGCGTAACAGTAGTTTTTCAGAAAATAGATAATCACYTAGAGGATATATAAAAGAAGTACGCCACTTATGTCTCACCATGAAATCTATAGCAGAAYTCTGMTGTATATTACATTGATTATTCATAAACCAATTTTCATACGATAAATAATCTACTTTGCTTTAAAAAGAGTTGTTCCCTCTGTAGTGATYTATACATCAGATGCASCTCCACACGTGAYRGCTTCYGTTCAKGTCGGACTTATTTMACTTCTCCATAKTGAAAATCTGATAATGATTAAAAAGTTTCTTTTTTTTCTCAATCTTTTTTTTTTTCAMAATATTTCAAACTACATCATCTATTGAACTRAACCAAGACACACTATCACAAACATACACTTGTACTATCCATATTCTTTTTATAAGTACAACAGAATGCTAAGGTACTGTAGCATAAGTAACTTACGATATGCATCTACACTCACGAGAGCYCCTTTGCCAAACACAGTGAAGGCGTTTTTTGGCAAACCAGGCCATGAAGTGTCCACTTTTTTGAACAAAYTGAATGAAACYGAGTTGAACACAAGAATCGGACCWACTGAAGTTGACGACATTTTGGTSTACTACAAGCTGATACAGGACACCGACCACGCGAACCTGACCCTGGCCGATATCATGAGATTTGAAAACAAGATGCTTGGTGTCACTGTGAACCAACTGGAAAATCCCATGATCATGAACGACACCTTTGACAAGTTTCTGAAAAGAAAGCAGTACTTYAAGTACCTGCTCCTGCTGAAGCGTCTTCCCGCCACAAGGGAAAAGATCGTTTACGTGAACAAGTTGCTGTCCCACTACATCAAGGATCTGCATGATTACGACTGTGCTATTTATCTGTTCAAAAAGCTTATCAAGGATAAGTGGAGTCCTTCTGACCATACATACTCAACCATGTTCACGCTGAAGACCAATGAAAACAAGGAGCAACGATACCTATACTTCAAATACAACAGTAAGGAGACCTTTTACCGGAATCTTATAAAGGACCTGACTGATGCCATAGCCCACAGGAAACCACATAAACTAACGAGCAAGGTTTCCTGTCCTGAAGAGGTTGTGATCAATGCATTCAGATTCAGTAGCAGAAACTTGAGCTTTGGCAACACTGCCATGCTGATGGATAAGCTGGTCACAAATGCGCCGCGTTTCGTCCCATCAAAACATGTTGACACTTTTGTAAACAACCTGTATATGATACTGTGGAGATCATTGAGCGAGGCCTTGTATGAAGTGGATCATGAGTTCAGTCCAAGGGCCAAAACCGTCATTAAGGAATGTTTAGAAAAGAATTTGAAAATGGACGATTTGGGCGATGACGTGAAAGATGTTGATATTGAAGAGGACACTTACATAGATGAAAACACAGGAAAGCTGGAGTATTCCTTCAACGGGCGAGCCATAAAGAAAGAGCTGACAAATGATGAAAAGTATAARCTTCAAATTCAAAGACTKTACAAGGAATCGTTGAATGTGGTTTTGAAYGATGATGATTTCTTTGAGTACACAGGCATGATTCTGAAGTCACAGGCCAATGTCAATCAGYACTCATTGATGCAAATCATGTCCACTCTGAAGAATAAAATGTTCTTAAAGTTGACTAAGCCAGAAACTAAAAAAGAAATAATGCACACTCTCTATTTCATCTTTGCTGATTGCTTTGTCCCATTGAATGACAAGGTCAATTATGAACTAAAGGCGATTAAGGACAGGATATTGAGAGAAACACCAGAGTTCAAGGAATGCAGATCAATGAAGATTTTCTACAACAAGCTAAATGGATTGAATAAAAAGTCTTATTGGAACGCACCAGCTATTGAGCAGTTCAATGTTCTTCTAACATCATCTCCGGACAACCTGGGGTTGTACATGAGCATGAAGGACTACATATTATCTGAAGAGTTTTTGAAGAGAAACAAGGGAAAGAACTTTGTTTACAGCAAGTGGCTGTCAGATYTATCYTACTTCAATGAAGGAAACCCGGGTCTGGCCAACAACTTGAGAATGAAGTACCTGGAGGAAGATTTCATGGACTTGTTAGTCACAGACGTCACWAGCCTGTTGAGCACATATGAYTTCTACCTAAAAACATGGTTCGTTTACGGCTATAAGAGTGGCTTGCAAAGCGAGGCTGCAGTTTATAAAAACATGGCAAGGTTGGCAGAGATATTCATTGAGAAGAAAAATAAGCTGGGATTGAAARATGARGGTCTTGAGAAAACCATATTGGATAARTATCATGAAGCSTTCACTAAKTTAAAACAAGGCCATTCTGTTATTTCTAAAAGAAAATCARAAATAACTYARTMAATGTACCAGATCTCAATATAAAGTTCCTGTAAATAWATATATATATAAAACTTGTATATAATAATGCATAAATGAATCAACGTGGCTGAAGTTATTCACTACTCTTTGATCAAATCTTTAGGTTCATCCTCCGCTTTATTCACGCCCGCCCTATTTCTCCTCTGTATCACATCCTTCTTGAGACTCAAAGGTCGGTTGACCCCATGCAGCTTGTAGAACAATCCACACGCATTGCACAGAGGATCTCCCGACACTGAACGTCTCCAAAGTGGCGTCTTTTCAGTCCCACAGTTTGAACAAGGTCCCGTGGTGACCTCGGATTTCTTTGACGTTGATTCCTGGTTGCTTGACTTTCGTCTGGTCTTCTTGGGCTTCCCCTCAAGCGACGTGCATGTCTTGGCTTCTGTGTCGTCATCAATGATGACATCCTCAAAGATGTTTCGTTGTTCCGCGATGGACTTTTTCTTCRATGTGCCTTTCTTCGTGTCTGAGGCATCAAACTTGAACAGGTAGTCGGCCTTGTTGTGGCTGACAYTGGATGATCGACGTGACTTTGGCTTCTGTATGCTCTTGCCCTCGTCCGTAATGGGTTTTGCTGGCTTGGCACCTTTGTTTTTYTTGCCCAACCCAGGCTTGTTGACATCTGTCAGCAACGTGTGCCACTCCTCCTGCTTGAAGCTGTTCACTTCATCGTGGATTGTGTCGTTGCCTATGATTCTGTTTTGGTTGTGGAAGTTTGAGTTGCTGTTCATTGATGATGGCGTGTCAATGTCGAAGTTGAAGTTGTTGGGGTCAAACCCGTTGTGTTCATTTTGAGTTGTTCCCTCCTTAGTGTTGAAAACACCCGAAAAGATGTCTGTCAGTTCATCAAAGTTGTATTGAAATCCGTTTGTATTTCCATTTTTACTGAATGTTTCCAACTTTTCGTTTTCATGGAACAAGTCCAATGACTCATAGTCGTCATCGTCATCAGCRATTGCTGTGTTGCTGTTATTATTTTTGGCGTAYTGWARAAAATCCAGATTACTTAACTTATGAAAATCTGACTCTGCAAAGAAGTCATTAGTGTAACTTGGTTGTGGWAYAATGTTGTCCTTCARGAAAAACCCAGGTTTCATGTTRTAATTGGARAATGATGATGATTGTGGTCTCATGTTGTCATTAGGAAARTKTTCGGAGATACTTAGTCTTTTGTTAYTKGAYTCTTGTGGAGCCAGCACATTGCCATCTGGTATGAGACCTATAAAGCCTGATTGCTCATAACCTTCCTGTTGGTTTAAAAAGCCATTGACGGAACTCGTGTTACTTGAATATGATTTGCTCAAGTATTCAATTGGCTGTCTTTGTTGAAGAACCGGGGTGTTGTCTGCTGAGTTCATTCTTGAAAGTCTTCTGTTCTTGAAAAGCTCATTGACAGAACTTGCCACACTGCTGGCTGATCTTGATCTGTTGAATTGTGAGTTGGTGTCGAGGTCCATGTTTTTGATGGTGTTTGAAACACCTTGATTGATATGYTCATTGAAGATGTGTATTGACGAGTTAGATCTGCTGTGATTCGATTGACTCATGWTGTATCGTTTTGGATTGCTAATTGTTTGTCTTGGTCCACACTGAATACGTTATCAAAATGTTACAATGATATATATAGYAATATATTGTAATATTGTATGACACTTCCAAGCCTAGCTTCGTTCTAAGGGAAAAAAGGGARAGGGAGAAAAAAAAAACACATGTAATTAATTCCCTTACAAACATTTTCAGCCAAGCAAAAATAACAGGTGCGTTGAACAAAAAAAACACACACGGCAATTATGTCTAGCGCTACGCTTGCATTTTTAACTTCATTATAAGGACTTAAGCACTGGGAGCATCATGAACAAGAATGTATACCTTGAAGTGAACCGCACCTAAASATCTTTTATTTCTTATTCTTGAATCTGTACTTACTCTTYCCGTATCTGGTCTTGCTTTCCTGTATCTCAAAGTACTTTCTCTTGAAGTACTTGTCTGTGTCCTTGTCATCCAAGTAGTTACCCAGTATGGACTTGTTCTTGTCAAGCTTGTTGACCATACTGTTGGTCATTGATCCGTTTATGTATGTTTTGTTCATGACACCACCATGGTTCTTACCATTGTCAAACATGTCCCCAATGATRGTACCRACTTTGTAKTCATTCACCTTGTCCATGTTGATATTCAGCTTTCTGTAGTGTCTCTTTGGGTCCAATGCATGTCTGTTTTTCAGGATCAGCAGGTTTCTCTTCAGTTCCTTGTCGTAAAACACCTCATACTCCGACTTTTTGCTTATCTTTGTGGATTTGTGTACATCATCGTTGAGGGTTATGCTCATGGTGTTATCCTTTGCATCTTTTTCTGTATAGCATAGCTTATCAAATGTGTTCTTTAGCTTGGGTAATTTTTTCAAGTTCTCYTCAATYTCCTTGAATCTGTCATGCTTAGTTATGTTGTTGTCCAGCTGTAGGATATYTTCATTGTCYTCCAATGATTTGGTATCTTCTTTTTTRAGAGATGTGTTGATGGTGTCTAATTCGTCAAATAGGTTATCAAGTTGATTCAAWTCTGTCATTATTGTTATKTGTATTGGTTTATTASRWTATTTATTGCAATGTGTACAGTATAATTAGTATGATGARAAGTAATGTTAAATATTTGAAAAAAAAAAAAAGTATATCTGTTGTATATGGAATGATGAGTTATGCTGTTTCCCAAAGGGGAAAGTATTGGAAACTGATAGATATGATTASTCTAGAAAAAAAGAAAGAAAGAAACAGATGAAAAGTGATTAGCACTGTTCTTATATCCGACAATAYWGCTAAAAAAAAGAGAACAASTCTTAGATCAAAGGGACTCTTATTTACCATAAAATACACATTATCAAATACCAATTACCTTCCAAACCAAACAAAAATCAATAAACAAATGAAYAACAACAGCATTACYGTTAACTACGATACATTCATCAGAAACAACACCATACCATGCAACTTCTTAGACTATGACAACTTACTAAGTGAGGACAATGCCAAAACAGATGATCAGTTCAACCATACAAAGCTTAAGGCATTCAAGACTGTGCTGGCCAATGAGGACCTGGCATTCARCAATCTCGTAAACAAGCAGCCACATTCGTTGAACTTGGAGGAGTACACCACAGAAGAACTTTTAGAGTATAAAAGTTTCCTCAAGAGTGAAAATGAAGAGAAAACACAAGAATTGAATAACCTGGATCAAGAGTTCAATAAAATATACATGCTGAARGAGCTCCTCATGGATAAGCTTATAGACGTGAGTTTGAGTGACAATGAGTCCACTGAGGATAGCGAAGAGAATAAGCAGTCAGCCYTGAAGACACTKGAGACTGTGGTGGTTAAGAAGCTGATAAGCAAGCTTGATGACWCCAATGAGGACATGATCAGTCTKTTGAACAGTTATATATCATGATAATRKAGTRWATWKGARYWAGATACATTGTCTGTGTTATGTCTTTATCTCCGACAGTGTRTTWTCYAGAYMYCACTCGTATTTTTTTTTCTGCGTGTGACAAAAAAACACACAGCCAAAATCACGATTACCGCTTCACCAAAAAWTMRTCAATGAGGAAAATTTTTTTATACTCTCAGTTTCTTTTTTCGTAGTGGAAAATTTTTCATTAGCTTTTTTTTTTTTAYTAATTTYCCATATGRRTATACTTTCATGGAWTAGTAYCTTTTATAARCATCAGAGGTATACTACAATTCTTACAAATARWGTATATAWAAAAACCATAAACTACCACACACAACARTAATGTCCAGTGAATCTTTCCAACTGCAAATCCTTAATGATTTGAACTCATTGAGCATCATTGAATCCACCAAGACCCAATACCCAGGTGTCTCCTCCCAAGATGTCATTGCCAACTTGAACTCCTTGGTCAGCTACGACAAGATCAAGTACGAGACCTTAGAAAGCATCTACTACGACATCACCGAGGAAGGTAAGGATATCTTGAAGAAGGGTTCCTATGAACTAAGATTGATCCAATTGCTATCTGACATTGGATCCTTATCTTTGAAGGACAAGAACTTCAAGACTGAAGACATGTCTGCCAATGAAATCAAGTTGGGTCAAGCCAAGGCCTTTAGAAACGGCTGGATCACCAAGACCGGTGAGGGTAACTTGGTCATCAAGGATGGTGCTGAAGTTTCTCARCTACCTGATGTCACCAAGCAACAATTGGAACTGATTGAAAAGAACGAACTTGAAACCATTGACAACAAGACCATCCAAGACTTGAAGAAGAGAAAGTTGATTTTACAAAAGAAGACTRTTTCATACAAGGTCACCAAGGGCTCTGACTTCTCTGTTGACTTGATCAAGCCTGAAACTGAAATCACCTCYGACATGATCACCTCTGGCTCCTACAAGGACTTGAARTTCAAGCCTTTGAACTTCAACTCCCAAGGTGCCCTTCCAGAATCAGGTGCCTTGCATCCACTGAATAAAATCAAGCAAGAGTTCAGACAAATCTTCTTCAACATGGGATTCACCGAAATGCCTTCCAACCAATATGTTGAGTCCTCATTCTGGAACTTYGATGCCTTGTATGTCCCACAACAACACCCTGCCAGAGACTTGCAAGACACCTTCTACTTGAAGAACCCATTGACATCTGACTTACCAGAAGACAAGAAATACATCGAGAACATCAAGGCTGTCCATGAACAAGGTGCCTTTGACTCCATTGGGTACAGATACAACTGGAAGGAGGACGAGGCCAAGAAGCTTGTTTTGAGAACACACACAACCTCCATCTCCGCTSCCATGCTGCACAAGCTGGCCCAGGACCAGAAGCCAGCCAGACTGTTCTCCATCGAGAGAGTCTTCAGAAACGAGGCTGTTGACGCCACCCACCTTGCTGAGTTCCACCAAGTCGAGGGTGTCCTTGCCGACTACGACATCACCCTCGGCTCYCTGATCAAGTTCATGGAGGACTTCTTCAGCAAGATGGGTGTTGAGAACTTGAAGTTCAAGCCAACCTACAACCCATACACAGAACCATCCATGGAGATCTTCTCATGGCACGAGGGGTTGCAGAAGTGGGTCGAGATCGGTAACTCCGGTATGTTCAGACCGGAAATGCTGGAAAGCATGGGTCTTCCAAGAGGCCTRAAGGTCCTGGGTTGGGGTCTGTCCCTGGAAAGACCAACCATGATCAAGTATAAAGTCCAAAACATCAGAGAGTTGCTGGGCCACAAGGTCTCCCTGGACTTCATCGAAAAGAACCCTGCTGCCAGACTGGACGAAGACTTATACGAATAGATTATATACTGATTGTCTTTTTTTTTCAACCTACTAACAATATAAAGTCTCCTTTTGGATTGTAAGTGTTTTACATGTATATTATTTTTCGTAAATATACTTTGRTGAAGGAAAMAAAAAATGGTTTAATCAATGATATYAAATTTTSTTAAAACTAAATRGAAARATTTAAAAACAGTATATAACCTTTCATTCCTCCTCCTTGTTGTACTCTATCATTGCTTGTTTCTTTTTCTTTCTTTTTTTATTATCCATCCCGGTCAACATGTCCGTTTCTCCAAACCTATTTGTTGTGGTTTTATGCAAACCATTGTTCAATTTCTCTTCCATCATCTTCATGTACGCAATCCCTCCACCCTTCACACTATGCTCAACTTTGAATCTCCGAAACCTTGTTATATCCTGCATCAACTTCTTTCTTTTATTCAAAACAGTCTCAGACACCTCATTCCCAATCATGTTTTTGATAAAAGTGCTGTTCATTTTAGTCAACATTTCATTATCAATGTATACACCTGAGTACCTTGATTTGTCCTCAATTTCATAGTTGTGTGACAATCTCTTCATTAACTCATACTCAACATCAACTGTCATAATCTTTGAAACACTTGAAAATCTTTTATGCTCGTCTTTTTTATTTGCATCAAAGTACTGTTTCATGCATGTCAACGATTCATATGCTCCTGTTTTCTTAGGAACTTCATATTTTTTATGGGTCTTGGATCCTTTTTTAACTTTTTTACCTTTTGTACCTTTCTTATATCCAGGCCCCTTTTCTGTGCTTAAAATTGTATATGAACACTCAGACTCCGTTTCTGAGTCAGAAATGTGACTCATGGTGTACGATGATTCACTCAGCGTTGAGCTGTCAACTGTCTTATATGTATAAATGGAGTCATCTGAGCTAGCATTACTGTCTTCAACTTCTTCCACGACAGGAGCTGAGGTTGCCAACATATCCACATTATCGAGTGCATCAAGATATAAAGCAGCTATATCATCAACCAAATTGYCACCTGAGCTATTGTTGGTCTCCTTCTTAGCGGTTTTCGTAGAACTATTCTTTTCCTTCATTGGAGTTGATTTCTTGATTTTTTCCTTTCTTTTCTGTTTTACACGTTTACTGTGTTTTTTGTCGTCACTTGCACAAACATTGATATTGCCTGCTACAGAAATGTTGGATTTCCCAAATATCAAACTTTGTCTTTTTGAATATGAATTAGATTCTAACCCATTAATTTTTTTGTCATTCTCACTGAAATATACTGGCATTCCAGATAGAATACACAATCTTTCATAGAATTGACTCAAAAATTTYAAACACATCGACTCCAATGAATATTTCTTTATCAATGAAAAAATTTGAGAAAACATTATTGAAGCAGGAAATTCAAWTTTGTGATAAAAACAGTATGCTTCAAATGACAATGATACAAACTCTGCAGAATCYTTGTTGTGCAGTTCWGAATTKAGCTTTTTGTACTTTTCCAAGATCAAAGAAACCAGATGATCATAATTCATATCTACTGTTTTAAGTTGTTGGCGGCTGGATATGAACGGTAGRAATTGAACATTGAATGAAATTTTGTCCCTTTTGTCAGTTGCAGGGTTTATTAGTTCAAAATTGTAATCACAGTGATGAAAGGCAATTTTGACTAGTTCCTTTAATGTGTTTTGACTCAAATCTCTTGCAAGTGACTGGTTTTTGTCTATAAAATGAATGTATTCAGTGTCTTCATAAATTATGGAAATGATGTTAAAAATTATCTTTGGTATTATTGAGTTCCAAATTCGTAAAGCCATTTCATTGGTGTGTAATGATGCTTTGTGCAAATGAATTATTGTTTCATTTGTTGAATTTATGGCATCTATAAATAGTTGCAAACTGGACTCTTTYTTGTTAAATTGATTGCTCACATTTTTCAAAWACAACAAAAAATCATCATTAAGTGATTTCATATTTTGCATGTAGCTCAATCCAAAGTAGAAATTAATGTTATTTGAAAGTAGCATGTAGGATCCTGATGTTAATTTTCTACCTTCGAGATCAGAGAGTACGCTAATAACCACAATGTCCCTAAAATATTTATGTTTAAAATTGTTATAAACATGTAAATCAATGTCAACAGCAAAATTGCTTTCCACAAGAATTATAGTTGTGTCCAATATGACAGAATTTAGAGAATTACAAATCTTGTCAATTTCATAAATAGAGTCACAAGATATGTAAATGTAGTCAATTTTGAATGAATCGCCAATCTTTGAAGATATTGTGTTGGGGTCGTTAAAAATCTCCTTTATGAACAAATTTGGTGTATAGAAATTAGATCCAAGCTTATCTGACTTCCAAGATATAATTCCATCACTGCTTATTTTGTTGGATATGTTGATGACAGATATATTAGTGTAACTTATTCTCCATGACAAGAAGATACAAGTGGGCGAATCTCCGTAAAATATACAAGCCGGTTGTGYCATGTGGGGTCAATTCAAATGATCCGATATGTTAATTAATGGTAACAATGAGATATAGACTATTGGCAGGTATTATTTGGGTGAATATATTATTACTTAGTGAATTAGAAGCTTATATGAACTATTCCATTATTAGTGATTTTATGCCACCTTGTTATCAATTAAAAAGAAGTAAACTTTCTTATCATCATATATACTCAAACGTTTACTCATAAATTTTGAAAGTATACACAAAAATYTTYACTTTGATTTATTTCCTGTTTGGTTTATTTTTAAAATTCAAGTATTTTTTTCTGTGAAAATCATCAAATATATATTGCTAAATTAGGAAATAATCTATTAATTAAACATAAACAAGTGTATATTTTTYAAATACTAATTGATCATGATCAGATACTCATTTTAATTCTTTGCTGCTTAAATCTACTCTTCTTTATTGGGTTTCCTACTTCATCCAACRGTTCAAACTGTCTAGGATCTTCATTTTCCAAAACATCATTGACAGCTTCTTCTTGACTCTTCAGCTTCTCTATCTCTTCAGATTTCTGCATTTKGATGATYTTCTGCTTCAATCTTTGATACTCTTTGGATATATCCTCTCTCAAAACATCTTCATCCAGTCTATAATCATCATTTAGATCATTCATATGGAAATAGTTGACATCATCTTCATCGTCATTAGTGAATTCAATKTCATGTTCGACAATATCAAGCATTACCTCATCTCCTTCKTCATTTTCTGAAGRRTCYACATSYTTYTCTAARTTYTGAGTRTCGTGGATGAATTCAGCAATGTCATCTTTTAGTATCTCAACTTGYTCATTGTAGCCTTTGAARTCCTCTAYATGYTCAATGATGTAACCTTTGTGTGAATCATCTGTGTAATCAATRACCATTCCTTCAACTCTTTGATAGTTTTTATTGGAAAACTCATCCTTGTCATCATCGTACAATCCCAAATTGTAGGCTTCAGCCATTTCCTCGGTTGTTCTGAACTGGGAGAAGTCAACTTTCGGTTCTTGAATAACTTCAATATCCTTGTCTTCATTTATGGCCTTAATTAGTTCTTCCGGAAACTCATATGGTTTGTTGAGTATTTCTTGTAAGTCATCCTCYTCTTTTCTCTTTTCCTCATTGTTCTGCTTTTGGGCCTCATACTCATCTTCGTCCACAGGTCCTAAATCCTCTTCTTCATCTTCATCATAGTCTTCTTCTTGTTCTAAGTATATATTCTGGGCATATTCTCTACCTTCGTCAAGTTCCTCTTCAGTAAAATAACTATCWRTTTTTTCTAAGGATCTTTGATASAGRGTGTTGAARGATTCATCRGCTTCTTCCTCTTCATGGGTGTTGCTATCCGAATGTTCCAAAAYARCATCGTTTTCAATAACAAGTTCTTCAATGACRTTTTGGTTATCTTCATTRGCAAARACATTGAATTCAGAACTTTCTGTAAAAATTAAGGAATTTCTCTTYCCTCTTCTGGATTCCTTTTTGAATCTGGACATTTTYTTCTTTGTAGTTACAATTTCCTCAACAGCTTCCGGAACTTCRTTTTCAATAATATCATTAATAGCAACTGTGTCTTCACCAGTTAACTTTCTGACAGTATCAGACAATATATCATCAACCTCACCAATATCTAAACTTTCGGTTTGTAATTCCTCTTCTTCTTCGCCATCTTCAYTRATTATCTTGTTTTTATTGGTGTTCGTTATTGTTACCTCATCCATTTCAATTTCAATGGATTGATCCAAATACATGTAGTAAGCCATGTTAGAGAAGGTGTTCTTTCTGTTGAATAATTTGTGACTTTCGAATTCTTTGATTTGTAAAGTGTTGGCAAAGGTAACTGACTTTTTGGTTTCTTTGTTGACATCAATGACGGTTAAACCAATGTTTTTCTTAATAATGGGCTTGATWTCAGTTTTTTCTAATGGCTTTGGCTGTTTATAATCAATAGTGAATTTTTCAAATCTGTTGGAAAGAACATCAGTTTTGGATTCAGCAATCATTTTAGAAACATCAAATTCGGATTCATCATACAACTCTTCCTCATCAAAGTTAAGATTGATTTCTTCTTCCTCCTCAACCAAGTATTTATTCAATTTGTCATAATCATAATGGATGTCTTGTAAGATCATGTCTGATTCAGTTACATCACAAACTACTTCATCATTGTCCTCTTCAATTAATTCTTCATCAACAACTTCCATGTCCTCAAGTGCAGCAACCAAGTCATTCATATCCAGAAGATCTTCTTTGGCAATAGCAGGCTTGGYTGGGTCAGTATGTTTTAAATATTCAGGAACTTCAACATTACCTGTTTCTAAATTTTTTCTAGGTCCCAGAATCTTGATATCTTTTAAATCAACTTCTTTAATGATTGGAATATCTGGTAAAGGATCTTTTTGTCCCTTTTCTGGAGAATCTTCACTAACAGCTTCTTTTTGATCTTTAACTTTGTCATTCATATCCTTAACTTCCTTGATCTGAGCATCAAGGGCCAGTTGTTCTTCTTTCATTCTTTGCTTTTTAGCCTTCATTCTATCTCTTTTCTTTTTGTTTTTTTTATAATTTTTACCTTGTTTATTGTCGCTTTGCTTTGCCTTTGCAGTCTCATTGGCCTGTWCCACCTTGGACACAACAGTGTTACCATTGGCATCCAACTCTTCAACAATTTCCATTATTCCGTTTGAGTCATTATCATCCATTCCAAATTCATCATTAAAAACATAGTCGTCATCACCAGTCACTATACCAGCAGGCATTAGATCACCAGTTTGTAAGTTCTTTTCTATAAGTATGTCTTCATTGAACATTTTTTTCAAGTCATTGTGTTCTATACAGGCATCAGCCAAGTCCTTCAAATCAGAATCCAGTATGGAATATGAAATTTTCAAATGTCTGACAAGGTTATTGAGTTTGTTTTCCAAGATGAATTTGGTCTCCTCCATTGTTACTAATCTCTCCTTCAAAAAGTCTATACACTGGCTAGTTTCCATAGGGATGAATAGATCCATTCCTATGTTTCTGAATATATTTGATTCACTAATGATAAAYTCGCCCACAACTCTTCCGTCATCTATCACATCATCGTCTGGTATAGAATTGGGATGAACAAAGTCATTTTGGTTTGTTAACTCCAGTTCTGTAGTCAACTGTTGCAGAAGTTCATTGTATAATTCTTGTTGTTCAATAAGGTACTTTGAATCGTCTGTGGTTTTGGTGATGGCGTTGATATTCTCTACAACACCATCTYTTTGTCTCTTTTCCATCAACTCTGTGAAAGTTAAAATGTCATTATTCATTGGTTATTGATGTTCTTTATAATTTATGTTTGGTAAGTATATTTGTTTACACAGGTTTAGCTATTTGCTTTGCTTATTGTTTCTTGYTTWTASACWGTTTATAGTGCTTTCTGTYTTATARAYYTTGATTTTTTATTTCTAAACATAATGGATGTGATGATGTTATGTATATTGTTTAAAGTGAAAAAAAAATCATGTAGATTTTAGTATTTTCCCCTATGGTAAAATTTCTATGAAACAGAATTTGACTCAAAAAAAAATTTTTATTTTCTTGGTTTTGAAATTTTTGAACACTACAACATTGAGTACACTAATAATGTTGACTAAACGTTGCAGAGGTTGTTATTRTAATCATTTACATGAGCARTATASTACTAAACAACRAARTWTTTCATCTTTYAAGTGTATATAAATWGTATCATAGAAATGAAAATGATCTTATGGTAGACATTTGTTTACACCTGTGTATTACTCCTTTGGGTAATTCTTGTGGTGAGGTGAAAGTCCTGTTCTTCTGTACATAGTCATGTGACTGGTTTCGGATATAAYCMCAARCATTCCAGGTAATTACCCTAAATGGACATGCATTTAACTATTTGTACAAATCAGATTATATCGCTCTAAACAGAAGGTGRAAGCGSYTYWAAAAAAAATATAAACAAAAAGTTTTCCCGTATGATGCTGTCAGTAATGCGCTTACAGAAAACCACACAAGTCCCAACAGTTGTTTTTTTTTTAATTTGCCTCTCCCGTTTTGAGTAATTCCAAACTCTTGTTTTTCGTCCAAACGTGAAAGGGGAAAATACTCTGCTTCGGTGGCAAAAAAATTTTTTTTGCGTTTATTTTGCTTTTTTCTTCCGTTTTCTTCGTCCACTTTTCTTTGAGTGGGTGGGTGTTTACATAACTCTTTGATTATCTGTAACAGGGTAAGTTAGACACCAATATAGATAGCTTAGTTCATCACAACACAGGTTATAAAGGTAATCCYAGTACCATCCACCCAAGTGCAAGTGCATCTCACTCTTCAGGTGTTCATTCAAAAACGGTTAAGAATTTCTTGCCAAATTCACCCTAAAAAAAAAAAGAAATTCAGCTACAATTTCGCCCTTTTTTTTGCCACCAACACTCGGACTTAAGACAATATAGGTAATTTCCTTGTTTTGTTCACTAATTGCAAAAAAAAAAAAATTGAAAACTTTAATTAATTTCAATTAATTAAACATTATCAATTTCAAGTTTCAAAACCTTTTTTTTTTTCGTCTTTTTGAAATTATATATATGGAAAAATGGCTGCCACTAGAAAACAAAGAAGTGCTAACAGAAAGAAAAAGGCATCCACATCTACGCCCCAACCCAATGTCACAAATAATAAAATTAAAGTAGATCCACAAGAATCTCTGCTGGCGGAATCTATCGGTAGTAGGTCTATAAGACAGAAAAAAGTTGCTATCAATGCCAAAATGAATATAATGACCTCCGTTCAATGGAAAAGTTCATTTGGAGCAGAGTTTGGACAGCAACCTCCAAAATCCGTTATAGAACAACCAACAGTTAATGGTGATCACAAAGATGTATTATCAGTTGAAACTGGTGTTGAGAAACATGAAGAAAAGGAAGAACATTTAAAGAAAATTTTACAGAATGCAAACACTACAAAKCATGAATACATCCCTACTCCAGATGCCTCAAAAGTTTGGAAACATTATGACAATGTCAAACTGGCGCCTTTTGAAAGTCCTGACCATTACATCATAAGTACAGCCACCTTGGAAGACTGCTATGGTATAGAGTACTTGATGGATGAAGTTGATGARGRKTTTTTAAAAAAAAGCAAACTTGATGCTGAAATATCTGATGACYATTTCGAATTGATTTGTCAAATATTTGAAGAAATCATYAATGAGCATCAACCATTTTTAACTGTTGAACCTACGTCGATTTTGGACTATAATGAATGTAACAATATTTTTCAAAGTAAACTCAAAGACAACTATCCTTTGATTAAATCTAATATGTGCTCAAATACCACCAATGAAGAAAAGGGTATCAACATAGTGCTGAAAAAGAACCTCATAAAGGAATTGAATATACCAAAGTACATAAAGCTCATTTGGGAATCAGAGACAACAAAGACGACACTTTCATATGAATCGGAATTGGAAGTTGTTGAGCTTTGGAAAAAATATGGTGAACAAATATATGAACATTGGAAAAACAGAAAGCTTGAAAGACATGGGGCTACTATAAGACCACATTTAAGATTTGAAAAAAACGGAGAGAAGAATGACAATGATCCATACATCTGCTTCAGAAGAAGAGAAATCAGACAGGTTAGAAAGACCAGAAAAATGGACAAGATCAACTCTCAAAAGCTGCACATATTACTGGAACAGTTAAAGAGAACCAAAGACATAATTAATGATGTTACCAAGAGAGAAGTCTTAAAGACTGAGGCTTTGGAATCATGGGAGAAAATCTATCAGCAAAGAAAGCTTATCAGAAAACAAGGTATTAAATTAACTCCTCAACAAGCCAAAGACTTGATGATTGATGAAGTCAATTTAAACACTCAAACAAAAAAGAAAACATATGTAAATAGTATTGGTGAACCTTGTGATAATTTGTCTGGTAGTGTTTCGTTCAAAACTAGACAAGTGCTTAATATTCAAAACGAAGAGAAGCGCTTTATTGAGGAATACAATATTGATGAACTAAAGAAGAWGATTGAAAAGAAGCAAATCCAAGCCCAAGCAATGAAAAAGAAGGCTCAGCAAGAAAGAGCCAAAAAGAGACAACTCAAGGCAGAAGAAGAGAAACAAAACAAAAAGAGAAAAACAGGAAAGGGCAGTTCCATTGGTGCTGGAAGTTCTTATGTCACAGATGGCAAATCCAAGGTTCTCAAGGACTTGGATCCAAATTCATTGTCTTCTGGGGGCCTGTCGCAACAACAAATGCTTCAACAGCAAARAATGAAAAGCTCAGTGTACACGGAAGCCAAAAACAACACCATTCCTGAGCATGATTTAAGAAAYGTTGATACCTTGTTGAATGCCAARCAGCAACAAAACAAGAAGTTCTTTGAAGATGCAATGCAAAAGAGATTTTTRGAGGACAGCAACAACAGGTTTGTWAACTTCACTAACAGCACAATGAAYCCAAGCTTTGATTTCAATATTCCCTCRGGAATGTTGAATGAGTTTGGATGTCCTTCAATATCAGCAAGCTTATCAACAACTGACTTTGATATCTTCAACTGGGCTTATAATCCYATCTTTGATTATGCTAAAGATCCAAACTTTGGCAAATCATACACTCCTGAACTATCTCGTTATTACAACAAAGAGGCCATCAAGAGTAATGTGAAAGTGATCACCACTGATGGTGAAATACTCAAGGGGGAATCCAAGGCTGGCAATGATTCATCAATGACGTTATTTGATAACGACTTGGGTGATTTCATAAAGGAAAATGAAAGTAGCAAGATAGTGGATAACTTTGATGACTACATAATGCCAGAGACATATCAATTGGACTCTGAAATGAAACCTAGCTCCTTCCAAGAACAGCCTGGTAGAAGTGGATCCTTTGATAAGCAATACACAAAGGAACTGCCGYTYTTGAACAGAAAGAGAATAAACAGATTCAATGAAACYTTCATTGATAAGCAGTACAATCACATGGATCAAGTGGAAAACAARCAAATYGATGTCTTGGATGAGTTTTTTGAYTTCAAGGAAATTGAAAGACARGAAAATGCAATTGTTCCTGTAGTCAACACCAATGCTGATGTCAAGGTTAATGAGGTCATTGATGTCTATGAGTCTCAAAAAGACAGCTACTTGAGAATGACAGATAGATGGAAGTTYGACATTGATCATTACATTCACGCACCAACACTACTAGAGTCATCATCTATACTGAACAAYATTTCYAAASAAACACAAGTTGTWAGATTCAGCACWATGTTGGGAACAAAGTCTTATGACAAGATGAAGGAAACTCAACACCAGTACAGAAAGGAATTGGTGACTAGAGTGAAAAGAGAACAGCTAAAGAGACATAAGTTTGTTGAGCAGATGAAGAAAAAGCARAAGCAAATGCTGCAACTACAAATGAAACARAAGGCCATGCAGACATCCGCTGGTAATGAAWCAAATGACGAATCCACTAATCCTGTTAAAAAAAAGACAAAATCCACGAAAAAAAATAATGRCAAACAAGCARCAGCTTCGGTYTCAAGAACCAAAAAGCAAGAAGCTTCATAAATGAATGATTATATATGATTAGTAAAGYATATTWTATTGAYGAAATTTGTWAAACAGARKTAWTGTRAGTTRRTSGTAATTTTTYGTTCTCAGTATATATTTTTTGAAGATAATTTGTTCAAGAAAAAAAAGAAAACGGGTAAAAAACCCTAAAAATAAATTCTATCGCAATATTTACATTCTTATTGCTGTTTTTCAGAAAGATTAACATTTCCTTCACCAAAGAAGAGTACATGTGTCTATATTTATCTTAATACACCTCAAAAAGAAAATAATTATGAGATTCAATAGAAGCTTTATCGGAAGATCTTTAAGAAGATTTAAACTATCAAGGCTTGTACTCAAAGATGGGTCCATAAAGTCGATGTTCCTGGTGTTATTTGTGCTTGGATATCTACTCTACTCATTCATGTTCACAGAATTTGACAATGCAGATATACAAAAGTGTGATGCTATTTACATGTACCCATCATATGCAAAGCTGAATGGTATTAACTCATACAAGGAAACCAGATTTGCAAACAAGTATCATCTTTACCTTTACAGGGAACAGGGTCTTGATAAGGACCCAATGAACAGCGATAATGAAATCCAAATAGACGGTATTCCTGTGCTGTTTATACCAGGAAACGCAGGTTCCTACAAGCAAGGTAGATCCATAGCAGCACAGCTGTCTAACTACTACAACCAAAAGGATTTTTTCGATTTTGATGAATTGGATAATGAATATGAATACATGCAGTATGACAGTTCAAACACAACCGTTTTGGATAGAAGATCTTTGTATGATTTCTTTTTTAGCAGTGATGATTCTAAATCACGTTATAGAAACATTGATTTTTTTACACTGGATTTCAACGAGGACTTTACTGCATTCCATGGTCAGACATTGCTGGATCAAGCAGAGTTTGTTAATGACTGTATAGAATACATTTTAGGACTTTATAAACAAAATCCTTCATTGAAAAACAATGAAGAGTATGGTCCGCTCCCAGAATCTGTCATAATTGTGGGTCACTCCATGGGTGGTATCGTCAGCAGAACAATCCCAATTTTGAAGAATTACATTCCAAACTCTATAAACACCCTGATAACTTTATCATCTCCACACGGAACTTCTCCATTGACTTTTGATGGTGAATTACTGAAAATATACAAGATGATAAATGATTTTTGGATAAAGGAGATGAACGATAAAAACTCATATTATTACAACAACGTGTCTTTGATTTCAATCACTGGTGGTATAGTGGATGATGTTTTGCCTTCTGATTACACTCTCATTGAGCCAGTATTGAACTCTGAAACTCCATTGAACAATGGATTTACAGTGTATACTTCTGGAATTGAAAATGTTTGGACAACTATTGATCATCTAGCTGTCGTGTGGTGTGATCAATTGAGGAAAGTYGTAGCCAAAAGTATTCTCAGTGTAATTGACAAATCATCACCATCAAAGACCATTGACCTTAAGAATAGAATGAAGTTCTTCAAGAGAATATACCTGGACAATAGTCACTTTGAGAATCATGCACTCAATAACAACATGACTGAACATTACCCAATTGATGAAGACACTAAAAACTTTATCTCAAGTGTTAAGTTCACTGGGGATAGCATTCTTCCGAATACTTTTGTTGAGAAGGGTACTTATAGTATAAACTTGAGAACTTTCAAACAGTTTGACGACAGCAACATAGATATCAAAATTGATGAAGAAACTATGAACCAAGCCGATATTTATTTATGTGATTTTGAAGAGCAATGTTTCATAGTCAATAGCTTATTTAACAGGATTCCTGTTTTCAACTCAAAGGAAGGGGCCTATTTCAAGAATTTTGAACTAGAAAATACAACATTACAAAGCTTTGAAAGTTTAAACATCAAAGTGAAAGTCAATGATAAAAACTCTAAAGTTTTCATAAACAGATTTCCTAACCATAAATCTATAAAGCTCTCATTTCTGAAGCTTCTTTTCGGTCAAAACTTAAAAATAAACCCTAATACTGATTTACAAAGATTGACCATATTATCCAAACTTACATCTAGCATTGCTTTAAAACTTTYTATAAAAAAACAAGATAAAGATTTGAGTTTGGGCTCATACATCAAGCAATCCTTGAATCAACCATATGAGAATAAGTGGTACCCGCTTCAGTTTTTGAAGACTAACCATTTATCCTTAACAGCAGCAAACAATCCAGCTTTCATTCCAGTAAGAATTGACAACGATGGTGGATATACCGGCTTTGACTTAAAAATAGATAACTCTGACCACGTCATAAAGTCGATGTCACTGTCCATAGACTTTGGCTTAACATTCAAGCTACTGATCAAGACATATAGACTGGCCTTTGCCTCCATTCCTGTTGGCTTTGCTACTATTCTCTTTTTGTATCAAACAAGACAATTTTTGGAGACAGGAGAGTATCCACCTTTGAATAAGACTTTTGCCCATTTGATGAAGTATACTGTTTATTACGGAATTCCAATATGTTTTATCGTTGAGTTATTTAGCCTTGTTCCAGGTATTAGATATCTTTTAGAGAACTGGCTGGATTGCATAAAGGTTAACGACAACTTGTTTAATAATGCTTATGCATCAAAGCAGAAAAATGAGTTCTTTGGTAATATTGGTATAGGACTTGATGTCTTGTTCATTGATTACATACTCTTGCTGCTGTCGTTGGCTGTAGTGCTGCTATTGGTAAAATTGATAAATGGCATTGAATACTTGGTAAACTATTTCAAATCACCKGTAAAGACAAATTATCAGTCTCTGAATGAAAAGTCTCCAACTACAGTACACAACAAAATTCAGGTCTTCAAGAATTTGCTCACCATCGGAAGAATCATCAAGCTAACTCTTTTGGTCATATCTGTTGTCATGTATGTTCCATACAACCTGGTGTATGTAGTCTTGGTGATATCCCATCTTTTGTACACCTTAAAGTTGATATTCACTGAAAAATCAGGATCACCTAGACTGGAGTTCAATAAAAGTATCTTGCTGATAATGCTGTTGATTGTACCAATATGTGTTCCCATCATTGTGGTATTTTTCCATAACTTTGCCGTGAATTGGAAGACTCCATTCAGATCACATCACAACTTCCTGGCTGTTCTGCCTATTATGTGTTTAGAGTTTGCCATGCAGTCAGGGTTGATGATAAAACCAGAGAAATCTATATTTTCAAGAGTTGCAATGGTCACTCTATGTTATATGATTTTCTTCAGTTTCATATTTGGAGTAAGAAACACGTATTTTGTTTATCACATCTTTAAYTTATTGTCTTGTTCATTGATTATGATGTTGCTATAAATAATAATAACGAAACTAAATTKTTATTATTTTGTTATTTATTTAAGTATTATATATAAAGAATTGATATTCAATTTGTAATTAGTTTTTGTTTTTGGAGATTGTTGTAGTGTGTAAGATTTGATCGGATGTTGAATCATCGTCATGTCCCATAGTTAAGTGAATGAATTCGTCCTTTTGGTCTTCTGTTGGGATTGCAGAATCCAAGGCAGGATTGTTCATCACGTCAACAGGTGTCTCTATTGGTTGATCAAAGTACTCTTGGTCGTATTCAGCAAGGTCTTTATCAATCATCACATCATCAAACTGCTCAAATCCAACTTTTCTACTACTGTTGTTATTTTTTCTTGAATGGATGGCTGAGCTCAATCCTTGTGAGTAGAATGACTGTTGATCATACTGTGATCCGTTTGTAAAGTTTGGATTCATGGTATTTATAACAGTGTGTGAATTTGAAGCACCGGCCCACATAGAAGACAGTGGAAGAGATAAAACAACAATCAATGTAGCAATTGCTTGTAAAGATTGRGTACCATCATGAGCGGGTAAGCCGTAAGCCAAAATATACAGAATAGAAGGTATGATCAATGATTGAGAAGACATTATCAGCAAAATATGGAAACTGTCAAATTGCTTCAAACCCAAAAATCTTCTGGATTTGATAGCATGAGCTAACTTATAAACCAAAAGTAATGTCATAAAATTAATGGAAGAGGCTAAGCAAATAATGGCAGCGTTATAAATTTTAGTATCMCCAGTGTATGAACTGTTGTTGTAAACAGCTTTCATTGTTTTTACAGCAGAAGCAAAATAAAGACCAACTGTGGCCAAACCAATACCAGATGATAGTGTTATCCATACTTGGCCCAATCTTTTATTGCTTGTACTTTTAAAGATTGTGTATACTTGGAAAACTAATGAYAACTCAACACAAAAYACTAAGAACACTTCTAACATGTTKGCAGCTCCAGAAGTGTAKATATCTGATCTTTTAACAATYTGYTCAAAATAGGTGAAAGAATAGGTTATTGATGAATAATTTGAYTTTAGATATTTCARATAAACACCAGARTGAAGAATRATAAAGAGYAAYGARAAAATGTTAATTACAAATATTGGGGATTTTTTRTTTTTGGTGACAATWAGCAATATCAATAGAGCMACACCAGCMGCACCRATTCTTGTTCCATAAATAATAGCATAYTTCAATTTGCTTTCTACCCATTGTTGCAATTGTCCAAAGGTGATTGTTGTCTCTAAAGAAAATGCACTTTCATATGTTAAAACTATATCTGATGGATTAAATGTGGAGTTGAAGTAGTCCGGAACTRATTGTTCAGTTAAACTAGATGAGCTCATTTTATGGTTTAGTTAGATAAATGTTTTAGGTTGTGATAGTTTATTTTTCTTTGGTTGTATGACTTAATACTACACAGGAATAAATACAAAACTTCAAGAATCTTTATATTAAATTAAATCAGTTTTTTTTTATCTTTTTACTTATATATCAACAAATAATCAAACAAAAATAATTGAARAAAATAAAGTATATGTGATTTAGATTGTCCAAMAACCTGAATATAGATRAATTTAAATAAGCTTCAGCTGTTATTRTATTTTCTTGTTTRAATTTTTGRGACAAWYCWYTTATATTGTTGTTGTGATTTTTTGGCRTGTAGTTTACTTAATYTTTTTGTTCATGTTGARSAAAACCAGGTTGATGGACATTGACGTTAAACTGTTTATTTGAAAATAATCTTTTAATTAAATTTATATAGAAATTTCCGTTTACGGACATATCAATTGAACCTTTCGTGKCATCGAAAAGAATACCTGTCGGAGATAATATTTGCTCGGRTTTACGTTTTTCTGTGCATTTGTTAGTTTTTCTGWTATGCTCRTTAATAGATTACTAAGTGCAACCAAGACTCCTAATAAAGAKAAATGGACCACCGTGGTTTGCCAGKTCATCCAACTGRYGATAAAMCTTCTCAACGCTTACAGAAGCTTCTGAATGATCTCATAAAGGATTTTCCAGYSGAYRATGARAACACAGTAGCTTTGTCAYCCAACACCATACASCAAATMAATTTAGATGTRGATAGATCATTCAACTTTGTCGATAACTCAAATKATAAAGAAACATTCAAAAAATTGCTAAACGACACCGTTAAAACTGTTCTTGAAAGGAATCCTCAATGGTTCTACTACCAAGGATATCATGATATTGTTTCCTTTTTCATTTATCACTTCTGCTATATCAAGGACAATGAGATACACTACAGGAATTGTGACAACAAAACCTTTCTATCATATGTTATTATCTTTTCCCAAAACTTTCTGCGAGATTTCATGTCTAAGAACCTAAACAGCTCGATGGTGTATTTGAAATTCATACCCAGGATTATGAAAAAATATAATGTTTACAATCATAGTATTTTCAAAAACAAACCTTTTTACGGATCCATTGCAAACATTATAACTTTATTCACACATAACATGAATGCTAAAAACATGAAATCCCGTCTTGAAATTATAACATATGTGATCAAGTCCAAAAACATATCGTTCATTTTGATATTTTATGCCAAGTTGATATATCATTACAAGACACTTATWGAAAAACGGATATTTACTGATGATGAATGTGAAAGGGATCCTTTGATTATACAAACACTTATGAACACAATTATTACTGATGAATTGGAAAATATTGACATGAACACTTTGAAACAATTATTAAAGGAGACATTAGGAGATATGAACTCTATGAGAATCCAGAATGTTTTCAAGTATTCTTTAGAAAACAATGGCTTGCTAATTAATTTCAACTTCAATAGGGAAAAAATTGTTTTGAAGAACACTCTGCTTGTTGCTATTAACTTAATAATGATACGAAAAATGAAACGTGATATTTCCAGTCCGTATACCTTTGCAGGAACTGTTTTAACCATAAATAACATACAAAAGCTCATACGTTATTGCACCCAAAGGAGAATAACAAAACAGGATTAAAACAGAGCCACTAAGTCAATTTTTTTTTTTTTGTCTTTGTTGACAATCTATTATGATCATGATATATATTTATAAGTTATCTATATTATAAACAAATGCTAAATCAGTAGAATAATTTTGATTATTAAGGATCCCTCTATTCCCTGAAGTCGTGAACATAAATCTTGAAGTTGGATCAATTACAATGTTCGAAATATAACCACCATGATGGCCTGGAATGATGTTGAACTTATCTTGTTCAAGATCATAYATTCTTATGTTGTCTATAGAGCCACAGATCACTTGTTTACTGTTTGGCATTRATTTGATGCAGGTAACCTCACCTGAYTTCTTGGGTAGTTTCACTGTCTTTTCAGGAACTGATGGATTTCTTATATCGAACATTTCAAARCTTGCATTTCTTCTCCCAATAAACACCTTGTTACCAGTGTAATCCCAGCATGCACTCAATGACCAAGGAGGAGTATCATTGCCTCTTATCAGAGATACAACAGGCTCATTTATTGTTGCACTGTTGTTGGCTCTTGTATCATATATGTATGCCTTCCCGTTCAGTTGAGAAGTGAGTATCACATTTTCATCGAAACGCATCTTTAAAGTTTGTTTGTTTATGTAGTCATCATAAATTTTTCGATCACCTTGCTCAAGTTCATCGTCATCTTCGTTCTCCTCAAAGAGCATATCTATATCACTCTCATGATGGTCTTCATTAATTGGATCTCCATGCAACGGTCTGAACTCGGCACTGCTCAGTTGTGAGTCTCCAATAACTTTATTCATTATCAGCTCACCAGTATTGAGATCATACTTTCTTAATCTTTTATCAAAAAATCCTGCAGAATAAAAGCAATCTTCACTTTCATTCAACTTTATAAAATTGTTCATACCGACATTATCCTTTTCTCTGAACAAATGATATAGCTTCCCCTCTCTATATCTGCAACCTTGGAGWAACACATCTCCATTTTCTTGCCCAACTAAAGCAAAATCACACTCGCTGTGGACATCCATGCCCAGAACTTTACTTTTTAGAGGATAATATTCCTCCTGGTTTGTTTGGCTGGGGAACTTGATCTCGGATTTTTTCTGCAAAATCTCATTTGGCGTGTATGATGAGATGTATCCATTGTTCATTACCCCATCAACCACAAAGTGCTTTTGTTGTATGGTCAGTGGACTTTCACCCTTCAAACTYTTGATGAARTTGTACTTACGSAGAAAGCCATCATCACCCCCGAGAAACAGRTAYTTGTAGTACTTTGTCAAACAGAGTGAGTTGATTCCAGATCCTGATGTTGTTATGGCTATCTTGGGAGTAAAACTGTACTTTTCAGTGATCATTGATGCGTGAAGTAGTGAAGTATGCAAAGAATGGATTTCCTGGTCAGGTGACATGGGTTCAGTTTCAACATTTTCATCAGGTTTGTTTTCTTCAGTCTCTATAATGTCATCTTGTATTAAACTCACATCATCATCGATATTGTTGATGGATATGTCATTGGGTACATTGTTTTCTTCGATTTCAGTCGACATATATGTTTATATTTATTAAAGAAATGGTAAGAGAAAAGAGGCTTAAAACTTAGTTTTGCTATAAGAAATTAGTTTTTCTTTTTTTTTTTCGATGTTAATATTCACCCCTTGTTGTAGAGTTTTGAATTATTAAAGTAATAGTACAAATGTATAATGRGAAAGTATTTTTCCTTTATGGGTTACTGTGGTTGTAATATAAGTTACAGTTCAACTATGTATAGTTTTAGTTGGTGTTGTGCCTTTTTGGAATAGACATATATTGTTCCTCAAACATTGTACTTGATTAAATTGTACTGTTAAGAAATCATAAATAACTAAAAAATTCAAAATAAATTGGGAAAAAAAAAATGTTAAGAAAAAATAATAGAAACGCTTCCAATATATTTTCGGATATAAGATACATGGGTAGCATAGATGAGTGTTTCGATATTCTAATTATAAACTCAGTTTTTTGAAAATGATAATTTCCATMATTTACTAACAAATGTTTTGATAAATATATATCAAAACCAGATAAATAGAATAATTTATTAAGTATATAGTTTATTTCATTTACTTTGCGTAGATGGTGGACGAAATTGAACATTTAGGAAGTTTGGTGAGTTCATTGAATATAGCTGTTGATGATGAATGCATCGATGCTATCAATGAAATTAGCAAAGACAAATTTCCCTTTATAGATAAAGRGGTATTAAAGCTTTTAGGCTTTGACAARATAGGTGATAGAATACAAATCTTAACTGCTTTGAAGAATTTATCCTCTGCAAAGGAGAGAGAACATAACTTAATCAATGAATTAACAAATTCTTTAAGTGCTATGAATGCTTCGGATTACCATTTAACAGATAACACTTCGGTGAACTTCATTTTGAATGATGGCTCTGTGAATACCATAAATATACAAAATTGCTTTACCGCAGATTCCATCAAGTTACAAGTATTAAAAAACATTGATCAAGACAAATACGGTTATCCCTTGGATAGTGCACAATATGATGTATTCTATTTAGAATCCAGTAATAATGACTTGGAGTTTAAGCTAGTGCTTTTGTATGATGTTGAGCTAGTAACAATATCACATTCATCTGACAAGTACTTAAGGAAAAGACTGATATTCGTGCCTAAATGGGAGACACCTTCGAAGAGTGCCATTTGGAGATGTAAGAAAATCATGTCCGCCATAGGTAATCTAGAAAGCACAAACATCACCAACAAGGAACTGATCAAGATGATGAAGACGTACATGCACAGTGTGGAGGAAAGAACCAGGGACATGATTAGATCACCACTGAATGATGTGAACCAAAGACCAGCCCAGAACTTCATATCGAACAACTTGAAGTCATACTTCCCAAAGACCTCACAGCAGAAGCTGAAATCCACCATGATCACCTCATTAAAGCAGTCCTATCAAAAGTCACTACACAATCCAAGGGACTACAATGGACAAAAGAAGAATCTACAAAACATTGGATCAATCTTTTTGAATGAATCTGAGAAGATGGAGAAAGAGATTCTCAAGGACCCTGACTTTGACAAGTACAGTACACTATCCAGACAGTCTCTTTGTGCGTCGCTAACCGGAATAGATGATGAGGAGCTGGAGGAGTACACTGAGGAGAGTGTGGATGTTGACATCAGGGGCAACTGGATAAAGGGCTCGAAGCTGGGTGCGGGTAGTTACGGAAATGTATTTCTGGGGCTCAACAGCAAGAATGGGACACTCATGGCTGTCAAGCAGGTACCTTTCGTTCAAGATGTTCCTGAGCAGGAAACATCTCAAAACAATGACGGAAACAGTGATGAAAATGCCACAGATGAGGAAAAGCAGAAAAAGAATAATGACAAAAAGAGAATCGGGGTYAAGATGGTTGAGGCCCTTGAAAAGGAAATTGAACTRTTACAAAACCTTAARCATGAAAACATTGTYGAATACCTKGGYTATTCKAWTGARGATGGATTTTTGAATATTTTTTTGGARTATGTTCCTGGTGGGTCCATWTCACAAATGTTGTCATCTTACGGTCCCTTGGAGGAATCACTAATAAGATCATTTGTGAAGCAAATACTTGTCGGTATATCTTATTTGCACAGAAAAAATGTCATCCATAGAGACATCAAGGGTGCYAAYATATTGATAGATACACAGGGTGTGGTGAAGATAACTGACTTCGGTATCTCCACAAAGCTGTCCACTAAGGTAAGAAACCAATGGATGAAAAAGAATCCAGATGAAAGTGARGAWAACGAACGAAAGGCATCGCTGCAGGGATCTGTGTACTGGATGGCCCCTGAGGTTGTGAAGCAGGTGACAATAACCTCGAAGGCGGACATATGGTCTATAGGTTGTGTTATTATAGAAATGTGCACTGCTAAGCATCCATTCCCAGAGTACTCGCAGATGCAGGCACTGTTCAAGATAGGAACCAATGTTGTTCCAAAGTTACCATCGCAAGAGGAGTTTGAAAACGAAAGAAGGTTACATGCTAGTAGATACAAACACAACAGAGTCACTGACTTGTCAAACAAGGGAAGAGTGTTTTTGTCCAAGTGTTTAGTACTGGATTTCCAAAGAAGACCAAATAGTGTAGAGCTGTTGAACAATACGTGGTTGCTAGAAGAGATTATATAGGTAGTGATGAATTCCYTTTTTTGATGTTTATTTAAAACTACTGTTTTTTACAAAATTACATATCTAATTTGTTGYATTTATATAAAAATCTGTTAAAATCACTTTCAKGGTACAGTTGTTTGTTGTTGGGTTTAAATGTAAACTCTTAATTACTAATATATGGTGTAAAATATTTTAGTAATATTTTTTCCTAATTAGGAAAATGCGGCTGTTTTGTATTTGTCAAAAAAAGAGAAATACCAAAAATCACGTTTTGATATACACWCTTTTTCCTTTTTCCTTTTTTTTCTGTTTTTTGCTAATTTTCTTTGGTAACGAAAAAAAATGACCAATATTACTGAATCACATGGTCAGACAACACAATTTGCTTTTTTTTTCTCTTTTTCAAAACAGTTAATGTTTGTCAACTTATATAAACAACGGTAATCACGTTTTTAATAATCATCTTAGACTTGAATATTTTTAATCAATAAAAAAAAAAAAAACTAAAATACCATAACCAYAACAAATCAAAACAATGTCCGCTAAGAACACTGAAGACGCAAACATAGACGCTCAATTACACACACCTGTCAACGTTGTTGATGTCATAGACGCTGCTGTTGAGGCTGCCAACCAATCCACTGATGACAAACCAGCTGAATCCAAGAAGACTGGTGGAAAGAAGAAGTTGGATGAAGCCAAGGATGATGACAAGAAGGAAGAAAAGACTGATGCTGAACAGGCTCTGATYAAGGACATCATTGAGAACGAGGAGCCTGCTGCCAAGAAGCAAAAGACAGAGGAAGCCGGTGATGAAAAGGAGGATGTCATTGAAGCTCCAGCCGAAAAGACAGATGCTGCTGAACCTAAGATAACCCAAAGAAAGGAGTCCCACAAGGAGGTTGAAAGAAGAAGAAGAGAAACAATCAACGTTGCCATCAACGAGTTGAAGGAGCTGTGTGGCGACTACTTGATTCAGGTGAACAAATCCGGATTCCCACATAGTGCCACTGGACACATTCATTTCTCCAAGTCAGAAATCCTAAATGCTGCCTGTGGATACATCAAGAACTTGAAGGAGAAAATCAAGGCTGTTGAGGCTGACTTTGATAACTACAGATACGCCAGCAAGGCTGAGTTGAAGAACGTGACCACTGCCAATGAAGCCTTGGAAGATGCTTTAAAGAATGAAAAGAAAGAATAAAATATTTACTCAATGGACAAGGAATGATCTTTTTTTAATCTTCTTTAGTTGGTATATACTTGATTATATATTTTGATTAGAAAACATAGGGTTTAGCACGATTTTTTAGAGGAATATAGTTCAACAGTTTATGTTCATTGGGGTTTGTTGAATTCTTCATGTGCGCATCACGTGCGCATTAGCCAATGCGAATATCTGTAGGGATTTCTGTGTATATTTCCGTAGGGTAGTTCTCCACAATCCAGAGGTGTTCCGTGCTCGAGTGGGAAATTTTTTTTGTTGGGTGGTTCAACATGTGTATGGGCATAAGCTGCTACGAAAACAAACAAGAAGATGGGGTATATGGAAATCATACGTTAAAAAGTTAAGTGGGTTTTATGTAATTTCCACTCAATGAACAATTCCTTCAAGTATTTAAACTTGTTGAAGTGAATAATTTATAGGTTATATCAAATTGTTGATTACAGCAGTAAGAGAGTAATAAGAAAAACCCACAAGATATATAAAAATAAATAACTRTACAATGAGCGATWTCAAAGATAATAACACATCTGAAGAAACTTCTGTTGACACAATGGAAGTTTACTTAAGATTGAAAGGTGAYAACGAAAAGGAYTAYYTACTTACCTTRCCTAAAAAGACACCATTGAAGGACACTGCGATCTTCTCCAAGGAGTTGCTGAACTTGAATAAATCCAGATTGATCAATGAGTTCAAGATTGTTTTGAAGCCTACCATTTTCCACAAGAGCTCCTTATCAGTCGTCAACAAGTCATGTCACCCTGGGTTGTTRATCAGAGAGGGTTCCTCCATCATCTATGACTATGATGCTGATGAAAATGAATACTTGAAGCCTTTGGACTTGCAAAAGCCTGTTGAGGACCAATTGTGGCCTCACCAGTTGATACTACCGAAGTGGGAGTTGGATTACTTTACCATCTTCACTTACATAACCCTTATGACTGTTTGGTTGATCTCTGACATTCCACAATACATCAACCCATGGAAAAACAAGAACTTGACCTATTTGTTGAATTTGTTTTTCTTCAAGGTGTTCAAGTACTTGGAAGTTGATTACTTGGCTGATCTTATAGAAAAGGACATGATTGAGGTAAACAGTTTGAACAACGATTCATCCTTGATCTTGTTGTGGGGGATCTACTTGCTTCACATCTTGAAGGTTGCTGTCATAACATTTTTCCTAAAGGTAGGTTTGATCAACCCACCATCATTTAACCCATTGTTCTATTACTTCAAGTACTTCAAGGAAGGTGAAACTCAAAAGAAGAGCCAGCTGGCCTTGAACCACTACATGGCCGAGTTGGGCATGAACGGTATCAAGAGATTCAACATTGACCAGTACAAGAATTTTGTTTACAGCTACTGGTTGAAAAAGGCTGACAATGACCAAGTCAAGGCCTACAAAACAGGCTACTTCCCATACATGAAGGGTGAATACGTGGCCTTGCAGAAGGGAGAAGGATTTGATTCCAACTTGAAAGACAGATTCACAGTCAACACATTTGATGTATTGGAAAAGGAAAACAAGTTTGTATTGTCCGAAGCTTATTACCAGGAGGTYTTCAAGACCATGGTTTCCATAATGAACAGCCAAGATGAATTAGCGTTCATCAATATACTAAAGGATTTCAAGAGATTCGGTATCAGTGAGTGTCCAAACGAAACCTTGAACAGCATTTATCTAAAGAGAAAACCAGCTGATGAAAAAAAGAAGTAAAAGTAAAAGTGTGATTATAAGTTAGTTATAAGCATATATAGATTTATAAACATTAAATTAATAATTATTTTTTATTCAAATATAGGGGAATTCCCACTAATATTATTATTATCTAGTATCTTGTGATGATGTATATGGCGTATATGATACCTGGAATGAAACCTAACAAAGTTAGCAAACAACAGATCAATAGTGAGGTACCACAACCGGTTTCCATGAAGACACCTAAAGGTGGGAATATGATAGCACCGATGAATTTGAAAATATCAGAACAAGTTAAAGCCATTTTGTATGTTTATGTATAGAGTGTTGTGTTTGGTTAATGGTTTTTTTTATAATATTATTTGATTAAAAGACGATCACTATGCTTTATATATGACAGTAAACTTCACATTTTTTGAACAGTTCAGCTTGTGTTTATATAGTGAAGATGAATCTAAAAATTGGTGAAAAAAATAATGATAGACCATTGTTTCCAATGACGAATATGGGTATAATAATGACGAAATGTATCCCTAACTTATTGTTCGAGATGATATTTGAGCAGATATTCTCAGTGATATTCATGATTGTTTTTTTTTTAAGGGGAGAGCAGTGATGATGTGTTTGCTGTTTTTTTTTCAGGTAAAGTGCTAGTATGTCCGATCATTATTCAAATTTTCAGAAACGGACATAAAGGGTGTTATCTCCGCTATTCATTGCTACCAAGTGAATCATTATTCCAAAAAAGAGAAGTGATACACCCGATAAAAGGATTTAACTATTTTTTAAAAGAAGCCAACTGATATCGTTTATATTATGCTACAATTATGTCTTTTATAATTTGTATTTTTATTATGAAAGGGAAGAAGGGAAAAAAGGGGATTAACGGCTGATAAGTGATACAAGCAGTACCCACATTAACAAAACAATTTAAAGTTGTAAATGTGAATAAATGATGTGGACTTAGCATAGTACCATTCGAATATTTCTTTTTTTCCTAGTGAAATTTTTGTTGTTGCTTCTSAAAAGGGKWAAAAAAAAATGTGTGCTTATTTTTTTTTATAAACGAGGTGAAAAAAAGGTAASAGTRCYTTGGCCAACATCAAATACGGACAAATCGCTTATGAACGTATAAAAAAAAATTATATCAGAAAATGTTAATTCAAAGAAAGCTTTTCAATGTTATGAAGCAAAACCTCACCTTATTTTATATTATTTTTCCATTAGTTTCTCAGTAAACAACTCGTAATCTATATTCAGATCTTATTTAAGGACATTCCTATAAATTCAATAATATTTTAAAACTTCTTTATTGAAGGAAAGGATAATAAAMAAAACCAAAAAAACCATCACTGAATAACATTTTCTTTACTTCAGTAACTACAACACAAACACAATGGATTTAGTTTTAGAAGCTGCTGATGCTTACTTGCTAGACGACTTATATGCCAAGGTTTTGCCTGTTTCCATGAAGGACAGTGTYTCTCCATCTTTGGTCAAGAAGTTGGGGTTGAACACTCTTTCTTTGGCCTCAGACAACTTCCTTGTTGATGGATTGAAGAACAATGCCACAATCAACTCAGGACTTTCCGCATTGAACAAGCTAAAGAGCACTGACTTGGGTCTGTTTGACAGYATGAACGTCTGGGCYAAGATCAAGTACTTGCTTGACAACAACAGTGACTACTACGGTAAGGARGCATTTTTGTTTGACTTTGGTGAAAACACCTTCAACTCATTGTTGTTGAGAAACAATGTCTTGAGACAGTTCCTATCATTGACTGTTATCACCACGTTCTTTGGTTGGTTGCTGTACTTTGCCATTGCCACCTTCTCCTACACCTTCATCTTTGACAAGGCTGTGTTCAACCACCCAAGATACTTGAAGAACCAAATGTCCTTGGAAATCTCATTGGCTGTTTCTGCCATCCCATTCATGGTTATCTTCACTGTTCCATGGTTCTTGCTTGAGTTACACGGCTGGTCCTCCTTGTACTCCAAGATTGACTTTTCTGGCCATGGTATCAGGGACTTCTTCATGGAGTATGCCTACTTCATCATGTTCACTGACTGTGGGATCTACTTGGCCCACAGATGGTTGCACTGGCCAACTGTTTACAAGTTGCTACACAAGCCTCACCACAAGTGGCTGGTAACCACCCCATACGCCTCCCACTCTTTCCACCCTGTTGATGGATACATCCAATCCCTGCCTTACCACATATACCCAGTGTTGTTCCCATTGCACAAGGTTTCATACTTGTTGTTGTTCACCTTTGTCAATGTTTGGACTGTGATGATCCATGATGGTGAGTACTTGGCCAATGACCCTGTAGTCAATGGTGCTGCCTGCCACACCGTCCACCACTTGTACTTCAACTATAACTACGGCCAGTTCACCACGCTGTGGGACAGATTGGGTGGTACTTACAGAGAACCAGATTTGGAGCTGTTCAACAAGTCCTTGAAGAAGAGCACAAAGACCTGGGAGGAACAGGTCCAGAAGATGGAGGCCATCAAGAAGGTTGTTGAAGGTGATGATGACGACAGAGTGTATGGAACTGAGGAGAAGTACAACACCAAGTCCAAGAAGAAATAGACGATGTAATGAGCYCATGCGTATATGTAATTTATATATAKGTATTAAAGAATATGACCCAAGAAAAAATTAACAAAAAAAAAAAAAACAATGTATACTAGTTAATGYCATTTTGCCGCCTTTTTTTTTTTTWTAWATTMATTTTTTGGTGCTGAAGAGTATATATGAAGAAATCACAACCAATATAAGCAACATTGTGCCATGGCAACTAACAGGCTAAAGRATTATRAACAAACTGAGGTAATACACACCACTCTGGTGTCTGAAATCATTTTACTCAAAAACACTGTGGCCCAACATGACTTATGCTTGAAGGCTGTTATCACGCACCCGCCAAAGCCACACTCGCCAGTGAGAGAGATCGAGATCTTGAAACTGTTCAGGGATTCGTACCCCCACGATAATATAATAAAGTACGTATACSACTGGAAGGACGTGGATAATTGGAACATCGTGTTTCCGTATTATAGACAGGACCTGAAGCAGATCATGTTGCGATACTGGCAATGGTACACGCCAGCTGGAAATCCAAGTGTWAARAARAACTATCTAAGTGGGTTGTTTACCCTGGGTATGAACCGTGAGGCATCATATGAACAGGACCTTARCAAGGTCACGTTGGAGAGGAAACACTTTTTGATCAACAAAACACCTCAGTCATTGATGGACAAGGTGTGGCGGGACTTGTCAGCAGCGYTGARRCACTTGCACAAGCATGAGATCATGCACAGGGACGTGAAGCCGGAGAATGTCATGTACRATGAGCAAAAGGACATGTTTGTGCTCATAGACTTTGGGATATCAACGGGAACAAACGAAAACCCAAACGTGCTTCTGAAGCCAGATGGGATCCTGGATGTTGCAACGTACATATACAAGCCCGTGGAGCTGTTGATCGGGATCAAGGACTACACCTGTGGGGTTGACATGTGGTCATTGATGGTGATCATGCATCAGCTGAGCATGCCCTTCATATGTGGGTATGCATTGAAGCCTTATTATTACATGGGGCATGAGGGAACCAGTGTTGATAGGTGGATACAAAATGTGTGTGATAAGTACAATGAAGGCCAAGAGAACGTACACAAGAAATATGACACAAGCAAAAAAATACAAACAATACCGTCGTTGTTGGATGATGGAAGTTATTTAATAGAGAACAGGGGCAGACTTGAGATGTGTGAGGGATCTGACATAGGGTTGCTGTCGAGTATCCATGATATATTCGGATGCCCGTTGAGAAGTGAGTTTCCCATGGGCGAGAAGTCAATGGCGTGGGTGTACATGTACAACAACAATGACAATCCAGCGGAGGTGTACTACAGAAGTGATGAAAAACGTTGTAAGTTCCTTAAAGATTTCATGTTTGGAATGGTTGGTGAAGAATACAAAGAGGTGTTGTTGAACATGTGTGAGTTTGACTTTACTAAGAGAGTGTTATGATTTGACATTTCTTTTTTCTTTCATGCTGACGGAGATAAGACACGTGATGTTTTTTTTTTTTTTTGATAACGTTTGATAACCAGACCAAGTTCATAAAATAGGGGGCGTGGAGTACTTTATATACATTAATAATACTGAATAGTACCCAAGTAGAAACAATGTCTAGTGATCATAACAACAATACTGAAAACAACACTGCTGAGAGTAATACTAACACTGAAGATAACAGTAAGAAGGTGTATGTGGATAAGGACAAAGGACTTGTGTATTTAAACAAWAAGATAATCAATAAGCCACACACTGTTAAGCATCACATACCCAAGTGAGTATATTATATATTATTATATATTATTACATTAAGAATTAACTAGGAACATATACATAACTTAACAGAGAGATGTACTTGGCTTCTTGTTTTTGGAATGTACAAAAAATGACTGGTATACTCAACCTTATTCAAGGTACAAAACCCTTGTGCTAGTATTCTATGAGTATATTTTTTWTATTGTGWSTTTTTGTATTTCGGGTGGGGTAACTCTAAGTTATTCCATTTTTTCTATTTTGAGTTATAAAAAATTTTTTTTTTTTAATATGTTTATTATTCATTTTTTTTTTGATTCAACGCACACAAAAAACAAATCCATATACTTTTTTAAACATACAAGCATATCTTCTACAAGGACACACCCATCAAACACCCACATTGTTATAGACCATTTTATTTCAATAAGTAAAACATCACCTCTGTATATTCTTCACACAATGCAGTCAAGAGTATCYAATGATGACAGACAAAACAACCAGCTGAAGATGATCACACAACTAAACAAAAAACATGAAATATTAACCATCCTTCAGCTTTGTAAGTCACACTTAAAAATCCAACAGTACAACTCCGTTGTCTCCACAGACATTCTTATCAACAACTACCTGTACCTTATCAACAACCTCAACTACAAGCCTTTCCAAGTCATCTGGAACTTGAGCAAAATATACCAGCAAAAGGACCTGTACCATCTAGCCTGTAACTTATTAAAGGAGTACTTAGACACCAACGAATCAAARATCAAATACGAGGATCCCTTTGATGAATTCATCAAGCAGGACATTTCACTCCATGATTTGCAACTCATCCAACTCGACTCAGATGACCAGGACCAGGATGACTTGATCATTTCTGAAGTATGGGCATCTCTGGGCCACTGCTACTTAATGATAGAGGATCTTCCAAATGCATACCTTACATACCAAAAGGCTCTTTACATCCTTCCTAACGTCAAKTGCAGCAAGCTTTGGAAGGGCATTGGTATTCTTTATGACAGATACGGCTCCCTTGACTATGCTGAGGAGGCATTTGCCAAGGTCTTGGAAATTGAAAACTACCAGGACACCTCCTTGAAGGAGGACCAAAATGAAATATACTTCAGACTGGGTATCATTTACAAGCATCAACTGAAGTACCATCAATCCTTGGAATGCTTCAGATTCATCATTTACAACCCGCCTGCCCCATTGAAGGAATGTGACATATGGTTCCAACTGGGTCAAGTTTGTGAGCTAATGAAGGACTATGAAAACGCCAAGCTTGCCTACACTGAATGTTGCTTGTTGAACAACAACCACCACAAGGCCTGGAGCTGCTTAGCTGTTATTTATTTACTGTTCCAGGAAAGAAAGATAAACAACTTACTGGAGCAGAATGTTGACATCAATGTTGAAATTCAGCAAAACAAGGACCAGTTTTATGAGGACACAACCATGGCTTTACAATGCCTAAACAACCATTCTAACATTGATGTTGGTGATCTGATGTCGTGGTACTTCTCAGGTAGAGCCTATTTGCTTTTGAGGGACTATCAAACATCCTACGAGTACTATCAAAACTGTATCAACAAGGACCCCAACAATGGTATTTTCTGGTGTTCCATTGGTATTCTGTATTACGCCATTGGCCAATACCATGATGCATTGGATGCCTATTCAAGAGCCATCAGATTGAATCCGTACCTATGGGAAGTTTGGTATGACTTGGGTATTCTTTACGAGGCCTGTGGAGATGATGAACAGCAACTGAAGGATGCCATTGATGCATTCACCCAGGCTGATAGATTGAGACCTGGCCATCATGCCATTGAAATRAAGTTGAAGGTATTGACAAACAAGGAGTCTCCAAACAACTCATTGCCTAAGTGGATTGAACCAGAGTTACCATTCCAGCAACCAAATGGTATGGTTTCTGAAATTGGAGAAATGAAGTTGAACATGAACCAAGAGACTCTCAACAACAAGGATTTCAACACACAGCCTRTCAACAAGGGCTTGGAGTCTCTAGTTGCAGCAGCTGCCATGAGCCATCCAGCAACCAATGCAGAGGACAAGAGTGTTACAAGCAACTCAGAAAAGAGTGCATTGAGTGGTCCCAAGAAGAGAGGCAGAAAGCCAAAGAACCCCAATGGACCACCCAGAGATGCCATTAACAATGGCAGTGTCAGCAGCGATGAAAGCATGCAGCCAGCAGCTGGAATCAAGAAGAGAGGCAGACCATTGGGGAGAAAGAACAAGACCAGTGTATCAAAGGGTGACATGATCACGAACGGCCTGCTGCAAACAAACCCTGCAAAGGAGAGCATAAAGACATCTGTCAACCCACTGATTGGCAACTCAGCCACAAGGTTCACGATGAACACCCCAAAAGTCAACATCAGCACATTGAAAGGGGATGGCAATGTGCCAAGCGGCAGGGACAGATTACCTGTGTTCAATTCTGTGAGCAACAAGCAAGTGCAGCCTGCCTTGGGTGGTACCATCAACAGGCCACCGAAGGTGACAAGCGGTGCCAAGGGGATCAAGATCAACCTGGCTGACCTGGCCGCTGTGTCTGAGCAACAACAGAAACAGAAGGAGAAGATGAGCAATCCGTTACTGAACCTAGTGAATGCTGTTGAGACCAGCAACAAGGTTGTCGTCAACGAAGAGGSRAARGAAGAGTTGAAGSAAGAGCMGAAGCCWGAACCTCAACAAGACAKTGTCAAAGCTGAACCAAGCAAGGATGAAATCCAGGAGAAGACCACAGAGGAAAAAAAGAACGAATCTCCGGGCATAACTGAGGACAAGAGTGSTGTTGAGAAGCCGCTGGTTGCGGAGGAGAAAACACCTGAGGAGGAGGAAGTCAAGGAGCTTCCGAACCAGATCCAGGCGAGTGTGCATGTTGTGATGAGGAACATGGACGAGGACGACAACTATGACGATTAGGTTTATATATAAAAATTTAAGTTTTTCTTTGTTTATGATAATTTTTGAGACATTCTAGTACAGAATACTTTCAAGCTCCTTGACGATGATGTCCTTAAGYGCTTGTTTGAGGGCTTGTGCGTCTGTGTTTGKATCCAGTGCAAGCAGTGTGTCTATGTCGTGTATGTTGAGGGTGTTGACGAGGCTGCTGATGCTGTGCTGCTCGCTGGTGAGTGTGTCTGTGGTTCTCTGGCGRAGGSCCTGKATGGCGGAAGACTGTGTGAGGAGGGCGTTGTACACCCTCTGCTCGATGGCCTCGTASGTGTGTGAGTCRGCAAGGATGCTGTTGATCTCAGMGGGGATGTTWGTGTTCATGCTGKGKGKAGTYTATGGTGTGTGTTGGATTGTTTATTGATGATGTWTTARGGAAAMAAGAAGAAAAAGTAGGACATGGGTGAGTGTTCTGTGCGTCAAAAAAAAAAAAAWATATTTAAAAGCGTATAACCGATTTACAGGGGAAAGACACCAAACTTGTAAAAAAGGGATAACTACACACATGAACAGAATCACCAAACAACTACACAAAATGTCAAAGAACACACCGGAACTGTCAAAAATYATATCAGTCAACACCAAGGAACCCATTGAGAACTACAGGTGGATCACTCTGCAGAAGCTGGAGTACTCCGATCCCCTGGGCCAGGTCAGAACCTATGAGAAGGTCACYCGTATGACCACATCCACAAACGGTGTTGATGCCGTCACAATTGTTCCGTTGCTCAAAACCCCAAAYCTGCCTACAAGAATCCTGCTGTTGAAGCAGTTCAGACCGGCCTGTGGGAAGGTYTGCATCGAGTTCCCTGCGGGGCTTGTTGACGAGAGCGACGAGTCCTTGCTGAAGGCTGCGGAGAGGGAAATGAAGGAGGAAACAGGATACACGATCACAAAGCTCATCAAGCARAGTCCAGTCATGTAYGCKGACCCCGGGATCACGGATGCCACGGCTGTGGTYCTGACCTGTGAGATCGACCTGTCCAAGCCAGAAAACCAGAATGTCAAGCCAGACCTGGACGATGGGGAGTTYATCGAGGTGTTCGATGTTGAGCTTTCTGAGCTGGAGAAGACAGTCGAGAGCTTGTCCAAGCAGGGGTACGCCCTGGATGCGAGAGTCGCCGGCATCATCGACGGCTTTGTTGTCAACAGCCAGCTGATGATGGACTGGAAGTGTGACTAAACYTAAGCAAGACCACAATCYTTRTTTAGAAAAAAACATCTTCAAAAATATATATATCAAAAGGTCCATGTCCCTATCTCATTTTCAAACTTTAACAGYTGYCCRTTYTTCATGATRCTTTCTCCGTCATCGGTMAGACTGGTGCTYTTCTCAAGAATCACGGTGTACCAGTAAACCCACTTCCACAGCATCTCAAAGTKCTTGTTCATCAGCTCMGCRTYSAGWGYCAGCCCATCAACCTTCAGRTCATAAAAGTTCAAGGACTTGTTGTTCTGGAAGTTGTCTGGTCCCAGCAGCGATGACATTCTTTCGTTGAACTGTATGTCTATGGGGAAGTGCACCTTGAAGCAGAGGAACTTTGTCGCCTTGGTGTCTCTTTCCTCCCACGTGCCGCTGTTGTACTCCAGAAGCTTGACACTATCAGCGGTGGCGTTTTTAAATACTGGAATGATCCTCAAAACATCAACGTTTCCTATGCTCAAAACCATGTTCAGCTCATCGTTTTTGTTGATGCTTAYATGGTCWGCRTTGATGTTCAGCTTCGYTRCAAAGTAGTCAAACAGGTCCTTGAYTGTGTTGTTGTAATATTGGAARAAATCAGTTGACCCCTTGTCCATGTCAGTGCAGTCATCCATGTTCTTCATGATCTTGACATTGTGGTAGAACTTGCTCAGGGTCTGTTCCCTTGTCAAGTTGTTCAAAAATATGTTTTCATTCAGGTGGTTCTTRTAGTTGAACTGGTCAAAGTTGGAGGCCAAMACCAACATCACGTTTGTGATGCAATCCTGCTTGGTTTCYACGTCAGTCTTGTAGTCTATGTCCAGCACAAGGATCTTTCCTGCAATTGAMAGTCTCTGGTATATCGAGTTGTCATCCTCAGTGGTGCTGTCCTGGATGGTGTCCTGGAAGAAATCCAGATACAAAAGCTTACACAGGTTGCTTATGTTGGTCACTGGATGCACATAGTCCGGYTTGTAGTCAAGTAGGAAGGATATGGCCTTTTCTAGAGTTTCATCAAACTTTGCTGATCTTGACATTGCTGTTGTATGAGYGKTTTTACACCAATTGGTTCTTATTAACATATTTGTTTTACTCKTTTTAGAAAATTATGAAATTTAGGAATRCCAAAAARAGGTTTCCCAATTTTTTTTCTCGCCCATTTCTSTTCAAATAATGGTTTTGATAYACACGCGTTAGTATCATTTAWYAATATATAAACATAAAGACTGGCTGAATYAACAACCTGGTTGTATATACTTTCTAACACTCTTGTTCCAGCTTTCWACCCATCTGTCCATTTGGTTCAAATTGKCCAARGAATTTCTTGTCAACSTACGCATCAAGTCAYCATTGGTCAACATCTCCTCCAGACAGTGGACTAGCTCACTTTTGTCTTTRAACAACAAWCCAGTCTTGTTTGCGTGGACCAGCTCCTTGTCCAGTGCTGGGAATGAATATGCCACACATGGAAGACCACATCCAATCATGTCCCAGACTTTCATAGGAAGATCCCATCCTGAAGAGGAACTGTGCAAGGARATACCAAAGTCAGCAAGTTGCAGAATCTTCGGGTAGTCCTCCAATTTCAAGTAGTAGAATCTATATTGGATATTGTGGAAGYTTTGCTCTTCAAATGATTTGATGAARTRATCCTTYAARGGACCYTTCCCRGTGATGATCARCATGAACTTCTTGCCCTTGSTTTTCAAAATTGAATCCAAGTCCTTTAGACTATCCARAAGCAGCTGTAAGTCCTCATCCGGCGTGAACGAAGTTGAAGTCACACCGATGGTATAYTCTGTTATATCAACATTTTTTAAATCAGCAACGTCAGGGATGTTATTAATCAACTCCAATCTGTCTTGAACTTTATTCACRTATGGCTGGAATTGAACATCTGGGTAATCGTAACAAACGGTGATTTTATCATTCACCTTAAAGCCATCGCCTTCCACTTTGGGATACTTTGATTCCCATCTCCATGTCTTTATCAACACATCAGCCATCATCTTGGTCACTACTAAGTGATGGTCGGCCAGTCTTCCRAAGTACAACTCAAGCTTGAAGTACAGATTACCCAACAACTTGATCTTGCTGCTGTTTCCCTTCATCAGGAATATRGAGTAGCCAAAGTTGTGCCAGTCGATGATCACCTTCCAGTTGAAAATCAGCTTGGATGTTATCAGTATAGGAAGGATGGGGATTGATGGTGGGTTTTGGACCAGTGCRTAGTCACATGATCTCACTGACCAGATCATTTTTAAGAGGGTRAACATCTGTGARAGTGCCTTCATTATGTATGACTGTTTYTTATACTTTTCACTTTCCAGTAAGTGGAAGTTGATTGTAGGAACATTGTTCARARCCTCTTGATCATCATCMYTRTGGATGCTTTTRATTATGGTTGAGTACTTGCTGTTCAGCTCATTCAATTCGTTGGGAGTGGCCTGACTGATGACTTCCACGTCGTATCCACTAAGCAAAAGAGCCTTGATGTGGTTCATCATTCTAGGTGATCTTACCAACGGCCCTATAACAATRACACATGCCTTTCTYTTGAAKGCRTTCATGTGCTTGGTGTCTTTGATAAATGGAAGCACATAGTAGAAGAAGATGGGTATGAARGATACGATGATTGATGAAACAATCAGTACATAGTCTCCAGTTCTCATTTTTTTTTGGYAATTTAGACTAAAYAGGTGATTGTTTTATTGATGARGTTGTATTCTTTTATTGTTGGATTCTTACTATACATATTGAATACAAATAAATGTAAATWAATAGCCTGTAAGTACATATAATACCTGTTTATAAATTGAAATTAAGTATCAAGTATTTTTTCTTTGAGGCGTGTATGTTGTTTTTTTTTACATTCGGAGATAGGACTCTTCACCGTATARCTTGTTTATTCAGTGGGAAAAAAAACAAGTGCAACGGAACCTTTGGGGTGTTTTTTCTTTTTTTACTTTCATTCTGATTTACTGATTTATATTTATAAACATAATCCAACACACAACAAACCAAACAATACATAGTCAAACAACAAACACAATGTCTAACAACTTAACTGAAGAACAAATCCAAGAATTCAAGGAAGCCTTCACCTTATTCGACAAGGACAACAACGGCACCATTTCCAAGCAGGAGCTATCCACCGTGATGAGATCMTTGGGTCTTTCCCCTAGTGAACAAGAGGTCACCGACTTGATGAACGAAATCGACCTGAACGGCAACAAGAGCATAGAGTTCTCAGAGTTCTTGACATTGATGAGCAGACAGTTGAAGCAAAACGACTCTGAAATGGAACTTTTGGAGGCCTTCAAGGTCTTTGACAAGAACGGTGATGGATACATAAGCTCTGCTGAGTTGAAACACGTCTTGACCTCCATTGGTGAAAAGCTTTCCGATGCTGAAGTTGATGAGATCTTGAAGGAGGTTGCTGATGGCCAAGGACAAATCAATATTGAACAGTTTGCTGAAATCTTGAGTAAATAGGTGTGTATGTATGAGTATATATAAGTTCAATACAAGAGAAATAAAAAAATTCCATAAACATATGTCAATAGAGTTGATTTGTGTCATGCAAGAGACTGTTTTATTCTTTTGAGCTCTTTTTTGTTTCAAAGAAAGATGGTGGGTTGCTGCATGTGTTGTGCATRTGGTAAAACTACTTTATCTTTGAATACATAGACCATATTTCCAACCATTATGTCCATTTGTCATTACATCTCTATAGAAGAGACTTACACTAAGTAATGATAAGACCTGTAGTGCCAATAGATCTATCTGGTGCACGGACTTTAGCCTGTATCACGGGGAAACCAAGGGAAAAAAACACCTTKGAGCAAAACCCCTGGACCGTAATGTTATTMGCTCATTTTTTTTAAAACCTTTCTTCGGATTCAACGGAATTRCAGTAAACATCAGTAAACAATTTTRAAATTCGTGTCTTTTATAAAAGAAWYAGTCTCTAGARGSCACARCCACTAACATGAGTGCAAGCAAAAACTCCACTAAATCCGAAGGAGATGGGTTCTGGGCCAAAAACGGGCCTGGAATCATGAGTGCAACCGGCACTGCACTATCAACAACCTACAAAGCCGGCAAGTTTGTTGGTAAGTCAGCMTACTCGGCAGGCAAAACACACTACAACAATCAAAAGGGGAASAAACAAGAAGAAGTGCATGAGGAAAARAGYCAGTCTTTCACTCCAATTGAGTCTCTGAAGTCRGTGGATGCATTCGCYCCTCCACCACTGAAACCTGGGCAAATGCAGTACCAAAARGGAGGCAACACAGTTGCTGCTGGTGACAAACCATTGGCCAGACAGGCCTCCTATGTGAGTGTATCTGTCAAGGAACCATCACCAGYGAGTCAAACTYCCTCTGTTAACAGCACGCCAGTYRTTCCGCCAGACTCGTTACARCCATTGTACAATGCTGAGGGACAGATCATAGGGTATGTTCCAAAGCAGGGGTCATCCAATGAACCACCYTCAGTAGGGCCACGACCAGTTGAAGACAGAAGCAACCCGCCACCCATTGCACCTAGACATTCAATGAATACTATAAATAGAGATGTCCCACCAGTCCCAGTTCGTTCTAGAGGACCTGTCCCCGTACCGAGTGACAATGTATCAATCAACACAACAAATGATTCTGGAAACAGCGATGGAARCAARAGYTTYGAAGTGACYCCTTATAAATACATATCGCCAGAGGAAAGAGAGAAGAACACAAAGCTGGTGATTGACAATAAAGTTGATGTCAAAAARGTAGCACCTCCCCCTGTGCACACGGGTCGTGGGCWGAAAGTTGAAAAGAAGTTCAGTGAAATAGTYGATGAGAAGATCAGAGGCAGTTCATCCTTAACTCCTGARAGTTCTCAGTCAAATTTAGCTGTTAAAGAGATAAGTGCAAACAACACAAGCAACAGTATCAAAACAGATGGAAGTAGTGTTAAAGCAGAGGAAGTCAAGAGTCCTGCTGTTCTGGGTAAGTATGAGTATGAAAAGAAGCTTGATTTCCAGCCSCCACCAAGGGCCAATGTGCCCGAGGGAGTTGTGTTGCCATCAGCAAGATTGGCGCAAATGAAGGAGGAATCAGAGARTAAAMGACAYGYACCTGTTAATGTCAAGTCMARCAGAAGTATGCCGCCACCKCCRCCAACAAGATCAGCMACAACWASCCASASCACTCCTATAAGTAAGCCAACAGCWAACAGAAAGCCACCTCATCCAAAGRCKGARCARRCAGAGGAGAAGAAGGAAACGGCAAAGGTTTTGGGCAGTTACGACTACAACAAGCCMGTGATGTTTGCACCACCRCCAACGGCAAAGAGATCTGAAAGGGACATGGAGTTCATCACGCAGAAGATGGASAAGTCAAGAATCACAACGGACAAGAACATGCGGTTTTTGCAGGAACAGAGCAAGCCCCGTGATACTGGGGCTAGAAGAAAGGTACAGGTTCTGCAGCCAGAACAGCAAATGACGCAACCACCACCACAGTATAGTCAACAATTACCGCCAAAGCCAGAACAACATATTATTCAACCCCCACCAAAGCCAGAACAGCAAATGACGCAACCACCGCCAAAGTATAGTCAACAACCCCCACGAAAACCACCAAAGCCAGAAGCGTTGGTGGCACCACCWAAACCCAAAAAGCCAAAGAGCTTAATTGCTGCAAAGATACCTGCAAAAGGCGATGACAACCCGTTTGAGAGGTACAACCCGAAYGCRGCAGTTTAGCCGAAATCAACAAAWTTTTTAATAAATAACAACTCATTTACAGTTTTSRGAAAAATATATAGTTTGTTTATGTACAGGACSATYAAATGTCAAAGCTGGAGCCACAGCCACAGCTGCTCTTCATGTTTCCGCCCACGATCTTGAACTGGGACCCAATGAGTTCCTTTTTGTAGTCAAGCGWCGTGTTGTTCAACAGYTCCAGGGACAAGTCATCGATGCTGACAAGGACRTCGGGGACACTTTCCGGTTCAGGGGCAGAAACTTCAGGAGCGGCATCATTGACMTCCTTGAWGGACCTGGCSAGGGATCTCAGGTCATCCTCAGAGGGCTTCATGAAGGGGAGGGTGAAGAAAACGAGCTTTTCCTCCTGTGTGTCTGGATTTTGCAGATTGTTTAACTGCTCGGAAAGCTTYATCAGCAAGAGATCATACTGGTACCCATGGCAGCCACCGGARGATACCTTGATTCGCAAAGAGTCTCCGATCTGGGCCAGTGCTGAMAGTTTYTTGATCGCAGGCTCCGTGAATGAGATGGAGTGCGTGGTTGGTGGGAGAACACTCAATGGCTTTATGAGCTGAGTGYTGAATCTTTTRAATATGCTGTTTTTYAGGAACATCTTTTGGGTGTTTATTTATTAACGAGATGTCTGCTTGGTGATACTATTACGTTATATATWAAAAATGCCAAAAAAAAAAAAAAAAAGAAGTAAGATTTTCGAAATACCTATTTTTTTTRATGATACAAATGAACAAGAAACGTGATCCAGGAACACCGAAAAAGTAACAAAAAAAACCAATTTTATATAATACAGTAAGTAACCTAATGCTTTTTTTTTYTTAGTTTTAACTTTTATTTTGTTAGATAGTCAATATCCAACTAATGCGTATATAGTATATGAACTCATAATCGAATAACAAAAAAAAAAGATTAATCCTTCTTGGCAGATGGCAACTTCTTCTTTGGCTTTTCCTCCTTTGKTTGAGGTTGAGCAATYTGRCCGAATGGTCTTTGGACTTCTTGGCCCAAGATGTAGGCCTTGAACAAGTCRTGYTCAACACAGGCCTTGATARGGGARATACCCTGCTGRACCAAAGGCKGGGTGTRCTTCATGTACAAGTGCAKACCGGCCATCATCAACCATGATGTGTAGAAGCCCYTCAACAGGGCATCGACTTGCTCAAGGTCRTAGTCAACAACGGACTTGACAATCTCAMCATCAGCRGTYTCRTCCTCYTTGCCAYCCTTGAACAACATCTCCATTGGGGACTTTTGGTTCTTGTACTTGATGGTGGYYAGGTTGTTTTGCTTCTTGATTTGGACCTTGATGTAGGTGTAGATCAAGTATGTCAATGCGTTCATGGAAACATAGAARATTCTCAAGTAGTCAATGATCTTTGGGTCAGTCATGTCCAATCTCTYACAGATGTAGTTGGACAGTAACATGACACCGATGWTGGAAACTAMWGRATTCATTTTTTTWWTRTTRTTTWGCTGTTGGYGATGGTYTRTRTAWGAAYTTKTCCTGTTTWGTTACWAGTATAACATKAGTGCTTAATAYWGTGWTAAATCCCAATACAYWTATYTCACTAACYRTATCTAAAGGTTTTTCWAAATTGTTGARAAAAAAAATAAAAAAACRTMAMAMYMRAAAAYTTYWCAYCGCGTRWAAAYTYYTCCRTGAAACGTKYSYAAATSGAATGTGCTGGAAYTCTGAGGGAAAAT
>LPNL01000008.1:424661-451614 GCA_001749795.1 Hanseniaspora opuntiae
TTTAAAGATCAGATCTGATCACATGRTAAGCTARAAGTMATATATAATATATCTCAATGATTARTGTTACACCTATTGCATATCGCCTTGTGGATAGTCGTTTCCATAGTAGTAGCCCTGCTGCTGGATGTTCCCGTTGTAGAACTGGTTGTACTGCGGCTGGATGTATTGTGCGCTTTGCTGTGGCTGCTTTGGTGGAGTGCCCTCTGGCTGTTGGTAGTTCTGGTACCCCACGAAGTTCCCGTATGGTTGGACATTCTCGTTTTGCTGGTARTAGTACTCATASCCTACATCTGGCATGTAGTTCTTCTTGTTCTGCTGATCTTGCAAGTACATGTAATACTGCTGCGGCATGTATCCGTTTCTCATAGGCTGCTGTCCCTCCTCCACTTGGTTATGTTCCTCCTCATTGGCTCTTCTATCAACAACTGCATATTGCTGAGCAGGAACACGCGGGTAGTACTCAGGAAGCGCCTGAGGCTCCATGATGTCGTTGTTTGAGTTGTTTTTGGTGTTCGTTGTCAGAGTTGGTTCTTGTGGCTGTTGTGAAAGCATCTGCTGTTGCATCATCATGTATTGTTGTTGCTGTAAGTACCTGATCTGTTCCATTTGCTTTAGCTGCTCGATTTGCTTCATTTGTTGATACTGCTCCATTTGGAATCTATCAATGGCCATGTTTGTTGAGCTTGTTGCATGTTGCATGTAATTGACGGGTTGATTCGAGTCCTTCAAGTTGATAGGCGGATAGCTTTGATTCACCTCATACAAGTTATTGAATCCCTTGTTGAAGTTGTCCTCCTTTGGTTCAGTCTGATCAATCCTGTGAGATGTTTGGTAATGGAAATCGTTTTCTTCATGTGGAAGCTTACCCTCCATAAGCTTGTTTTGATTGTCAATGGCATTATAAACCTTCATTTTGTTTTTCTTCAACACTTTTTCCTTTTCCTTCAATTCCTTCTTGGCCTTTCTTCTGACTGGCTGGTACTTGTAATCAGGGTACTTTTTCAAATGATCTGTCTTCTCCTTTTCAGCAGCATCAACCCAAACTTTTCTTTCCTTTGGGCTCAAGGATTTCCACTGCGCACCTATCATTTTACTGATTTCTGAATTGTGAGGAACTGGCTTGTTATCCTTGATGAATGAATCAACAAACACCTTGTGTTGGTGAGATCTGAAGATAATGAAGGCATTACGAGGTCTTCTGACTTTACCATTGGAGTTTTTGGATTCCAATCTCTTGGGTATTTTGATATCTTCAGCTTCAGGAACATCTGGAATCTTCATGTCAGGAGTGGCTCTGATGATGTTTGCTTTGAAGGTGTCGCCTTTGTTAGAGTTTTCATTAAGATTGTTATCCATTTTGTATCTAACTTTAACTTCKAGTTGGACTCAATTGTAACGTGTTTGTTGTTTAAAAATAGAAAAAGKAAACAAWAAGATGATGTATGGTTATATTGTTAGATTATATTTTAATTTTGTTTGGTGATATGTAATAATTTTTTAAAAAACAACAAAAAGTTATTATTTTTATGTTTTTTAATGTTTATCAAATTTAAAAGAAAGAAAAWTAGATCAAAAGAATAATTCCAACACAATATGATTATTAATTAAGAATTAATTGTTTGAATCCTTTTCTATTATTATTTATCTATTTTAATTTATCGTTTTCAAAATAAGACCACTAAAACTGTATGTTGAACACTGTAAGAAAAGAAAACAATAAACAAAAGATATGATGTAATGAACAAAAGATATTCTTTTCAAAATASTGTTTATAAATTCACWAATTGAAAAAAAAAGAAAAGAAAAATGAACAGCGAGTYTACWGCRAACGGAGTCCGCGTTACAAAAAGAATCAAATCAGAAAAAAAAAATTTTTTWACATGATTGGTGCGTACACAGACAGCACTTACCCCRCTYAGMRTYATAGATCYACTCTTACCCTTTATAGACACWACCAAATAAATATATTAGTGACAGAAAACAAAAAAATAGATAATCAACACTACAATATATCTCACAACCTTATTAWATATAAAGGCKTAARACCATATACAAACATTACAAATACATAAACATAYCAAATGTCYARTAAACCACAATTCAGCYCTCTGAGAGACGAATCTCTAGCTGTTAARTACACACATAGACCAATTCCTAACAAGCATCTTTCCCTGAATACCCAATCCTACAGAGGCCCTATCACAAAGCTACTCCCAATGGTCTCACTGTTCCTAAGAAACAARGTCATTGCATGGGCCTCATTGGTTATTTACTGGTACYTGTTTTTACAAGAGCARGACTCTGGCAATGCAGCAGGCGACAGTGCCATGATTGACCTGTTGTCWTGCTCTGTTGGGTTATTGGCTTGTTACATAGACATCTTGATGCCTATGGAATCACACTTTGCATGAAATTAACTTAGATATATAAATTATTCTAATGGGCACATGCCTGTCACATCAATGTCATCCTTCAATCTATTCATCAAGTATTCAACCTCAACTTCCTTGGTCATGGGGATGATAAACTCCTTRTATATGGTGACCAAGTACTTTGAGGTGATTTTTTTGTTCTTGAACGATTTGTAGATGTATGAATCACCCTTTTCTTCCAATCTTTTCAAGATTTTCTCCTCAACCGCATTGTTGGTTATGGCGTCGTATATCCCGTCATAATCCTTGTTCTTGATCAATTCAGTGAACTTCTCCACATCGCTTCTGAACTTACTCTCAGCTACAAACAACCCAAAGTGGATTCTTCTRCTCAAGTTCTGCAACAACTCAATGTCTATAACTGTGATWGATCCCAACTGCTGATTGATATACTCTGTATCTGGTGTCTGGTCTGCTATCAAGTCCAGTAACTTGTTCACATACAAGTCTCTGATCTTGCTGTTGTAGTTGATCTTGTGTTTGTTAGCCAACAACTTAGGGTATTGTATCTTTTCAAGCAAACTTGGTTGTATATCTTCAGGGAAAAATGGCTTTTCATCTGGACTGTCAAATCTTCTYARTTTGGAYTGTAAGATYTCAAGTTCTCTGTGCATGTAATCCATGAARGATCCCYTGAACTGTTYRTCAGGTAAYTGTGGTCTGACKTTCTCRTCAGAGGAGTACAATACTGATGAKATAGGGTAYTCAGATCTTTTGATCAATTGAAAGATAATGAAATCCTCCATTTGRACTAAYTCATTTCTRATGTTATCAAGTTTATARACTGAYTCTGGCTTCAAGAAGTTCATGATGGTTTGGTATATAGTTAATTTATTAAAGTCTCACTATAAAGTAAAATCTTCAGCGATAAATTTCTCAATCGTTATCTCAGATTATAGAAAAAAAATTTAATGTTACACACCGGAGAGTTTTACGGGCAGAAAACACACCAAAAAAAAACAATCCAAATGAGCTTCCCAACATCAAAAAGTCTAATCCCTAAAATCGGAAAAAAAATTTTAATATTACTGCGATCACTCAATCTCTTCAACTTTTTACTTAATTATTAATATATATTGGAAGCGCTGTCGGAGTTATTAACTTCCACTTCTATACGAATCACTAAATAGCATTAAGTCAATGCTCTCATTGAGGCTTCAAAGGCTAGGAATGTTGCTGCATTGACMGGGAATGATCTTATCAAGGCWGGTCCTATTCCCTTGAAGAACCCAGAAACACCACCGACCTTGTACAGTCCCTTGAAAATGTGAACAATGCCATCTGGCTTCTTCTCTATTGGTCCAGTTTGCTTAATGGACTTGACAATGTCGACTGGGTAGATACACATCCAAAGAACTATACCAGATAATCCCCCAAATGTGCACAACTTCCAGGACTCGATGTTCTTTCTATCATTTTCGTATTGCTTGTTGGTTTTTAGTTGCTTGTTGATCAAGAACTCGTAGAATGTGAARTAACAACCCAATCCAAAYCCATCTCTTATGGCTGTGGTRAACAGGCCTCTTCCCAGGGCATTGTTTTTATAAATAGTCTTGAAGATGTCCAGGGCTCCAGGGGCGTTTTTGGATTTGTTGATTTGTTGTCTGATTCTGACGTGTTCGATAACAGCAGCCAGTGGGGCATTGGCTATACCCGCAACAACACCGGATTGGAAATACTGGGTCAGCTTCATGTCTGAACCGTTGTTCTTTTTGATGAAGTAGTTCTTCATGTACTCATTGCATCCAAATTGGACACTCACACAGGCACCGATTCCCAGCAATGGAGTTGTGGTTCCCTTGTAGAAKGCGGCGTATCCTTCCTTGTTTATGATTTCCTTCACAATGGATGGTAAAGAYGGATTGGTTCCYGCAGGAGCTGTTTGCAAACGAACCTTKACACAATCAAAGGGTTGACCAGTGATGACTTGGGCGATACCACCAAAGCAACCAGACAAAATGGATATGAATGGGGATGGTTCGGCTGGGGCATCGATCAGTTGAGGTGCAATCAATTCTTCAGACATGTTTGTGATTGAAAGTTTAGCTATGGTTTTTCYTTTCAAACTTTKRAGTCAACATGTTTAAAATTATAAATGATAGCTTGTAGATATTTTTTCAAAGTTGAACAAAAAGAAAAAAAAAAATATTTTACTTCGCTTAATATTTCTCTTTTTTTTTAAACTCCGTAATGAAGAAAAACTATGAATACAATATATACAGTATCACAATTCAATAGGTTTATCAGCAGAGCCTTGAGTGTCTTGGGATTGAGTAATTTTGTTCAYTTTCTTTATAAATCCCTTTTTCTTGTTACTGTTCTGTTGCAACTGCCAGTACTTCAATTTCTTCAAACTTTTAACATCAAATGTTGATCCACAGCATGGACAATCCTTTAGTGAACTTGGGATGTATGATATGACAACCAAACAGACATTGCAAACAAACCCAACAGCAACAATCTTTCCCGTTAGGAAACATGATGTTCTGAAGTCAACTTGTGTTGTTGATGGCTTCACCAGTATATCATCGTGTGTCTTCACGAGCACRTCTGTGTCCTCAACCTCTTTGTCRAGGTTGTCYAGKGARTTGTTGATTTTCAGGTTCGTGTCAATGGATGTTGATGTGATTATGGTGTTCAAGTAAAACACAGTGGTCAAGTACTGGATCATCCCATTGACCTCGTTRATTTCYARATAWATCCCATTCGTGGCGTCTGTGGCTTGCTGCAAGAAGGAGTTGGATGTTTCCTTRYTYCCCAAATTGGTATCGTTTATCTTCAAAACATCTATKGGACACTTCARCTTYTGAGATGTAAAAATACAATTCATKATTGGTATGTATTGGTGACTTTGCACTATGTTGCTGTTTTTGGAYTCACCKGTAATAACAAGCATACGTGCCTTCAAAGAAATAGATTCCTTYAAAACTCTGTGTATGTAGGTCAATCCACAGCTCATGGATCCTGCTAGATTGGATCTTTGTTTTGTTAGCAAGCTTGGCTTGTTGTTTTCTATAATCTTGTTCAGTTTGTTCAARATACTTTCATCTATTTTCTTAAACTCTTGRTATGTGTCCTCATTCATGTATTCCTTTTGTTCACTGACATGATCATCGTTTGGATACAAAAACTGYGTGCCCTCCTTTTCATCATTGACTATACAACAAACCTTGTTACTTGAGGAGTAAGCCAGGTGYGCATTGATRAATATAATAACATTCTTGAGTATCTTTGATATATCACTTTCAAACAACAAAAAGTTCTGCAAGTCAATTATAAGTATAAGCAGGGATGAATTGTCATCATGGAGTAAAAGYTTATCGTTGTTTAATGTGTTTATGTCCGAGTTGAGACTGTATATATTTCTATTATCAATAATATTATCCATTTGGTATATATATGTWGCTATGCAGTATGRTGGTTTTKGTTTGGGTGTWTAAYACTRKAAYTAGGYTAAKGAGTTCTCTGTGTGTATAAAATCATTGCATTTTTTTTTTTTTTCTCAAATCAAGAAAAAATAAGGAARGCAAGAAAATAAATAAAAAGGTRAATTTAACCACACATAACGATCTTATACCTACATCATSWCATTCAAARTAAAAAWCATTTCWAATCATATATAGTCTTACAACTGGATAWCMTTGATRTTGAATATCTTACTGCATCCTTTATCAAATCCAACATTCACATAGACCCTGTCTTCCTTGTCAAACACATTCATATATGTGAGATGAGTGTTCTCTTCTTTCTCTAAGTATTGATACTTCAGAAGTATCTTTTCATCACTCTCATCTGTGCCGCTAAACAATTTAGAAACATCAAAAACATGCACATTCCCATTGACTTGGCCTAGCACCAAAAACTTCTTCTTAAACAAGTCTGTGGCAATTATGGGCACTTCATCCACATCCATCAACAGCGATGTRTTWGTATTYARCTGGGTTATGGTACAATTGTCCTCTGATATGTTTATGAGCAGGTTGGTGAGYTTTGCCTTGATGGTGACTCCACTGATCAAAAACATGTTTTCGTTCACTTCATTTATGAACACATCGAGGATATTGTCGTTCTCRGYCGTGAGCAATGACGTTACTGTTGGTGTTGATGTGTTTTTGCCCTTGTAKATACGCACCATGTTGTCATCATTCAAAGTCAACAACAAGTTGTAYTTGGAAAACATCTTCATGTTTAAAATAGGAGAGSTTGAGTTCTTGAGTCTGCCTAATTGCTTGATTTTTGTTAAATCATCAGAGACCTCGTATATTCCTATCAATGTTTTGTTTTCCTCTTTYAGTGGGATCATGAACTTCAAATTTGTTATGAAAAGACTCTCGAACCCAGGRATCTTGAYGTTCTCTATTATTTTTATTATCTCAAAGTTTWTCAGGTTCCATACAATAATGCTTCCCTTGGTATCTATTGTAATCAGYARAGTGTTGTTGTCATTGAAGTTCATATGAAGAATTGTGTTGTGATGCATTGTCAGTTTTGTTATTAGTTTATTTTCAGGTGAGTTGTAAAGAAGAACTGTACCGTCAGTCAACCCAACACTAAACAAGGTCTTGTCCTTGCTAAATTGAATCAAGTTTGAGCTTGGTTGGTTGAATAACACAACTTCCTCCTCCTTTATGGTGTCATTGGATTCCACAATGTTTGTATTGTTACTATTTTGTAAATGGTAGTATAACAGATCCTTGTTACTCAGCGCGGAAAGCGAYATGGAGTTTTCGTTCGGTGTTTCCTTTGGTTCATCAATCATTTGCATTTTTTTCTTGATCACTTTACTCATCTTGATGCTACCAACATGCTGATCCTCACGAAAGTCTATCAAGTTATTCAAATTTATCGATGTCAAGAACCCTCTTTCTCTGGAGGGTTCCTTGATTGTCGATACCAATGAATCATTGGATAATGCCGCAAAGCAACTGGTGTTGTATTTTACTATAGGTTCAATGTTCTCAACGTTACTTTGCTTTATTGACTTGTCATCACTTGGATTGTTCAATTCAGATTTCAGRCAGTTCTGTTCATACACTTCAAATGCCTTTGAAAATCTTTTTTTATATTCTAGTTYAATTTCATCATAAGTTACATTTTGAGTTTCAGTAAAGCTTGTATTAGAATCACGCTCTTCGTCTTCGTTATACTTTCTCTTTTTGTTCATTTTGCTATTATTTTTGTTGGCATATAGGAGCTTCTCCTTATTGTCTTCATAGAGCTGTTGTAGTGTATATATGTTGTCATCTATGAATCTGGTGTTTGAATTGGTCTTCAGTGACTCCAGTTGTGAGTAGAATATACCCTTTTGAATTAAATTGATCAGCATCCCATACGGAACATTGTTGTTGCTGATATTGATGTTGTATTTTTCATTGAGCTCATACTTAATGGCATTGTAACTAAGTAGAAGGTTGTTTTCCTTCAAGTAYTGAAGTATTAAGTTGTTGACTTCTAATGAATTGATGCTCATTCTGTGAAGTGATGTTTAGCAAGCAGAAAAAGTAAAGAGCCGTTTATATATACAATAATTTTATGGTGTTATTCTTTTGATATACTGTAATTATGAAAGTATATTCACTTTTGTTTATGAATACTAAAAATACTAAGAATCAACATAATTCAGTATTGAACTTTGAGATCAGACTGCTACACTAAGTAAAAAAAGAAAATATACAAAACATTCCTCCCTCAAAGAAAAATTTTTTAGTTTGTGTTTTTTTTTGATTTTCATTGCCTATTTGGGACATCTGTGGTAGGGTAAGATAACACCAWRATTACGATTTTACCCTGTGGAGACTTTCACAAGTTTTTTTTAGTAAAATTATCTCAACTTYATGAAACTACTGTAGATTACTACTATATCAACAAACATCAGTATACATAACCATACAGAAGCTTATCAATACCACACACAATGGATGACTCTCAAAGAACTCATAAAACTAACGTTAAGATGAAAAGAAGACTATCTTTTCATCACAACAACAACCARACACTAGAACAAACACTAAAAAACTTGGATAACCATGCTCTGCCTGAATTCAACATKCCTCAGGATAACGTTGTGTTGAATGATTCACTGGTGATGTCTTATCTTGATACAGACAACTTTGATTACAACAAAATATTAAACAACCTTTTATTGAACAAGAACAGATCAAAAACAGAAACGTTAAGTATTTTTACAACCATAATAGATCAACTATCAAGCAAAATAAAAGAGGAAAACAAATCATTAAACATAGAACTCAATGATAACATTTTGAAAAGCCTTTTGAATCAAATAAATATTGTATTGAAAGAAAACAAAGTATTGGAGCAAGATATAAACAAATTGGATAAAAAGATTCAATCACTAAGCAAGTCCTTATCAACTAAACCTCAGGTTAACCATTCAAAAAARYTGTCAATYTCAACCAACAGCACTTCTCAAAAYAACAACAGAAGATTGAGCAGTTATAACAAACCTAGAGTCACATCATTTATCGGAACCATATCACAACCCACAACACCCAGACTCAATTCTGCCTCTTCYTCGCCTGACATATGGGATCAACAGTTTCAAAACTCATTTAGGCAAAACAGTAGAAARACAAGTTTAGAGATCTCAGACAGAAACATCAATGAGCAGTATCAACTGCTACTGCAAAGAAAACAGTACGATGAAATCTATGACTTGGTAACCGATAACATGCATGATGAAGTTTTGAAAAATAAATATGAGATGTTACTGAAGGATTTAATATTRAATGAAATGACCAATGATTTACAAATCAAAAGATCCATAGATCAATTAAAAAACATAGATTCATCCTTGGATWTTGAGTATGTCTTTTTCAGCAATAGAAGGAAGAAGTATGATGATATGATCATATTGAAAAACTATACCTCATCCATGGGCATTCAACAAGTGTTGATGATATTGGAATACRTGAAACAAGTAATGAAACTTTACTATGATATCTTTGGGCACAAGGATGATATTGAGTTGAARAAGTTTGTWCARAACATTCTTATTAATGAGTTGATCAMCAAGTAYGGAAAGGATGTGGACAAGAAGAAGTACGATGATGCCATAGCSATGTACTTTGATGATTACARCAARCTCTTCAACTTGAAYTATTACTTTATCCTGGATGATTTTCGTTATGACAATGAYCWCAGTCKTGKGGTCTGAGTAGAACATTCTGGAACAATTATATACCTGGTTTAATGCCTTTTTTTCCATTTTTTCTTACAKTGGCACGTGCACTACACCAYYATAAAAAAAATTTCTTTTTTTTTTTTCCAAAGAACATACTAGAACTCTCATCGACYTCTTTTWTTTAAATCTAAGTCATAAAGACAGTCACATTACTACATTTAACATTACCTAATTAATAACTGTTAAGTTATATTGGATTATTCTATATAATATATAATTGCTAATTTCCWAAACAGATTATTGAATCCATAGAACCAACCAACTCAAAAAAAAAAATAAAGTCACAATGGATAAATTACTTGCTTGGAGTACTAAAATAGCTAATGGGGAAGATGTTGATATGTCYTCATTGACCTATGAACAACAAATTCTTTTRAAGCAAATGCTTTTGAAGGAACACAATGAACAAACCTATGATGACCCAACCCTTATGAAAATGAACATGCAGATCATGGCCATAACCATCAACAAAGACGAAGTTTCAGAAGAAGCCTTCCAAAACAGAATCCAAGCATCTGAAAACTTCCTGTTTTTAATTGAAAACGTTGACAACAGTTCAGTTTTGAGCTAYATGAAATTGATTGATGAGATYTTAGCCATWTTRAARAATTTCAAGCAAGAGCTAGAGTTTGGTAACTGGCAATTCATGGCAAAYATTGTTGAGATTGTTGGTTCATCTTGTCAAAACAACGAGCCATTACAATCTGACTTCATGAAATTTGTAACCACTGATGAAGAAGACAAAAARGTTAATGTTTGTGACTTGATGATTGAAATTMTTGYTAATTTATTGGAACATTTGAACACAGGTARCAAYTTCATTGAAACTCAATTGCTTATCAGTAAAACCCTGTATGGKTTGTCCAACTTGATAAGACATAATGTTCAATGGGGAGCTATGTTCTTCACCAATCYYAAGTCCATTCAAATCATCAAGCAACTGTTCTTGAGCATTGATGACTTAAACTCCGCAGTCAAGTTGAAATTAAGTTCATTATTACAATCTTTATTRACTGTTAGCGATGTTAAAGAAGATGCCATCTTAAAGTTCTGGTTGGACATGGATTTACCTACAAACATTTTGAAGCTGTTGAAGTTTGACGAGAAAAATAATAAAATATATGTTTTGGATAATTCTATAAGATTACTGAACACTCTTATTGAAAAGAAATTCATCACTGATATTTTACCGGATTATAAATTATCTTTAATCAATCAACTAGCGCTATTWAAGCAGAACCCGTCATGTTGGGACAGACTAAACCAAGATGACTATAGTACACTAATGACTTATTTATCACAGTAATTCATCCTTATTTTTACTTTTAATGAACTTATCTAATAAGCTGATAATTTTCTTTTCAGTTCCTTTGTATTGATTAGAGTCTCTCATCACATCTATGTTTCTTTCCAGATTCTGGTAACTTCCCCCTAATGATGCTGATATTTGGGATACATTGTTTTGTGTGATTCCTGACAAGCTTAGCAAAAAGTTCTCAAATGGATTGTTACTGGATGTAGTTGTTCTGCTCTTATATATCAATTTTTCCTTCTTTTCCGCATACCTTCTACGTAATATTGTCTTCAGGTAGTTCAACATCCAATCATTGATGAATATCACCTCTGTTTCAATTATTTTACAATGCACATGCGTGGGGTATGTCATCTGAAGACGCAAGATGAATTCATTCACATCCTTCAATGAACAGTTCTGATACTCTTCAGGAATCAGACTTTTTTTGGACTTTTTTGTTGTTGCATTRTGTAARCTTTGATACTGTTGTAATTGTTGAGAGTTTTCCCATTTGACCAGCTTCATCTTGAACTTGTTGAAYCCAGTCAGTATCAAGCTRATTTTTTTGTTGTTCAACAAATATGACTCAAACTTTTTCTTAATATTAGCGTATTCCTTAAAATGGAARATTTCATATAATCTTTGGATATTRAGTAGAAGCAARCTTTCAGACATGTCAACATCAACAAAATCAATTTTGCTTTCTGTGTTGTTTATCCTATTGTTGACTTTCATCAAGTCCTTTATGGGWAGAAATATATCTGARTTCAATTCATAAACAGATGTCAATCGTCTAGTAAAAGCRGCATATTTCAAATCYGGTATCAACTTTGACAATTCCCTAATATCTCTTTTCAAGAAGCTTTCCTCTCGCTTCCTTATCAGCAGGTCTCCGTTTTGTATGTAGAAGCAATCCTGYTGGTTATTCTTCATYGTTAGATCCATGTTACTTATCAWYAATAACTCTTTCTCCACTATATCTTGTTTGAAAACTCTGTTSACTTTATTCGCATGTGCATACCTTTGCTTTGCTAGTTTRCTTTTATGTATTTCTCTRAGTTGAAGATCCARGTCTTYTGCYGTTATTTGTATTGTCGCTAGATAATCTACATGGGGCTTGATTTCCCAATCGCTTATTTCATTATTGACAGGTGGGTTTTCCGGCACTGTGACTTTGTGGCCTTCATTAACTTCCTCAACATCGGATATTACCTCAAGTACCTTCAACATTATTGAATTCTCCGTTTGATTTCCTTGAGATAAAGCAACATCTTCAAARAAATCATCAACTAAGTTGTTRGCATTGTTTGGCGTTATATTCGTTGGTTYCRTTTGATTGTTGTTAGCTTTCTGTTTGGTTTCCTTGTTTGATACAGCAATTTCTTCATCAGATGAATCCGATAGCTCCAACAAGACGATCTCATTATCTTCTGATTTCTTTCTTCTTTTRATTGGAGATGCGATRTTGTCTCCGAATACACTATCATCGCTAAGTTCTACATCAAYRTTCTCACTGAATGSACCGTCTTGTTTCTTTGAGTCAGTTTCATTGGCTTTTATCTCATCATTACTATCAATAAATAACTTTTCTTTATTATCTGTACTAATTTCTGGAATGTGTTGGTCAAAACTCTTTGAWAACAATTCTGATCGATTATTTATAACATTTTTCAATTTYCTTTTGGAAGGAGGTGTACGATATGTTTCATGGTCACTCAAAAAACTGTTTTCTTYTCCATCGTCTTCGTCGATTTTCCTAGGTTCTATGGCATCACTTGAATCATCTGTGATACTYAAYTCTATAATGGCTATATCATCCTGACGTGCATTGGTCCTTGACAGAGAAGGCCCATTTGTGACCGGGTCCAAGATCTCTATATCACTTGTATCAGACAGAACTATTACCATAATAATGAACACAGCCTTTTTCAACGAATAGTCCTAGATAACTGTTTTTATTTCTTGTATTTTTAACTTACTATGGTGTTTTTTGTCATAATTTCTTAAAATCGTTAATCCAGGATGAATAAAAAAAAATAGGTTAAAATAAAACGCGTAATTCTCATTTAACGATTGAAAAATCARTATACATAATTTAACTAACAARCCCCAATAATGAGTTACTCACCCATCTTCTTGTACAACTCATTCAATCTAATGTTCAAAATGCTTTGGTTTCCATCACTTTCTTCTACAATCTTCATTTTCACTAGATGCTTGACAACATTGACGTCGGCATCAACATTGTTGTTGTTATAAATGTCTATAATWTCATTGACATTTAATTGATACAACTTCAGAATGTTGATTGTTCCATTGCAATCAATATCATTGAGCTTCAACAAGTTTATTATTATGTACTTCAAGTTGTTGAAGCTCTTYAACTTCATGAAGTTGTGAATGATACTGAAATTTATAAACTCATTCATGAACTCCCTCTCATTTGAAAGTCTTTTAACAATTGTATTAATTTTGGTRATGTTTTCATTCGTATTCAAATCTTCCCTTAAATACAAATTGTTGTTGGAGTCGTTATTCAACAAAATGTTTCCAACACACTTGTTAATCAAGTATAAACTGTAATATTTGGCCTTGTTGTAATAGTAATCATTGATGAATGCCTTGTCAAACTTGTCCTTCATRAATGAATCAATGTGAATGTTTAATTTTGATAGAATTTGAACTCCGTTGATGTTTGGTAAATACGTCAAATCACTGAAAACAGAATCATTGTTGTTTATGATCTCTTCATCATTGATGATCCATTGTTCAACGATGTTGTCATCCTTATCTTCATCAATGACATTGAATATTATGTTGTTTTCATACCACTGAGATAAATTCTTTAATTGATCAAGCATATCRAAACATGTTACTACGGTATCAATGTCAACATGATTGATTAACCAGTGGTCAATTTCTTTCTTAACAACTTCCAAGTTGTTTATATCAAACTTCTTCTCACTTCTGTTATTGATCTCATATTGCTTGAAATAACTCACTATGTACTCCATTAGTTCATTAACAAATTTTTCAATATTTGTTACGATTTTTGTCAACAACTCGTTATTGAATTGAAATTCCAAACCTTTGAATAAAGTAAAAATCTTGTTATAAAAGATTATGAAATTTGATATCATTTTATGAACAGAGGCTATGTTGTTGTTTTTCAATATTGTAAATGTAGTAAAGTTCAAAAGCACCTCGTTAAGATATTGATGATTTAAAAATGCATTCATGAAATTACTGYTAGTTGACAATTTTAATATTGGTATCAAGTTGGGCAAAATAAACTTCAGGTTGAGGACATTGGCAGGTACTATCAACAAATCATTGTTGTTATTTGTTACAACACTGGCATTGGTACCTGTTATTAAGGATCTATCAATGTTGAAGATTTTTGTATTATGAGGCTTGATGGGATGGTCAGACTTGATGTTAAATGAGGGAATCAAATAAAATTTCATGATTTTCAATATGAATGCTTCTAATTGGTTAATCACCAAATCTGTGTTGGCATTGTCTCCTGATCCTGAATCAACTAACTTTGATAAAGTTAAAAGTCTTTGGAATTTAGCTTCCAAGTTGGAGAAAAACGTCTCAAAAAATTCATATACAATAATGTCATATTCATTTTTCTTTATRATCTCATTRATGTTTGARTCRTTRTTGTCATTTAAAATGTCTTTTAATGTTTTRAATTTGTATTTCTTAATAACTTCATATTTTTGCATRTTTTCATACTTTAAATAATTAATTTCCTTGATTAACATTTTCTCAAAAGTTTTATCTGTGTTTATGTTTGTTATTATGTTATGCATCAGTTCACTGTTGTCYAACAGCTCGATTAAYTCCAAGAAGATRGYTTTCAATTCATTTTCAGTATARATACTATTTTTATCAAAGATWACTTTAATTATRAATAYTTCAATYAAAGCATTRATTTTAGACTTKATTTTYARGTTRTTRTTAACAATGTTATAGTCTTTRAGYAARAACAGTTTATTACTATTGGTCAATTCATCCARATAGGAATACTGYTTRATGAAYGATTTCAAAAGATTTARCTCGAGGTTTTCAATRTTCATATTCAGTTGATTGATTTTTCCTTCTAATTCCCTTTGTTTATTTATTATCATCTCTATTAAGCTCAAAAGCTTTAAAACATAAGCATTTTTGTTTATTTTATCATTYAAAGTCTTYAARTTGTTGGTGTTGAATGACCCACTYTCACTCTCTACAAAATCAACGTTTTTRGTGTGGATRTATTTAATGAAGATTTTCATGTAATTATTTAGGTTATCATTTAACTCCAAAATGTTATCCTCATTTTCTARGATRTGTTTCTTGAACAGYTCATTTATGGCATTRTTCTGTTGTAGTATGTCATTCAAACTATGGTTTAATCCTATWGAAGATGTATCCAGYAGCTTTARAGAAAGAGGAATGGGGTTACTGTTTGTTGTGATCTTAAAYTTATCCTTGTAGCTATCTAGCTGACTGTATAAATCATCCATTTTTTTTTTTCKTATAAGMGTATATTATAATATGTATGGTGTTTTYAATGWTCTTCTTTCSATATATACTCAATAATATGTTRAKTAACGTGGAATATCCTTTGAATAGGTGTTTTTCAAATTTGTTTAWTATTTTGCAGTGTAGCATTTTTTTTTTTATAAGTACACGTGACCTATGAGCAAATTTTTAAGCCATGGTAGCGCAATAATATTACTGCTATTTAATTAAAATTACATATGTTTAATAAATTAAGTTTACATTGTTAAATTTTATATTTAATTAAAAAAAATTTAATGTAATTATTTGTAAATAATATTTAAAATTAAGATTGGTATATATCATAAATGGACAAATTACTATCGACATCCAAGACMACCAATATRCTACTTTCACTATCAACTTGAATGTACTTGAAGTGAATTAAGTTAGGCTTTTTATTCTCTGTATTCACGTTTCTGTAATAAAGCTTCAGTTGATTGTTCATGTTGTACTTTTTATAGTTGTCGTTGTTGCTGTGGTTATCAAACATTACACTATTGACTCCACTTTCAATATCCATCAGAACGACATCATTACATTCATTGTTCATGAATACAATTTTCTTGTCATCTATCCATTCATACTTCACTATATTAATTTTATCATCTATATTTCTCATTTTCAAAAACTCATCTTTTTGTAATACTTTTCTTAAGATAAACTTATCATACAGGTCATCACTATAATAACTCATGGAGTTCATCATTATCACCTCTTTGCTTATAGCCAGATTATTTTCAGAAATACCAATAAAGTCTGATATATTGAATATCATCATTAAACTCAAAGAATAACCCCCAGTAAGAACCAGCTTGCCATTTTGATATGCATTTACAGTATCAAAGGGCGTTATAACACTATCATCTTTTCCTTTTATAGAGTCCTTCTTTTGATACAAAGTGTAAACATCCTTAACAATCTTGAAATCCATGTTTATCACATACAAATTGTTCATTGTAGTTACGATAAACAGATGATTGTCGTAAACTGAAAAGTCTTTGCACACTTCATAATCGAAGTTAAAATCATCAATGTCTAAACTATCGTACATTTCTTCCATTACCTTAGATTGATATTCATATACTTTTTTCAATTCATTATTGACATAATTGTACTCATATATTGAACTGTAACTGCTCATCCCGTAWATCAAGCCATTGGCAAAYTTGAGATTTATTAGRAAYTCTGGTTTGTAAATGTTGAAGGACTTCAATTTTGAAATAGACAAKGGTCCTGCACGATGAAGTTTCAATATGTCATTTTGGCCATTAGAAAAACTAACTACAAAAATGTCATTCATCCAAAACTTCAGGTTAGTTACAGAAACACCATCGCTATCACTCAACAGCAAAGAAAGATCAAACTTTTTGATAAACTTTGAGGTATCCAGAATACTAGAGTTGTCAAAGTTGATAAGATCAAATATYATAATCTCTAGTTTGTTTTGGTTCTCTAACTTCATTTCCTCATTCACTACAATRAGATATCTCTCACTGCTTTCCACAAACTTTATCTTTCTTCCACAGTCAAARTTAACTTTAGTATAGTTTGAAAGATTTGCCTTGAATTGTTTGTCAGTTGGAATYACCACGTCTAAATACGTCTCGTCTTCTCCTTCCAGCTCTTTTAGATCATTCAGTTCGGGAATAACTTTTAMATTTTCTATGTACCCCAAAACGTTTTTATCTTTAATGTTTTGATCTTTAATGGTTTTGTTTACCGTGTATTCACTTTTTTTATACTCYATCAGCAATACCTGTTCCAAATCATTGCTTGAATGATCTTCTTCTTCAATCGATATTGCYGACTCATCATTTATACTTTTTAAAGCATCATTAAGAAGTCTTTGTGGTATCAGCTTGCTGTTTCTGCGTGAGTTATATCCACTTGATGCTCTCTTTTTCCCTGCTACACGCTCATCATTGAAGACAATTTGATAATCAAAAGTATCAGWTCTTATATTAATGAAATTCATCATGCCATATTTGTTTTGCAGATCTATTATATTGAATTTTTGTTTGACTTTATRGTTTCTCTTTTCCATGTTTTTGATAAAATTAGCTTTGAATCCGCTTGGTAGACCACCAGCCACTTTTTTGATATATTTTCTCAGTTTAGAAAGTTTCCACAAGTGCTTAGGATCCAAATCAAAATGCTTCTTTAAATTGTTAACGTATATCTTATCTTCCATTGACAAATTTTCATCGAAGTTATTTTTGTCAAAGTAATTGGTATACTCATATTCATACTTATCACCACTTATTCTTTTCTCCTTCCAGAAGAGTGTACTGTCAACTTTCATGTACCACAGCAACAAGTAATCAAATTGATCAGAAGATATACTGCTTCTACATGAACACTCAAGAAGTTCCTTGTTAATYTCCATATTCATGTGGTAATAAGGTTTAATCAATGGGTAATATAAACAATATAACTCACTCAACTCAATGTTATTCAAAACAACAAGTTTCAAAATTGATATAACCTCAACTTTACACGATTTATAAGGAAGCAGTAGAAAGTTGAGTAAGTGRTTTTCAATCAAATCTAATARGCCGTATTTGTCCAATAGTTTCTTTTTCCTATTTATCTTTGACTGATCAACACYTTCWGGTATRAARYCAMTRWTTTTRTCRCTTTYATTAGATATCAYTTTTTCATGATCTATGTARYTCTCAATAATTTCCTTCARGTTTTGYAATACAACCAACATAACACTCTCATTGTCCTGGTACAAATACAAGTTCTGTATTAGAAGGGGATATATTATCTCTTTAAAGATGATCTCTCCTTCGTATTCTCCAATTTTACACAGACAGTTGATCAATTCAAATTTTAGCMACGGCGAATCCTCATTTAGGTACGTTATGGCATGCACTATGATTAAATCGTTTAGAACTTGCTCACCAATCACATTCAGAAATTTGGGAATCTGCTTAAGTAACTCTATCCTTAAAGCTATAGTACTACTTTCTTGGGTTGTCAAGACATGTGATATGATGGATATCAAGGCCTTTTTCAAATACTTAGTGTTCTTTGTTAATGTCAAGAGATTTGGTAATCCATTCAGTATGATTTTAATAGTTTCGTTTTCATATAGCTTCAAGTTCTTTTTRAATGTTGGAAAAATGTAGTAATTCACTGTATCATGCAAATTCTCTTGTGTTATTTTGTCTGTACTTTCGGATATACCTTTCAAAATTAATATGATCTTTTCGAGTAAATGCTTCTTACATTGTTTGTTTTCACACTCATTGAAGAAATCAAATAGATATGGTATGCARACATCTAGTTTAAGCGCATCTTCACAAAACTGCGATAGTAAGGTAATGTTGTTTATACAGAGAATGATATCGTTGACATTACTYAATGAKGTTGACAACAATTTTCCTAGTAKGTGAATATATGAAATCCCGAGGTTTTGCTTTAATAGAGTAGMATCGTATTTATCTAGTAATTCAGAATACTTCAGATATTTATACACATGTGATTCAAAAATGTTRTATTCATTGGGGATATTTGTGATTTCGTTCAACTCRTATACTTTATTTTCCTCAGGSCCCYTATTATYTAAAGTTTCCAACTCATACCCAATACTGAGACAGACATCTTTTATGYTATTTGCAAAGGCAGGAAATTTAAAATCAACCATATCAATATCATTCAATTGGAGACAGATATTTTCATACATGGAATTGAAAGACAAAGAAGGGAACAAGCCATTTCTCGTATACTTGTCTAAAATCTCCTTTACTGTAAGTCTTTTGCTAACATCAGGATTAGTACAGTCTTTAATAAGCTGACTTTCTAAAGAAGAGTCTCTGCCAAATATTTCGTCTATAATCGCCATATTCTTTTCATATTCTGCGTAGTCGCCGTTCTTGAAATTGAATATATCTTGGATGCTAAAAAGACTCACGTTTCTTCCAATACTCTGCTGAGACAAAGTCATGAACATTTCATAGAAGACACATCCTAAACTAAAAACATCACTCTTTTTGATGGCATCAGTTATCATATCAACTTTGACATTTCTCTTTTGTGTATTTAATCTTTCAGGTGCAAGATAAAACCCCTGTCTTTTATATTTCTGTCTATTCATATCAATCCCCATAGTGGTGCCTTTTGTAATAGCTTCAGAGCTTGGTCTCACTACAGTATGATTGTTCTTTCCAAAATAAAAATCAATTTCATTGGGCATGTCCTCTCTCAAGTAAAATGGCTTTAGATTCATGCTGAAATCCGTTAATTTAATGATGTCWARGGAGTCAACCAGAAAGTTGTTCATGTTAATGTTACCATGAATGATGTTTTTGTCATGTACATTCCCAACTATTTTCAACATCTGGAAAATTTTAAACAACGTCATTATTCTAGTGGTTTCAAATCCATAATGCTTGCTCTCGCTAAGATTCTCCTTCAAGGATTCATGAATATATGGTCTAAATAGGTAAGCTGCATTGGGTGTGTCTAATATGTAGAAGTAAGAAATTGTSTTTGGAACATCTTCAAGTTTGGCRATTTCATTGTTTAGATTTTGTTGGATCAATGAAAAATTAATTTCAATACTGTTGTCTTCATTGATGGAGTTAACATATTGTGCTGTGCTAGGTTCATTTATAACCAAATTAGGCTTAATAAACACCTTGGTAATCAGTAGATCATCATTCAAAGTGACGCATTGATTGGTAGAGATAAACTTAGAGTTGTTATTCAAATTTTTGATAAATTGGATATCATCGAATATATCAATGTAAGAGGATATGTCTATGTATGGTGTTGTTTGAGCCAATATGGAAAGTTTTTGACCCATGATTTGATTAGAGTGCTAAGTTGGTAAACGCCAAAATTAATAAAAAAAAAACAGTRGTTGTTCCTCAAAGAATACAGAAATGATATTTTTACTTGGTTGATTTAGAGTAAGTACTTGTTATGGTGAAACAATGTTTTCTTTTCTATCTTYATGATAAGAGTTTATCTTGATGATTTTTTTGCTTCCCCTATGGTATCGTGTAAGAAAATCAAATAGCGTGGAAAAGGTAAACTACTTAAGTTGGATCACGTGAAAGMRATCAATAATTTACAAAAGCCTTTAATTAATTCAATTATATTTCAACTTCAAGATATTCAARTTWAAGCAAAKATATATACTTAATACAGCTTAYTTTTATYAAGATTCTTATTTTTTGATAATCAAATTTATCAGTAAATTATCATTACGYAGATTAAAARAATATGATCTAATTAAYAAACCAGTATTGTTACTACAAACCAAAGGACGTATATAAAACAGCAAGCATGGCTACTTATAACGACAATATCATCTCCAATGTCTTTCAAAAAAACAACAACATAAATGTTGATTTTAAAGCACCAATACAAAAACAAAAAAAATCTAGTTCAACTCTGAACTCCAAGAAAAAAAAAGTYATCAATAGCGATACRGTYTACCAAGATGATGAGAACAATTTGGATTACGTTTTGAAYAAATCCATGGATGACTCCGCYAGTAARAGAAACAGTTTAAATAAAAAAAAGGAAATGAAGTTGTATCCRAAATATGGKTTCAAAGTGTCTCCAAATTATACTATCAAAGAAGTTATAGGCAAAGGATCATATGGTACAGTAGCTGCTGCAGTTGAAACAAGCTATGGGGCTCAGGTGGCCATTAAAAAAGTGACAAATATATTCACAAGAGATATATTGCTAAAAAGAGCCATACGGGAGTTAAAGTTCATGAGATACTTCAAGGGTCACAAGAACATTGTTAATTTATTGGACCTAGAAATAGTGTTTGATAAAGCATACGATGGATTGTATTGCTATCAAGAAATGATCGACTATGATCTTGCCAGAGTCATCCATTCATCTGTTCAACTATCTGAGTTTCATATTCAAAACTTCTTTTATCAGATAATGTGTGGATTAAAATACATACATTCCGCAGATGTTATTCATAGGGACTTGAAGCCAGGTAACATTTTATGTTCCATCCAGGGAACTTTGAAAATTTGCGACTTTGGTTTGGCAAGAGGAATCAATGAGGATCTATTTGAAAAGATCAAATCAGAAACTGGAAAGCAATCTCACATCACATCCTATGTTGCTACTAGGTGGTACAGAGCTCCAGAATTAATGTTGTGTAGAAAAAAATACAGTAAAGCAGTTGATATATGGGCTTGTGGGTGTATTCTAGCTGAATTTTATGGTAGAAAGCCAATATTCATGGGTAATGATCAAATGCATCAAATAGTTGAGATATTGAAAGTGTTGGGAACTCCAAAGTCGGAAACCATAATGAAGTATGGATCATCAGTGGCTGTTGAAATCTTCAGCATACCTAAGCCGCAGTACGGAAAAATGCCATGGAAAACAGTATATCCGTTTGCTGGTGACAAGGGTTTAGACTTAGTAGAAAAGATGTTAAAGTGGGATCCTGATCAAAGACTTGACTGTGATGAAGTTTTAAACCACAGCTTTTTTAAAGACGTAAGAAATGAAAAGGAAGAAAGTGTGTGTCCATATGGGGCATTTGACTTTGAATATGAGCATCATGTGACAAGTATGAATGATTTGACAAAGTTGCTATTCAAAGAGGTTGAAGARTTTAAGAAAATAAAGGCTAACATTTATGTATAAAAAAAATAATATTAACAAAATAGAAGGAGCATAYATCTACTTTGACCAGAACGTCTTTTAGATCAAGAGCTGATGATTATATATGAAATAACAATAAAGTTTAATAAATATATTAATATAATTCAGGATTTTTGATTCAAAACTGGGGGAGTTCGTTACCCGCACGCTGGCAGAGAATTTTCAGCAGATTCGCCTAACCCATTTTTTTTAACCTTGTCAAAAAATCAAAAAAACTCAAAAAAATAAAAATAAGAAAAAAAACAAACAAAGTGTTAGCCAAAAACACAGTATCATTCACCAATATCTGTACATATATTATAGACTGTAAGATTTAATAGTTGGAATATCAACAAGCATAATTTATTTAAGTAAAGAAGACAAAAAATGAGTGAAAATCAAGTGCCGTATGTTGCGGAACCAACAGAACAAAACCAACCTGCTTTAATAAATCATCAACCTGAAGCCCAAGTAGATAAAGAACACACTAACCTGGAATCAGCTGTTTTAAGTGACAATGACGAAAACTCTGAAAGCTTAGGAGCCAGAACTGACAAGACAACATTAAACTCTGAAATCAAACCCATGACCAACTTGGAAGATGATGATTCAAAGATGAATGAGTCTGAAATAGAGTCCAACTTTTTAAGACACATAATCAAGCAAAGATCAGGTAACTTCCCTGATTTGAAAAGAAAGTATGATTCTAAACAAGAAAATCAATCAGTCATCTACGATATCATCAGCTCAAATGAAAACACAAACCGTAATAAGAAGCTTTTGCAAGGTGCTGAATGGGTAAGCAGAAACAAAATGAACAACATGCTATATGAGAACAGGGTCTTTTACAACGGTGTTGAGCATAAGTTGCTGAGCAGGAARAAGAGTAAATTCAACRCATATGATGGTCATGTAGACAAAAAAAGGAAAACCGAGGATACAGATTTTGATCTGAATGTATTGACAAAYGCGGARGATATYYTRAAACCAATCTCGTCCTTGAAGGATATTGTCACCCATCCGACAATAAAGAAAACATTYATGAATGTGAGAGTGTTCAATGACCTGGAAACACAAACTGCGTTGATGATAGAAAAGGCTAAGATTGAWTCTGAAACCTTGAATGATTATGTGAGTGTGTTTTTGGGTGATGACCCTACAGCTTACTTAGAAGACAAAATGAAGCTGCCAGAATACGATCATCATATAAACTTTGAAAAGAATGACTTTAACGACAAAATATATCTAGATTTGGAGGATGTTCTAAGAGAAAATGGGAAGGATATGGCTTTAAGCGAGGATGAGGTTGAAATAGAACATGTGGATAAAATTGAAGCAGAGTCTGTGGATAAGGAAGTAGAAGATGGAATCAATCAGTTGAATGATCAGATAAGAAACGCTCCTGTTGAAGAAGTTCAAGGCGTTAGGGAAGCTGTAGATAACAATACTGGTGATGAGGCGATAGACAAGACCAATGTGCACGTACAAGAGGATGCTTCCACTGGAACTGAAGACATTAAACCGACAGAGTTGAAAGATGATAACCCCGTWGAATCTGTTACAAGTACCGTTCCAGCCATCGAAGAAAATCACGAAGCCAAAGTTGAAGATGTTGWAGTTGATAAATCTGATAGTAACGATATGCATGCTATTATTGAGAAGTCCGACGATATTGTAAGCTCTAAACCTAATGAAGATAAYSCATTACCAACTGAWRCWSCTGATGTTGAAACAAAAACAGAAAATGAGGTTTCAAATCAAGCTGAAATTCCAGAACAAGTTGCTGTTGARGRCCAACCTGTTRAGGAAAGCAAWGGTCACGATGAGAAACKTACTCATGTTGAGGTTGAAGAAACAACTAATGAAAAACCTGAATTAATCACTGATGACATTAACAAATCCACAAACTCCGTTTTTAGTTCTGATGATGAAGATGATCCATTCTTTGGACTACCAGAGTATGAAAAGAMCACKTTGAACCAAAGATTGTTTGATCTTGCTGAGTACGATCCTGACACGACCCAGCAAATCGCCTTTTCACGTCAACTAACACAGATTCTCTTGCAAAGAAACCAAGAGTTCATCAAGAACATGGTTGCCATTAGACAACRCTTCTTCAAGATTGAGAGAATAAGGGAAAGACTKGTCAAGTGGGGCCACGAGTACTCTGGTGTGCCCGAGGAAGACGTTGAGGTTCCAAACGTGTTGACTGCAGTTAAGAGGGGATTAATCAGTGCTAGCACTAATAGAACGAGCATTTCAGGACAAGGCCAGGAAGGCTTTGGAGAAAGCGGTGATGAAAACGATGATGAGGAGTAATACCAGTTCAGCAATATATATAAAAAAAATTCCATTCAATTATGATAAAATACAAACTTTAAAGTTCATGTATATGATATATATTATTATTACCAATTTCTCTTTTCTTGTTCGATTTCTAAAACCTTCTTTAAATTACTAGATTCTTTTAAGCCGCCCTCGTTGATCAAGTTAGGCAACACAGACAGATGTAACACRTCYTCRAATAGTTCGTTTATCAAGCCACTTAGGTCATCACCAGTCTGYTTGAAGTCAGGGTARGAGTTGACTTCCAATAAATGAGGTTGATACTCTTCATCAACCAGGAAGTCCAATCCGTAAATCTCATATGCATTTTCCAGTGGTTGGAAGTTGTAATTGTCCTGCTTAGCTGCTTCGAACAGATCCCTGACRATGCTGTGGATGCCTGAAGTAACTGTGTCCTTTTGACTTTGATCAAAGACTTGATTGAGTTYTCTGACTGTCTTGCTGGAAATGGATGATTGCTGACAAGTGTTTGTTAGATGTTGGCTTAGGAAGTCTGGGTCGTTCAAGTCCATTTCATCCCCTTCAGGTGAAACATACTCGACTTGAGAGAACAGACACAGCATTCTGTCATAAACATAGACTTGTAGATCTCCAATACAAACGACATAGCATCTAATGTGGAACTTTCTGTTATCAATGATCAGTGGGTTCATCAACAACTTTTGAATGATGAAGTGTCTCAGTTGGTTGATGATGATGCCGTTGTATCCCTCACCATGTTCGTCCTCATCGAARTAATCAAATATAGCCTGTAACTGATCAATGGTCTTAAACAGYCTTATTCCCTGTCCCTTGTCGGACATTGATGGCTTCATGATCCACCATTGTGGAGTGTCTGCAGACGCCTCTAACTCTTGACGTAAATCCCAGTTGTCATCGAGGGCCTCATCCAGAAATTCCGCATARTCCAAATCCAAGTGGAAAGATTCAGGGAAGTTTGTTTTCAAAATACTATYMGGATGCTTMGCGATGTAGTACTGGATWGTCTTCAAWAGATAGTGTTTTCTAATAAGTGACTTTCTRAAGGTGTAACTATTTTGGTAATAGTTCTTGGAATTGGCCAAAGAYTTTGAATGTAGTAACTCTTCATACTCAGCAATGTGGAAAACYGTTTCATACATSCTTTGTTGAGTCCTCTAACTCCTTTAAMGATCTATAAATATCTATCTTGTCGGTGTAATCAGCAAGCAATGATTTCCATARGTCATTAACATAGGGAACCTCATTGTTTAGGATAACAGCAGCCTTGCAAGATTCWTCATTGATGTGTAAATTCTTGATATCATTTGATAATTGAATTTCATTTCCGTATTCTTCTTCATTTAATTTAACCGCAAAGGAAGCCARCARGGGAGTRACTGTGATGTTCTTRCCTTCTATCAAACTACCATCGTTTTGCTGGTTTTCATTCATGCCCTTGACCATGTTTCTTCTGTTGTGATCAAAATCCGGATTCCACTTGAATGTAATGCTGTCACTTGATGACTCGTGTTGTCCTTCAAACAAACTCTTCCATGTGTTGTCCTGAATAGGAGCCAGCAACACCTTTGTGTTATCATCAAGACCATCATTCAAGATTGGCACGTTCACTGAAAAACACTCTGCATTGATGGTTTTCTGGTTAATCTGGAAAATCACTTTCCAACTCCACATACTGGCACTATCCAAYCCAGCCCTGTTGACATTCTTCATGTTGTCAAAGTATGCCCAGGAAAGACCAATCCCATTGATCTTCCCACCTGAKGTTATGTAGCTTTCCATGGTGGCACCGATTGTTCCTGATGAGGTTATGTATGGACGAGAAACATTTCTTCCAACATTAGGCCCACTGACCAGYTTGGACACATCTGGGTTCTCCAACAAGTGGTGGATTCCTATGTCTGTGGCTGTGGCAGGGGTGCCTGAAACCAACACCCATTCTATATCGTARTATTGCTTGAAYTCASCGGCATTTAAAYRATGYGGATTGTTGGATTCMAGAACCCTTTGGAACTCATCATCGTCAMAAGCTGCAAATTTRGTTCTTTGTAAACCTTGATGAAGATTTACAGGCAACGGCTTGGAAAATGGACCTATTTTGTTTTCATTGTCATATGGWGCTTTGGAACTTGAGTACAGGAATGTGACTGTGATGTCCTTGCTRGCAAAATGGGCCTTTGAGATCCATGATTTTTGCTCTGAAGGAACACTTAATAGTAGTTTTTCAGAATAATAAGTTGACTCTGGGGAATAGTTCGATAAGTAATGGTTGATGAACGGGGAGATGTATTGGGAATGGACGCTGTTTAATGGACCGTCATCATTGGTGATCACTATAGTCATGGTGTAATTTTTTTCGTCTATAGTCTTAAAGAGAGGTTTTGACAAATGGTTTACCTAGTCTGGTTATAGAGTTGWTGTATAGCYTTWRTAKTTATRYTAAATAAWRTRTYACACTTGTTGTAGGTGTATAGATTAATTGAAAATATTTTTAAAAGRYTT
>LPNL01000008.1:451619-541427 GCA_001749795.1 Hanseniaspora opuntiae
AAAAAAAAAAAGAAACTAGKGTAYGGTAGCGGTATTMAGTTTAAWGWTTAAACTGAAAATTARATTACGRRAACGTTRAGTAAYAGATTTRACAATWCTTTKGACTTATATWCCGTAYGCTTTGTTYRAAYATRTKATATRARYTTAAYRYAGTGTWRTYWKATTRWKTAATGCATAWTACCAAWWGYTAAAYMWAMTSKWMCACACWYTGWACGTTAACCAAGTTATTTTTTTGARTGACACGTGATCTGCCCAAATATTRCAACTCCATAAAAAAAAAAAAGAATCCTAACTCCGACATTCCAATTTTGAAAAAAAAAAGAAGAAATTTTTTTYAAWAAAATGAGRAATTCCAACAAAATCTTATTTGAAACTATCTTAAGTCATCAAAAAGAAACTACGATATAAAGATATCAAYTACAAGACAYACCCGAGGATCATACCTGTTATCATCAATACAACACATATATTAATCAACACAGATATACAGATACAATGTCATTTTTCATCAATAATGGACAGAGMCTATATAGTACGGAAACSATAGACCCAGCAAAGATAGAGCGAGCAAGCATACAGTTTGATGTGATGAATGTGCAGTTCAACAGCATACTGGACGAGTGCTACAACAAGTGCATCAACAGGGAGCAGTACAACGAGGGGGACTTGACCAAGGGGGAAAACGTGTGCATCAGCAGGTGTGTSGCCAAGTTCATGACAGTTAACAAATACATCGGAGCATACATGAGAGATAAGTACTACTATCAGTTCACGCCCAAGAATATCCTGAAGCACTATGATGATTGCATTGATAAGCTAGGCAAGTAGATGTGTACATAATAAAAAAAGTAGASTWAACATTTTTTRTRTGGTGGKTTTTGCCTATTTAGGTAAAAAATGTGTGTAAATAGACAAGTATATATGATGTATGTGATGTGTACATAAAATGTAACTTATATTTTTYTGTRCATTAGGARYAAASATARGCATACAAAAATTACCTATTTAGGGTAAAATTGTGAGTAAATGTAGTYAGWATAGRAAAAAAAATARGAATATGGGAAGACTTCTAGATTGTGGGTAAGTGAATATTAACTAGTGGCAGTGTGATTTCTTTTTTTTTTTTACCCCTTTGTTTTTTTTTTAGCGTGTAGAATTTCCCTTTGAAGCGTTGTTTACTGTGAGTAAAAAAAAAAAACACATACAGTGGTTAGGTATTTAAGCATGTTTTGCAAGTATTCCCACTGTAAYTCTGTTGCCTTTTTTTCYYTGGTAATAAAAGTTAGCATTATGGTATACATGGTATAAAGTGTATGATGTTTGGTTTTGAGTAACGCGTAAGAAGTGTTTACTTATGCTTAGCTTAAGSAAGGTTTTTTTTTTTCTCTTAATAAATTTAATCAAACAAAAAATAAACATTATTGTTGAATAAAAACCAATATCACTTCCTACACACACTATGTCTGATCACCAAATCCCAACCGCCCAACCAGTCAAGGTTAAGAAATTAAAACAAAAGAAGAAAAAAGACCCAAACGCCCCAAAGAGAGGTTTGTCTGCCTACATGATCTACGCTAACGAAAACAGAGATAGAGTTAGAGCTGAAAACGAAGGTATCACCTTCGGTCAAGTTGGTAAGAAGCTAGGTGAAGAATGGAAGGCTTTGACTGAAGAACAAAAACAAAAATACAAGGACTTGGCTGAAGTTGAAAAGAAAAGATACGAAAGTGAAAAGGCTTTATACTTGGCCACCAAATAAGTGCTTCTGCARTGATTAWATCTCAAAACATGTCAAGTTTATACTTTGTWTTYTGGTAAAATGTATATATTTTGAGGTTTTTAAAATCAATACTATTCTCATTAGGTTATTTAGATTGAAAAAAAAAWAAAGAAAAGAAATTAATAATAAAAAAAGGTTAAAAGTATGTATAAAGAATTTCAAAGTATTGGWTTATATATTGAGGTTGTAAGTTATGTATGCTTTTATTATTATTARGTTTRAATGTGCAAGTGTTTATKKAGTGTTTTGTAGTGTTTACTGTTTTTGGGGGTTTTAATTTGTTGGGTGTGAACSACACGTGACAAACACGTGCTCTACTTGCTCTTTCAAGAGAAATTTGAACCAYGCGCTGGGTTTCCTATTTGGGAAAGAGTCGCGTAAAAAAAACAGACACCTAATGAACGCAGCCTAGTCACTTTCCTGAGCACATYCATAGACCTTATCCTAACCCAAAAATTTTAWCCATTTTTTTTTTCATTTTCTTTCYTTCGTGTTTTTTTCGTGTTTCTCTTTTTTTTTTGAAAATAAATTGATCAAATTTAACATTACATAGCATTAGTATATAAGTATCTATATCTTCAATTATCAGAAAAGAATAGTATATAAARCAACCATTGAACACCATAACTTAACMTATATAATAAAAAAAATGGTTTTAGAAGCTAAATTTGACGACTCCACTATATTCAAAAAGATCATTGACTCATTCAAGGATTCYGTTACTCAAATCAACTTTGTTTGTTCTGAATCTGGTATTGARGCSCAAGCTATTGATGAYTCMAGAGTTTTACTGGTYACWGTATCCATCCCTCCAAGTTGCTTTGAATCATACAGATGYGAYAGACCTACAACCATCGGTGTATATCTAGCCTCCTTGGCAAAGCTGTTGAAGTCTGCCAACACAAACTCCTCCYTAACCCTATATGTTGCTGACAAGCCAGAYGAATTACTGTTGTTATTTGAAGAACCTAAGAACCAAAAGTCCATGGAATATAAGTTGAAGTTAGTCGACATTACCGCTGATATGCTGGAAGTTGACTCTGACATGAAGAGTGATGTCACTGTTGAGATGTCCTCTGTTGAGTTCACCAAGACCGTTAGAGACCTAACTCAATTATCTGACTCCTTCACCGTTTCTGTCACCAAGGACGGTATYGTCTTCTCTGTTCAAGGTGACACTGCCCAAGGTAAGGTTCTGTTGCAACCAAGAGAAGACCTTGCAGATGAATCWAACAACCTATCCATATCCATGAGCAAGACYATTGACTTGTCCTTTGCCAGTAAATACCTGTTAGATATCATCAAGGCCGCATCCATCTCCAATAAAATCTTCTTGAAGTTCTCAGACGACACACCTGCATTGTTTGAGTTCAAGATGGAAAAAGGTGGTGGTGTTGGGTTCTACTTAGCTCCTAAATACGATGACGAAGATGAAAACATGTAAACAAAGAATGAAATACTGAAAAAWAAAAATATATCGATTATATATCTAMAAGTTAATTATACTTATTTAAATTCACGTTATATACTCAAGCTTTCCATCATGCTTTGCTGGAGGAAGACACCTCTTTGTCCACACTTTTCGTTRAATCCCAGAATCAACATGAASGCATCCTTRCCGTCCTGGTTTTCRTTATAGAARTGTTTGTATCTTTTTAGACATATGAAGCCGAACTTCTTGTACAGATTCAGGGCGACTGTGTTGTTGCATTGTGTYTCCAGGACAACTTCATCACATCTCGTTTGGTCTCTGAARTGTTCRAGTTCCTTCATRATCAARTACTTGCCCAGTTGTTCTCCTCTTTTCTCCTTGCAAACAACCAGCATTCCGATGTATCCACGCAATCTGCTGGACTTGTGARCATCACATTTCCCAATGATACACCCCACAATGGCRTCATCTTCCTTGATGTAATAGCAAAGTTCAGGAAAGGTGTTCAGAAAGTATATGTACACATATGATGAGTATGGTTCAGAAAGGTTGTCGTCTATGAGCTTGATGATGTTCTTTTTATCCTGTATGAATTCTTCGTTGGAACTTGTCAGTGTGCTTTTCAAGTTGTGGGTGRTGTACTTGTTCTCTATGGTGGTGATTTGTTTACTATTTAGTACAGATAACATTGTTARGGMGTAAGARATGTTGAGGTATTGATATTCACTTGGTTTGTTACTAAACTTTTAGTTTAATTGTATCGTTAGCCACTTTTGTTCAAKSGGCTTGTTGAGTGCATTCAAGTTTTTTTTTTCTCCAGTGGAATCTGTTATCTCCGACAKTTGTAGTAAAAAAAAAAGTCCATTCAAACTTATCAGTTCAATCACAGATCATCACATTCATAAAATATAAATACAGAAGCCATATAAAACCTATTGACTCATCCATTCAAAACAGAAAGAATTACATATTAATCAACACCAAKAATTCTATATAACCATGAATATATCCGATAAGCAAGTACCCCTTATCAATCCCATCTCTGGGAAGATTATATTMAAAAACATATTGAATTTCCCCTCTCTTGATGCAATAATAGATYATCTGTACAGACACGAACCTTGCTTTGACAAAAGAACGAACACCAATAAAGATCTTCTTTATCTGACAAGTGGAGATGATCCCTTTTATCAAACTGATATGCTAGTTTTGGATGAGAATGGGAGATTGCTAACAAACGCTTATTTCCATGATGACACACGAATGGTCAACTCTAAGTTCTATGTGTTCAACAAGTCCATATTTCTCAGTGACAAGGGTGGGTTGAACATGGATGATTACCTGAACMACATAGTGGATCCATTGCCKATTYTGATCARGCCAGTCAAGCCATCGCTGAATTCAAAGGTGTTGATGGAGAGTTGGGCAGTGGCCTTGGAAATGGATGTTCAGGCATACTTCTCCATAATCAAGAACTTCCACGATGTTGAGTTTGATTTTTATAAACGTGGCTTGCAAAGCTTGAAGAGTTTTATAGTGACATACTGCAAGGAGCAATTAATAAGCGATGCGATAATTCACAAAAATGACTTGAATGATTACCAGTTTGACATGCACAAGGTTAAGACCAATTTCAAGAATATTTTGATAGATGACAATCATTCCTTGATTGATATAATTGATTATGATTTGTTTGAGGAATACTACTTCAAGTTTAAGGATTTGAAGAAAAAAATCGAAACTTATAAGGATAACATCATCATCAATGATTATGAGAAAATTATAAATGCGTTAGGCAAGTTTGAACAGTTCACYAATCAAATGATAAACAAACTGGATGATGACTTTGACAGGAACCTTGATTTTGATATCGATTCATTAATGTTTGAAAAGTTTAGCACCCTTATTGAACATAAATCTGGAAAYTTGTTYTCCTCTCAAATTGAYAATTTGTACACMATCTCAAACAGYTTGTTYATAAAGAGTACAGAGATTCTTATAATGAAAAGAAACATCCAAAAAGAAATMCTWAACATTGACTACAACATAATCATAAAGAAAATGATAAGTTTAAGAAAGAACATTGACTCGGACTTCAATGAGAACATGAATGTGTTGGTGGAACGATTTGATACGCTTAAGTATGTACAATTAGATTTGCCCTTATTGTACGGAATGAACTTACTGGAGAATGTTCGGAGAAAGATAATYTTCAAGACGAAGTACTACATAAAATTYACYTCGTTGATTGTCAGYAACAATGAATGGCTTGAGGAYGATTTGAAGGAYGARTATGACATCAGAAAYAAYTACCTGAACAATCTAAGTCATTTGGAAARTCTGTCGTTYTTRAACAAAAAAYTGTTCAACAACAAGTTTCAAATTAAAAACACATTYTCTGACTTGAAAAAAYTRCARAARTAYATYACACTTGGTGAAAACGATAACAGTGAAAACATAGATGAGGAGTTGGACTTRGAAAGTAGACGATTTTTGTCATACTGCGACTACTTAGAACACAATGACTATGCCAGTTTGGCTGAAGAACTAATTTCCAGCTTTGATGAGATGAAGGGAGAATTGTTGAACAATTCTTTTGACTTTCAAATAAATCAATCAAAAGTTGAGAAGCTTGAGGAACAAGTTGAGGAYTTGAAGGTCAAGTTGATTCTTCAAGATTTAATAGAGGATAACGATTGGCCKTTGGASATGTCCACACACACCWTCAAGAATGATRCAGTAAWTGAACMCTCACMCGAYTCAAARMACGAAGAGAACAAAACAATAAAKTTACTGAACGAACAATTGAAAACATCAACGGAAAAGAATGTTTTCATGGAGAATAARYTAAACGAAACRATCATGACTTTTAAGCAAGATTTTCACATTGCAAGCAAGATGAACTCTGAGTTAGTTGTAGAAAATGAAGATTTGAAGGTGAAACTATTAAAAATGGAACAAGAAAATCAAAACATGCACGATAGAATGAAAAACCTGCTGTTCAAGGATATCTCAATGCTGGAGAAAATAGGGCTGCTTCTGGATGTCAACAGTATGGAAATAAATAGAGTCAAAGGGTTGAAAAACCAACAATCAAACATGATGAGCTCAACAGTGTTGTTRCCTAARAATGWGGAGTTGTCGGTAAAGGCTGATATAGATAAACTAAAYGGCTTYGAAAACATGTCCTATATGTTAGAATTTGAAGATCAATTCAGAGACTTGTTTAATGAAAGTATTGTGAAGAGATTTGGCGATGTTGAAGAATTGGCCAAAAAGTACACCAAGGAAAACAAACAACTGAAAAAACATATAAAGCATTTAGAAGATAGTGTTTGAGGAATATATACTATTTATGATCTATTCATAAAAAAAGAAACTTTCTGTGAACAAAAACAATTTTATTTACCATGTTTCTTGAATATATCTATTTGATTTGATCATCTCATTGACATATTGCTCTGCATTTTCATCGTTCCCAATGGTTTTGATAATCTCAATGAATGTYAACTTCACCTGTGTAGGCATTTGTCCTGATGAACCGCATATGTAGACTATGGCATTTTGGTTAACCACAAGATCAAAGATCAATGCCTTGTCGTTCCACAGCATGTCCTGAACGTACTTTTCCTTTCCACCGTCCCTCGAAAAGCATGTTCTCACAATCATATCTGATCTTTCTTTGTTTTCCCAGAACGACTTGTATATGTAATCCATATCTCTGTTTCTGTTCCCAAAGTACACATACTTGTTGAAAGAGGAGTAATCGTCATTGTCACAAAAACTCTTTATCGGGGCGATCCCWACCCCTGGACCAATCAARATGATCGACTCTGCACCTTGCATGATGGGTTCCTCTAACTTATCCCACAGGTTACARTGGTTCAGTTTGATTTTGATTTTATCACCTGGTCTCAGTCCTTTGATGTAGTTTGTRSACAAACCTTTTCTTTTTTYTAACAACACTGTTTCGTATTCAACCACTTTGGTTGTGATTTCAAAGTTCTTTGARGATAAATCACTGGATGATATTGAGTAYTGACGTTCTTTGATTTTCGGTAGGATCTGCAGCATGTACTCAAATGGYAGCTTGATGTACTCRAAGTCAAACAATATCTCCAGAATGGTTCTCCGTGGCTGAACCACATATTCAATGTAGTCGTAAGGRTCCGACGARTGGCCAAACTCAAAAAGTTTTTGTTTATGTGAGTTCAAGGTTTGCAGTTGACCATCGTCTTCAGCAATGGCACTCTGGTTTCCTATTGATTGGAAGTTCCAGATTTTCATAAAAAAATTTCTCTTTGGTACACTTTTTAAATCAATTTCGTGTCTCAAAATATCTTCCAATGTTTGAAYAATTTTTTGATCGACATCTTGTATGAGTACCTTGGCAAATCTATATTGTTTCAAATGYGGTTGCAACTCAAAGAATTTATTAATGCAWGTGTYATCATTCTGAGGTCTTATAGATATGGTATCACCTGGTGAAAATTTGTAATCAAGTTCATTGTTCAGTACAACCTGTCTGATATCTGTATGGTAATTCTCATTGGTCAATCTATTGTTAATTAGAACTTCACTTTCAAACCAATGGGAATCGTTYTTAGCAGATRAAAGGGTATGACTTATATTACTTGACTCGTAAACGCTGAGTACACTTCCCTTTGATATAAAAACTTCATCATTTATATACTCACTTGCCTTTGATAACTGCTCAACTAAGTTCTTAATGAAAACGGGCAACACTTGGTCAGTGCTTCCATCTCCCTTCATGCCTGTAACATCAATTTCCATTTTGAACTTAAAAATCCCCTTGAATCTATCACATATTCTTAACTTCAACAATCTGATTGCATGTTGAAACTTCAAGTATAAAGAATCACCAACTCCTAAGAAGTAAAAGTTTGTGTTTGAAAAGTTTAGTTCATTAGTTTTGAAAAATTCCCATAGTTCAGAAGTCCTTATGTTCAAAGGCAGCTCCCCCTGGCCAGCAGTACTAGATATGATAATAATGTTTTTAAATGTCTCGCTCTTGAGCAATGGTATATACTTTTTGGTGTCTAAGTCATCAAACGAGGATATAACATGTTCGATCTTGTGATGAAGAAGMTTGTAGGATACCTGATCAGCAATATCCTCGGTCATTCCAGACTCAGACCCRTACAGCAAAAGAGTGTCGGCCATTGAATGATGATTAATCTACAGTTKACTGGTTTGCTTYRATTTCATTATTGAAAAAAAAAAATATTTATGATGAATTTTTCTAAAAAAAAAATATTAGTCATGAAGCTATATACACGCGATTGCACCTATTTTCTAGGTTGAATTTCAAATTCCTTGATCAGTCTGTCAACAACTTTGTCGTTGATCTCGTTGATCTCAGCTGTTGTGATGTTTCTTTCCAAGTTTTGGTATGARATTCTGTATGTTTGTGATTTCTTGTTGATTTTCTTGTTGAARAACTCATCAACAAGAGTACAGGAGTAACACCAGGATTGGGCCTCGTCTCTGACGATTTCCATGACATCGTTTGGATTCAATTCCTTGGTTAAAAAGAAGGARATATCTCTGGAAGTGATACCGTATGTACTGAATGGYTTGAATTCAAAAATYKTACCTTCTTTGCCTTCAAATTGGGATGTGAATCTCTTGTCTTGGGACCACAACAATCTGATGTCCTTGATGTTGTACAAAAGCATGGCCAATCTGTCAAGACCAATACCAAATGCCCAACCAACTTGACCYTCRGGTGTCATGTCAGCATTGGTGAACACAGAGTTCTTGGTAACACCACARCCCAGAACTTCTAACCATTCGTCGTTGTAAAAAATTTCCAACTCAAATGAAGGTCTGGTCCATGGGAAATAGGCCTCGATCCATCTCATTTTTATGTCTGGATTCTTAAAGTTCTTATCCTTAGAGGCATCATGGTCGTATCTGTGCTTCAAAAGTGTRGCWACAACAAGYTCCAAAGACTTTTTCATGTGCTTGACAACAAGTTCTGTTTCCAAGTCAGTCATGTAGGCTTGCTTGGAGTTTTCGTGAGTGGCATCATCCTTGATGTAGTCAACGTCCTCCACAGACAGTGARGGGAAGTTCTTCAGCATCAGTTCGTTCATATTGTTAATTTCAGACTCAATGACYTCATTATGGGTRAATCTGTTCCAWGTTTTTGTTCCCTCCATTTGGTGGAAGACTGGATAATGGGTCTTGTCAATTTCATCACGTCTGTAAACATCAGCTGATATTAAGTAACCATGACCATTGACTAAGCTGGATATGCTTGTATCCTTGTGGTCYTTGGCTTGGGCCAAGTTCTTGAAACATTCAACYTCATGTGCTGATGTGTGGGTTCTCAATAACAGCTCATCGTTTATGTAGTAGGTGTCACTTTTGCTTCTCCCCACATGATCCTTAGGAAAACCAAGATCATCAAAGTTCTTTTTGACAGTAACAATGGGGCCAAAKGTGTTGTACTTGTCAAAYTTTCTGTAWGATGAAGAGTCAAATGTGTTTTCTATRAGTTKTCTAATYGTGTATATRGGGCTGTTCTTGTTGTTGTGTAGGTTCAAGCCTATGTGCTTGATGATGTTAGGAGTGACATTTGTTATGGCAGACYTRGGATATTTCTTGTTAAGAATAGASGTGTGTGTGCTAGCRTTARCAATGCTTTTRAYAGCTGACTTCATATGATTTATTCAGATGATGTATCCTACTGTTGTTGGTTAATTTGTCAMGATRGTAGAGTGTATATCTACGATGTATACAGCTAAAAGTTGYTTACGATACGAGAWTGAAACAGAAATCCCATAGAGCAAAAWTTTTTACTTGAGCCAGGTYTTATATCCGATAGGTAAAATGAAATAAAATTTTTCATCGATTCAGATATTTTTTCTTCAGAGAAAAATTTAAAWTTTTTAATGRAAWTAACAGKACAAGTGCATTGATGTTATCAAAACWTACTGATMAACCCATAGACTATCAATACAATAATGAACTCACTAATTGCTAGAACTGGTCTGTTCAGAAACAACATTTTCACTTCTATCAACTCATACAGATTCATGGGTAGATACGACAAGAAACATGGTAACAAGGATAARGCYCAAAAGGGTAGAGTTCCTTTGAGACAYGGTGGTTCCATCATTGGGTCTACTTTAACAGAGGGTGACTTTGGTCTAAGACTTAAGTCCCAAGGTCTGAGATTGGAGGACAAGCACTTCAAAACCATTGATAAACTTGTTTTGAGATACAAGAGACTGAGTGGTATTGATACAATCTACAGAATGAAGACTAATGTTCCTGTTTACCACAAGGGTAACCACACAAGAATGGGTAAAGGTAAGGGTAGTTTCTCTCACTGGATGGTCAGAGTTCCTACTGGTAGAGTGCTTYTGGAAATCAGAAATGCTCATGCMATCACCGCCAACAAATAYCTTACTCACATAAATCATATTTTACCTGGAAATTGGGAAATCATTGAAAAGGGYAAGTACCTGCCAAGAATATCCACWACTGAAGTGCTAACAAAGCAAATTCCGGGTCAAAAGGTCCCTGTTGGTTTGCCTGACTCCTTCAAGTTAAAGCCAGAAGAAATTGATGTTAGAAAAATTGTTAATAACAAGACTTGGAGAAAATACGAATGTAGAAAGCTTGCTGAGAGTAGCTTCTACGATATTTTCCAAACTCGTAGATAAATTATATAATCATCAWTCATGTATATATGTTGCCAAAAAAAGAAGATAAAAAGATAAAAAGGGAATTCTGTTTTGTTTTTAAGATTGTATATACATTATTAATTGGTAGTTTCTAAAATCATCTTGGTTATGAACCCTTCTAAGTGGAAAATATCCTTAGAGCCCAGTTTCATTCTCTCATCGTAAACACTTCCATATTCAATAATCTTAATAATAGCATTTGGCTTGATGTTCATGAACTCTCCATTTTCCAACACCCACATKATTATTCTTTGCAGTATCAAGTCTGCTGGTATACAATGTGCTATCAAGTCATAGAAGATACCTCTTATGGTCAGAATTGTTTCAACTGTACTGTTTTTAACTGCTAGCAAACATATTTTATCTATGCACATYARCCAATCYGGCTTCATGACATTGACGTCRTTTCCTGCCAAATCAAAGTTTTTCAATATCGCCATGTTTTCCAASGTCAACAATCCCAGTCTTATGTTTTTTTTACAGATAATGTCCAGCTTRTTCAAGAACTTGTCACTGTACAARACATTTTCCTTTTGACAGACATTAGTGACAATTTCATCAAACTCGCTTCTTGATGGAGATGACAGCCTTATGTTCAGCATTCTTGATCTTATTGGGTCGATTATGTTGGACAATGTTTCACAGACCATGATGATTCTTATGTTCTTRGAAAACTTCTCAATGGTTCTTCTCAAAGCATGYTGTGCGTCCTTGGAAAGCTTGTTGGCATCGTTGATAACAATGGTTTTGAACTTGACTGTGYTTTTGTTGTTWACCACAAATTGATGGGCCACWGATCCCAGCTCCTTAATGATTTGCTGGATGGCTATTTTGTCATAACTGTAACCTAGGTCCGAAGGTGTGATTTCTATATGATATGGCGATGAAACCACATTAATTTCTAAGTTTCTTGAGTTTACCTTGAACTCTCTGACATCAATTTTTAACTTAAACACATGATTGGAGTCGTTACAGTATATTCTGTTCAACAATGCCATCACTCTGGTTTTCTTCCCTGAACCATTTGGTCCATARATCAGTATGTTGGGKATGTTGTTRATATTTTGATCCGCTGATAAGTTACTTAATTTAGTGGTTAGTTCAGGTGTATGATTTAATTCATTCARACTYTTAGGTCTRTATTTATCAACCCACAAATATGACATATTTYTATTATAGCTAYTAKTGGTTATATGAKGTTRGTTTATATGTTTAGTAGACACTTTGTTGAATTTTATTTCATTTTTTGAAAAAAATAAACCAACCTCTGAGRATTAATAAAGTCAACTTGAAAGACGCGTTAATCGATACGAAATCGGGATCCATGAAAAAAAATTTTTTTTTACTTTTAAAAGTAGATTTATTAGTTAAATCAAGATTCAACCAAGAAACAAACCACAAARCGTARTCATCAGTACCATACCTCTCTATGTCAGACACAAAGTTCAYTGAGGGTTTTCAATCATCTTTAAAGGACGACTATATCAAGACCTTGAAGGGCATACCCCTACTAAGAAATGACCTAGTAAARTCATTAACAAAATATATCAMCCAACTACCCAGTGTCAGCAAAAAGCCGTATACAAACATTAACAAGATACTGTTTCAACTGGACACTTATGACCAAGTTTCTTCCAATCTTTACCAATACAACGAAAWTTTACAGCAACTGATTACTTTATTTAGTATAATTATAGGAAATGATGATGTTGAAGATAAAAGCACCAAGAGTAGTATGTATAAACTGAACAATAACTCGTCTGGRAACYTACTGGCAAAGACAAAGAAGCAYACYTTYTCAYACACKGAATGCAATCTCATGTTCAAGGTGTTCAACTCGAACTTGATAAAGAAGTTTGTTGCAGATGAAAGGGACTTTGATTACTGYAAGGATATCAACACWTATCTGACCATCATAACCAGAATYGCTGATATTGAAAGATTGGAAACCATTGCTTACAATTTTATATTAATGAATGCAAAGGTTTTTGTTCTGGATGACAATTGTGACAGCGACTTAGCYGAACAAGTCATGTTGAACAAGAAAATACTGAACAGTTTCATAAAATCATCGATCAAGAAGAATCAAAGTGATGTTGCATTAAAAYTTATTTTGGAATCGAGAAATGAAGACAGTCGCTTTAAAGAKTTTGTAAGACAGGCTGTACTKGGAACGGATGAATCGCGTTTCAGTATGAATGWKTWCRATTTCTTGAAAAGATGTTTCCAAAGTGGTCTTTTCCAAGATGTCATAAAAGTAAGCACAGTCAAGAATAAGTTATTGAATCACATAATCTGGCTCAATAATAATCTAATAAAGGTAATAAATTTTGAAAGAATGAATGTTTTATTTGAAATTCTTATTTACATCAGTGAAAATGAATTACATGAACACAGCATTAACAACGCATCTCTTCTTCTAAGGAATACCTTAGAAGGATACATGAAAACCCATAATGATATAAATAAGACAAGTTTATTCAAATTGGTTAGCTTGATAGTTAGTGAGTTATCATCCATTGAAGGACAAAATAATAATTCGGATTTTTCTGTTGATCTTGAGTACACTGAACCGGATTATAACTTGTGGTCACCTTTGTGGGAGGATGAAATTCTGAAAAAGCTTGATACATCCGATGATAAGGCGTTTATTCAATGGGTTGGGAATAACACGAACATAACAACTACYGTCGTTCAGCAGGCTCAAGACAACTTTGATCATTACATATTTGAGAAATTCAATAAAAATATCTCGGCAACGTCCCATTCCGTTGATGTGAAGACATTCACTTTGAGTAAAGATGTAAGAAAAAGACTTATAGTGCATAACATGGGGATTTTGTCAAGTTCATCGCTCTTTGACGTCAAATACTTGATCAATGACAAGACAAAAACGATCAACTTCATAGTGCAATATAAGCTTGGTGACGACTCAATAAACACAAATATGTTGGATTTTGAATGCTTGGATAATTCAGGATTATTGCACGTTATGAGTGTGAACACATTGAAGATCCTAAGGGTACAGAATTGGTCAAACTACAAAAATGAAATGACAAATTTAAGATTTAAGGYGTTGATGGATAGTGGGAAAAAGTATATCTTTGATGTTGAATTCCGTTTTTCTTTGAACAAGTTATTTATTGAAACCTCTGAGATCAATAAGGATCAATTTGAAACAGATTGGARAAATGCTTCTAGTAAACTCTCCCAAACAGTAGACGTCACATATGATAAACTTGTGATACATCTGGGGAAACTGAAAAGRTACCATCTTAAAGTAATCAACAACGGAAACGATTGCTTTTACGTCAAGGCTTCTTTGCAAACAMTWGAGTTRMAAACYGTTGAYGTATTRTGTWCTYTAAGRCTRAACAATCATTTGAATTGGGATGCTGTGGTCTGTAACAATACGGTAGACTTGAAAAATAATGAGATCGTAAATGAAACATTTATGGAGTTACTTCTTTATATATAAACTAATATCAATTTTTTCTTTTCGAAATTCAAATCTCTTTTTTAATTTATCTAGCACCAAAAATATCTGTTCCTATTCTGATTTCGTTACTACCTTGTTTAATAGCCTTTTCAAAGTCRTGACTCATTCCCATTGACAATTTGATACTTTCCAATGGTATGCTGTAGGCTTCATGAACCTTCAACTTGAATTGACCCAGTGTTTCAAAGTCTTCGTTAATCTCGCCATCATTGGTTGAGTTCGAGAATGATCCTATAGTCATTAACCCATCAAATCTCAAGAACTTGGCCTCTTTGGTTAAAAAGTCAATCAAAGGAGTGATTTCCTCAATGGAACTCAATCCACCCTTTTGATCCTCCTTTGARGTGTTGATTTGAATTTTTATGTTGATGATGGCATTTTCTGCAGAACTTCCAAATAAATCTTGATTKGAGTTGTAGTAATCACTTCTGTGTTGTTCTATTTTTTTYAATTGCTTTAGTGAGTTTATACTTTCAATGGTGTTCAGGTTGCTCAAGTAGGCCAAGTCTTTACACTTGTTAGATTGTAGTTGTCCGATAAAGAACCATTTGATATCCTTTGGCAATTCTGCTTGCTTTTGAACTAATTCTTGAACATAGTTTTCACCAAATTGCTTAACACCGGTGTTGTAAAGAACTAAGATATCGGATGAAGGTTTGAACTTGGATACTGGTAGTAAAAGAACATTAGGATTGTTGATCTTTCCCAATATTCTGTTGTAATTACTGATGATAGGTGATGACATTGTGTGGTTTGTATGTACTTTTGGGGTCTGTTACTATAWTATCTWSTAAATRTTAAGMRACRATTCWGAATGYTTTCTRGAATGAATCACTTTGGTTTTGGAAAAAATTCASTATATTTTCGCTACACARTKAAAAGTAYATTYYCWRATCTTTGGTAKCGGACATATWATTACTTACCCGCMATYATTTAGTAATAYAATTACCATAAACGGTAACCACTAAAATAAGACATCCGTTGGACCGTTTTGCCCTTGAAAAAAAAAGTAATAATCCAGAAGTTCAATCCAGCACTRWTTTTTTTTTAAATATCACCCTTTATTTTTTWACTATTTTTGAAATCTAAGAACTCTAACCTTCTTGGAACATCAGAATACAGCTCCTTTAATTAAGTAAATTATATAGCTACTGTAATAACATATTCCTATATATATCAACCAACGAGCAACATGTCTGATCAAGTGAAAATTTATACACAGTTCATAAAGAACTACTGCATTGCCTTGGTACCATTGTCATTGTTTGGCTTATACTCATTCAACGACCAGTTCAGTATATTCTATACATTGTACTTGATTGTGTGGGGTCTTCTACTAAAGAACTACTGGTTCAATTTCAAGTTACCTTCAATTACTCATGTTGACCATAACTCTAGAAAAATCGCCAACAAGAAAGTATTCTTCAAAAATCTAGTCATCATTCCAATCATTCTCGTGGCATTACTAGTTGGTCAAGTCGTTACTTTGTTTTTAGAAGTTGTTTTGACTCAGATTATCCAAATTGACAGCTTTGTGTTGAAAACAGTTATTTCCCTAGTTCCTACCATCTTGACCACTGTTCTAGTCAAATTGATCACATTCATTTTTGATAAAGCTATAGATCCTAAGATCAACTACATTATAACCATATGGACTTCTTTYACTCCTTTGTTGCTGACCTTGTTCGTTTACTTRCCTCTTGGTTACAAGYTGAACTTCAATGACCATTTGTTGARTATTCAAGAYAGAGTTCAAAGATCATACTTGTATARCAACAACATGAAAATCATCACCAATGATTTCAAAATAAATGAACAAAGATTCATAGACCAATACAAGTACTTTATYATAACCAACCAAATAGTTTCTTTGGCCTTGGARAACATATTGCCTAAGGTATTGAACAARGACTTRAAGTATATTGAACCTTTGGACCTGAACCTGGGCTACTTGAAGTACATCATGAACTTCGGCTTTATCGTTGTCTTTTCCAACATCTGGTCCTTAAGTCCGGCAATCTCCATGTTGTTCATTTTGATTAACTTTTACATTGATGGATTCAAAATCAAAAAGGGCAAAGTTGTCAACAATCCAAGCCRTGATTTCAACTCCTTGGTGAAGACAATGTATCAAATTGTTACTTTGTTCACYGTTTTGTCCTCCATCGTGCAACCAGCTTTGATTTTGATGTATAGATACTCCAACATTCCAGGTGTCGGATTAGCTGTTAATGACTCCAGTAATTGGTTCAAGTCATCACCTGTGAACATCGATTATAGCTTAGTCATTGCTGTTGCATTTGGTATTGAACATCTGTGCTTTGGTCTTGATAAAATAATCAAGAAGTTAAGTATAACTAAATTGTCAAAGGTTGCAAACACCAARCCAGTGGAGKTTGAAGAAAAGGTTCAACMTCAAGAAATTTCAAATGACACAGCAGTAACTTCATCCTACAAGCCGAAGGAATTTGAGAACAATGATGAAAAAGAACCTGTAGTTGAAACCAAGGAACCTCAAGTTGAAGTAACCAAGCCTGTAGTTGAAAAAACTCCTGCTAACAATAATGAAGCWCCWAAGCCTGTAACCAYCCAACAAAATAACAAAARGYCTATTCAACCTATGAAATATGATAATGCCATTCCTGGTGACATTTTAGCTGATGTCACTGGTGATGATCCTGACCTGTCCAATGGTGCAACTTTGCCTGATGTGTTACCAATATCTGCCGCTGCTAAGAAACCAGTCTTGGCCGCAAAGGAGCCAATCCAAACACCAGCACCGGTCGTTGAGCCAACTGTACACAAAGATAGTGATCACAAGCATCCTGTTTTGAAGGACGCCGTTCCGGAAATATCACCAGCAATGGCTGCTGATGCTGCTTTAAACCATCCAACACAAGCAACAGTCCGTCAACATAGTCATACAAGGAAGAACTTGGGCACTGAGCAACCAAAGCAACATACCAGTAATGTCATCAACAGCAAAGTTGTGAAAAGCGAACCGGCTAGGTCATTAAGAAAGAAACATTCTCATGAAAGCATGTTCAGTAAAATCAAAGACAAAAAGAAGAAAAAGAAAATTTTTGGTTTGAAAATCTAAGTCTTGGAAGTTATATAGCAGTCCATCTGTTACAAAAAAATGGATTATAATTATCATAGCTGGAATGAACAAGTATATATCAATTCTAAACTCACAGCTTTATGATTTTCACATCAATGTTTGTGTTTGAAACAAGCATCTCGCTATAGTACCCAAGTCTATCACCGTTGTAGAAACCATTTGTGTTGATTGTGCACCCCTGTTGGTTGAGAGCTTCCAAATGTGGGACAAATCCTGAGTTGTGGATTATCATGTGGACATCATTGTGGAAGTCTTCTGGAATATTTGTGGAAACTTGTGTGTTGATGTTCTTGTTTAGCTTTTGCTTGCTGCATCCTAGTAATCCCACCACGCCSTCTTGGGTCATGTTYTCAAACATATCCTTGAATCTTTTGTTACTACCYATGTTTTCATTCAGGGACGGAATGGTTGGGTATAGCGGATAAACGTTTTTGTTTTCAACCATTATATCACTGATCAGTTTGAACTTGTTTTTCTTGGTGTCATTGGCCAAGTCAATTGTCTTCATGTTCTTGAATATGTCTATGTTGTTTATGACTAGATTGATACCATTGATGCTGATAAAGCCAGGGTTCGGCAATAAATAGACATTACTCATCCTTTCAAACAGCCTGGCTTCATAAGATGGTTGTGGATATGAAGAGTATACGGAAAGAGTATCTGTTGCATGTGGGGTCAATATGATTTTTRTAYTTGAAGATATCTTWGACAGAAGTGGGAGGACCAACTTATTGAATATATCCTCTAGGGTAKCCACRTTTTCAATTATCTCACTACCATCAGCTAGTTTGGTTATTATGGGTGGAATCATTCCTGAACTAATACACTTGTTGGTTATGTCCAGTAATGGTCCATTGATTATCAAATAATCAGGCTTGATGGTGTTGTTCAATTTTTCAACAAAGTCGGAAAAGACACTGTAGTCCAATGAACTATCACTACAGAGTGGTCCATTGATTGTGCATATTTTGAAATCTTTGCTGTTCTCTTTTTCGTCCTCCATTTCTTCATCTTTTGGCGCTTCTTCACTTTTTATTATCTCATCAATTATGAACTCCTCACCGGTRACATTTCTACCTTTGCATAAGACAACCTGTCCCAAGTACAAATCACCATTYTTCAAGTTGTTGACATCAATTTTGATTCTTCTTCCTATACCRGTCTTTCTTGATGTTTCWAGRGCYAAATTGCTTCTTTCAAARGTTGGTTCCAATTCAGTCACAGAATCGTTGACRATCCKTCCAACGCAGATAATAGCTGATTGGGACTGCACAGTTGGATCAGYTAACTCRTACTTTTCATAGACTCTTTCCTTAGTTGATAATTGAGCGTCTAAAATCTTRGACAAGGTTGATGTTGATTCTCTGAATATCTTRAAGTTTTCTCTACTTGCCTTATCATTGACAATGACAACATCTTTAGAGATGGTGGAYGGTTTTGTTATTTTGTAACTCAKATGCTTTAAAACTTTTTCCTCACTACTCAAAGAATCTTYAGAACTGACTGCTTCCTTCAATTTGTTTTTGAAATGGACATTGAAAGTTACATGGTCATCTTGTATTTGTTCGCTGACTTCTTCTTTTATCTTTACACYTTGGTATTGGTTGATATCGTTGGTTCCTTCTTCRATCTTGATTTTTTTCTKTTCATTTTCMTCCGTAGCTGTGCTAGTCTCCATGGAYCTCTTGYCTCCAATTTCCTCTTGTTTGATGTCAACKTTGGAGTTTGCTAAGGATGTATCGTCGTCTATGATCATTGTGATTTGTTGCTGTTTGCATTGATCATCGATCTGCTTAAAGAAATTGATCAGGTGGCTTGGGGTGATGTTGTTCATGTTYTTGATYTTGTTTCTGAATGTGAATGTCTTCCATTTGGCATCCAGCATGTCCAAATTGAATATCCTGGAGGGATACTTGTTGGATATCTCATTGACAGCTTCTAAAGTTTTGTTGTCAATCTTGATGGCGGAAACACCTATCTTACTAGAGACTTCTTCTGCAGTAAAGCTCATTATATGGTATCTAATTCTGGTACTGGTTTGCCTTGTATATGTTTTTTAAATAATCATATTTGCTTAGAAAAGCCTGTTTCTTGTTATTTTTTGTTTTTTCAATTTTTCGTGAGCGTGAAGAAAGACGAAAAAAAAATTTGCTTGGAGCTTTTTCAAAGTTGACGCGTTTCACTGTTACGAGTTTAATCAAAAGTCAATCGAGTATGTGTCGTTTTACATGTCTAAAATCTTATATAAACGTTGATCACTGAGGTAATCCAATGAGTTTAATCCTCTTTTCTTGCAGAGCTTGTCCATGAGTAGTAGGTCAGATAGCGTGTCCATTTGTTTTGATGCWTTGTTCTCAATTGTTTGGAAASTTCTTCTTATAAATTGTTCCATGAACTCATTATGCTTGTTGTCTAAACTCAATAATATAAGTATCTTGAATTGTAACTTTATATCTGAATTTTCCAAGAAATAACACCATCTATTATCGAGCTGTTCTTGTGTTATGTTTAGCCCTTTCCCTTGTAAAAAATCTGTGCACTCTCTGTGAAATTTATCAAATCCRTCTGAGTTTATATTGTTCACTCCTGTGCAATCCAATTTAAAATCCACATCATGGCTTTTAGTATTTACGTATGTTTCTCCTGATGATACTCTAGTGTCCGGAACCTCGTTTTCCTCTTCAAATATGATCTTTCTCTTTTTGAAAGGAATCATGGTCATTTCATATTGTGGCATAATATCAACATCAAGAAGCTCTAAATCATCAATGTACACGTCATTTTCATCATTCCTTTTTGTCTTTGAGCCCATAAAGTCAGAATGTTGAGAAGTTGGCAACTGATTATCATACTTAATTATGCTGTCATCTTTATTTACAACTGCAGGTGTTTTGTGAATATCAGCAAAATTGCTGGTCTTGTCAATGTTTATCAGCTCATGTTCATATCCTATAGAAATTTTTTTCAGATCAAACCTGTCCAAATACTTTAATAGATAAAAGTTCCGCAAATCTTCGTCCATGTGTTCCCAAAAGTTTCTTCTAAGTTTAGCCTTCACTTGTCCCGATGAATTGCTCAATAGTTTTTTGAATAAGTAAACCCCAAGTGGCACATTGATTTTATCAAGCTTAATATCATTCATAAGAATTTGGTAATTATGAACATCTTCTTGAGTCAATTTTTCGTAGTAAAGACAGTCTCGCTTTGTATTTGACCCACTATTTTGTATGTATTTKTCAATACATAAATATATCAACGTCAAATAATCAACTGCACAAGYCACACACAAAATGTTCTTCTCACAACATARAGTATTAATAATTTTGTATAACTTCATGCAGTTGTACCTTGACTTGATATAAAATCTAATACCTTTACAAAAGACTTCGTTTTCAGCATTAAAAAGAATCTTTTTATTTGTTTGAATYAACTGRTACATTTGCATTAGTATTCTTATCAAAATTGTTTCATTTATTGTTACATTATCACTGTCAAAAACCAAACTCATGAATTTCAAAGCGTGTAAAGTCAAGGATGTTCTTAAAGATGTGGAGCACTTCAAAACATTCATCAGAATATCCTCTGATATAATAAACTCATTTTTAAACTTTTGGATGTTGACAATCAAACTTGTTAGGTAATTCAACCTCAGCTTCCAGTTCATTTCAGTTTCTTTGCCCTCAAACAAGTCCTTTGGGAACGTATTTTTCATATATCTGTTTAATGTGGGGGTGTTACTGTATTGTCTTTCCTTAAGAACCTTGTCCTCTATTGTGTGATTTTCCAATTCTGTTGATTTCATTGAATTCAAAAAATCACTCAACAAGTCTTTTGTCTTTGGTAAAGAAAATATATCTAGTTGAACTTTCCARTTGTTGACTGTGCTTTTACTTTTTGAATCTAGGACATTGAAAAATGGTTCAAATTGATGTGATAGCTTTTCTCGGTCCTTKCCYTCRTGGTTCTGTATWATGTTTTCAAACAAAAACCTGAGTAGATTTTCTATGTTRATGAATTTATCTGCATTTTTACATAACATATTWAYAAATGTATTTGTTTGTTGAACAGAATATAAACAAAACAGGGCCTTTTTACTGTTGTTGTCAGTGTCGCATTTKATGGAAAGCCATATTAAGCAGTCATTCAAATATTCACTCTTAGAGTTATAGACTAGCTTGGATTTGTCTTGKATGTATATTCTTTTGATCAAATAACACAAAATCGAATAAGCATTGTTGATAAATGKCTCATACTTCAATGAYTTTTGGTTCAAAATAGTGAATATCAAATTGAAGTATTCAGGAATCATGTTTATGTTGATGAAGTCTTTTTTTATATGTTTCTTTAGTTCATTGAGCTTTGTTACCTTTTCTTCAAGTGATAAAGAAGATATATCCGATGTAATATCAAAGCATATRTTTTCAAAATTGTTCATTTGATGATTATTTCATAGAGAGCGTATGGGGTTATGTTTTGAAGTTATATTTTAATGCTAAAGAGGTGGATTATTCGGTTTYAAASTWRAAATTTCAGTTAAGTTCAARTAAGATTATAGTATRRAGTATTAYTGTTGTTTTACTCWGTGATGATGTTTTGTGGATGTTTTTTTTTTTAAATGTAGTTCAAATGTTTTCAAAATAAAGAGTAAACAAATTTTTTGTTCATTTTTTTTTWAAAAAAACAAGCAATAAGTCACATGACTATTTTTTGAAAATTTAGTCACGTGTTASARWRAAKGTCTATATCCGATACATGRCATACAAMTAACATTACAARTGCATATTWTGTATTCGGACATAACAAACAAAAGTAACTAGAATCTTCAAAGAAAATTTTTTTTTAGTGGAGAAAAAAAAAATAAATATTCCACCATTAATAATTTCACAGAAAATTAGGTAAAATGGCCCGTATARTTCACACARAAATCCAGTAGAAAAAAAAAGAGGCTAACAAATATTTTCAGACACATTATACATAAATTACTAATTTGAAAMAGGAWCATTGGTAATAGCAAATTAAATAAAATATAAGYAACACATTYRTAWTATCTGAACTAATTWYTGTAACAGCAAAAAGAATATACAACYATAATAGAATAATATATACATWAACTGAACATMWTACCAAATCGACATGAACAAAGAGTTACCAATAGTAGAGTGCATTGCTAGAGCAAGAATACCAACAACYATTGATCAAAAGCAACAYACATACCCTGAAATATTCCTACACTTATACAAAAACAACAGGGACAACAAGGAACATTTGGCCATAGTCTTTGGAGAGGACATAAGATCCAAAAGTTTATTCAAAAGAAAACATAAAAATGAAACMCAATACGAAAGACTKATAAGAGGGGCATACATAGGAAARCTTGAGCCTAATAGACTRATTGCTGATGAGTACAAGGGTGAAAAGCTACAATTCGATGAAGAAACAGGGGAKTTAATACCWAACTTTGAAACCAACACATATAACAAAAAGGTTCCAGTAAGAATCCATTCAGAATGCTTTACCGGAGAAACTGCCTGGTCAGCCAGATGCGATTGTGGAGAGCAATTTGACTTGGCTGGTGATTAYATTCTTAAGCATGGACCAAGCAGCTCCAAGCAACGAAAGACACGGTGTTATAGTTTAYYTRAGACAGGAAGGGAGAGGTATTGGTCTTAGTGAGAAGCTGAAGGCYTACAACCTACAAGATCTGGGAAAGGACACTGTTGAGGCAAACCTCCTTCTTAACCACCCTGCAGACGCAAGAGACTTTTCCATTGCCAGCTCAATTTTGCTGGACTTGCAACTGTCTGAAGTTGACTTGTTGACCAACAACCCAGATAAAGTCAAGGCCATAGAAATTGAAAACAGACTGAAATGTGTGTCAAGAGTTCCTATGGTTCCAATTTCTTGGAAAGAACCATCAAATGAGGTAGAAACTGTTGATGAAGATGAACATGGAAAGCATCATGGTATAAAGAGTAAAGAAATTGAGTCATATTTGAGAACCAAAATAGAAAAAATGGGTCATTTGCTAACAACTCCTTTGACTTTGCACACAAACACTGATGCTTCTTCAAAAGGTGCTATAGAATAGTTATATACTGAATTAATGTAGTAATATCTGCTGATGATCTGAAAAATGTAAAAAAAATTTAAAGTCTTCCGTAAGATTATATCGTATATATAAAGTGACAATGAATGGACATGGTCACCGTTAAGTAATTCAACCTAAAACCCCTTTTTAAGTTTCAAGCAGATAAAGAACATCTTTTCCTTTGGTTAAATACAACTCAAAAGATACTTCATGGCATCGTCCATGACAATAGCAATGGTGGCACCAGACTCATCAATAACCTCAATGTGAGATTTGTCATTGGCGACTCTGGTTAGTATGTTGTTCCCTAGACTTTCCTGCTTTTTTATGAATGCGTTGTATCCMTCAATGGAGTTGATTTCAATATGGCTTGGGTTGTTAGAGAAAGCGGCGGTATGTTGTGCAATAACTTGTGACATGTTGKTATTRTTAWTTGAATTTAAATGGTATGTGGATGGTCTTGACTAAATATTTARAMCTCTACTTATTTAAACAWWTACRTTAAYYGCARACTTCTTAAACACTTTTTTAGATTGTAAAATAGATWATGATCTGYTTAAATAGTGTGTGAMTCAGGTTGATGCTCTGATGCTTTTTTTTTTTACGTTATTTTTGATTACCTAATCTCTGTTTAAAGAATTAGAGTTAGTTTTTTTTTTTTGATTTTCTGGAGCGTTCCACACATGAGATCAATCACTTCTCCCAAAAGGGAAATTTTTGCTAGTGAGTGTCTTATCTYTGAARAGCTACGGAGATTTACGTATTTTTTTTTGGAWTATTACCCTTTTTGWTTTTCATTTTGTTTTTTTGGGAAAATATCTCAAAGAATATTAGCCGCRTTTTACCCCWTTTCATATCAAAAGTAAAACGTGACAAAGGCAAAGATTAACCARAGTCTGTARATCWAAACTTGTTTTTTTCACKTTATTTCATTAATTTAAAGATTTTGTATCATAAATATATATATTCAAATTGATATGGTGTACACCTGTKTCAACATATATWAAAATCATTATACTTCATCATTAAGTCATATTATATTATTATTGATTTTTTTTTGGTTTTGTAAATGATCAGTAATCCTTGATGGATGTATTCGTATACCTTAACTTAGAAGAATCTCTTGAAACCCTTTCTGTCGTCGGTAGTGGCTAAGGTTGCGTCGTAGTCAGCCTTTCTCTTGTCCTTTGGAACATAAGAAGTACTCTTCCATGGTAAGACACCTTCCATCCATAATTCATTGACTTCTTCTAAACTCAAGTCCTTAGTTTCAGGAACGTAGAAGAAAACAAAGAAGAATGAGAAGATCAAACAACCCATGAAGACATAACCATAAGCGAATCTAATGGCAGAGGTAATGAATGGAGTGAAGAAGGAGATCAAGAAACCCCAAATCCAGTTGGCAGCAGTGGCAATACCCATACATTTGGCCTTGACTCTTAATGGATAACTTTCGGAACACAAGGTGTAAGCCAAAGAAGCCCATGTGGTGGCGAAGCAGAAAATGTAGAAACAGGTGAAGACAATCATACAGTTACCAGCACCCTTGGAGGTTGTTGGATCGTTGTCAGAGTAACCATCTGGCCATAATCTCTTAACACCAACTGATGAGTAAACGACCAAACAGGCAATCATACCCAATGAACCCATCAACAAACAGTTTCTTCTACCAAATCTGGAAACAATGTACAAGGCTGGTAGTGTGGAAACAAAGTTGACCATACCAATGATAATGGAACATTGGAAACCGTTGAAGTTCTTTAGAACTGCTTGGAAGACAGTGGTACCATAGTAGAAGAAGTAGTTGTCACCAGACAATTGTTGTAAAGACATGATAACAACACCCATGACCAATCTTTGAAAAACCTTATTTTTGGTTTGAAATAGTTCTCTGAAGGAGGCATTACCAGCAAGTCTTTCGTTTTCAACAGAGGCAATAATGACATCCAACTCCTTTTGAATTGCAGGGTCATCCTTGGACAACTTGTTACAAACAGCCAATGATTCTCTGGCTTCTTCAATTCTGTTCTTTTCAACATAGTATCTGGAGGACTCAGGAACGAAGAACAAGGCACCAATCAACATAAGAGCCCATAGGAAACACAATCCCAATGGGATTCTCCATTGAGCGGAGTTTGTGTAGTTCTTGTTTGTACCGAAGTTGATCAAGTAACCCAAGAAGATACCAAAGGTAACCATCAATTGATACAAGGCAACAGTCAATGATCTGATATCAGGTGGAGACAATTCACCAATGAAGGCAACACAAACAACAGACAACAAACCAACGGCAGAACCAGTGATCAATCTACCAATGAATACTTGGTAGAACTTCTTGAATGAACAGATTTGAATCAAAATACCGACGATGTAGATAACAGCAGCACCAGCAATGGCAAGCTTTCTACCGTATAAATCCATGGCCTTGGCTAAGACCAAGCATCCAAAGGCACAACCAACATTGAACAAGGAAACAATCAAACCAGTTCTGACATCAGTGAAGTAGTGTTCGACTTGGTCTGAACCAGCAACATGTCTTCTTTGACCAAATCTTCTCTTGAAGTCGGACATGTTGATGAAACCACCAATGGTACCTGTGTCAAATCCAAAGACAAAACCACCAAAGGCTAAACAGAAACAAATCAAAATGATACCGACTCTTTCAGAAATAGGCTTCTTCAACATATCAGCAGCCTCGGCAGCCTCATATTCAAGTTCCTTTTCAGAAGTKACGGTTTTTGATAGGCCTAAGTGATGTTGTTCATCGTTGCTTTGGGAGTAAGTTTCTTCTTTAGAAACTCTGGCACTTGAATCAACAGTGTGATTTTCTAAATTKCTAGGCATGGTTAATTAAAGTGAAACAAATTTAGTTAATGTTTTGTTATTTGTAAGATTAGCTGAACTAAGCAGTAAATAAAATTGTTATTTAAAATAAAGTGGAATGGAAATTTTAGTATTAAAAAGAAAGATRATTTGTTTAAGGTTTCTTTTATCTGAAATTAATTGCACTTTTGTTTTTCTGGTTTTTTTAACTTATTCTTTTTCAATATAAAAAGTAAATTACATTTYATTAWTTCCAACTCATGAATGTTGTCTTTATATACAATTSAMAAAACTTTCCAAAARTGTATTCAAAAAGATATTAATGATATATTTTTTCATTAGAAAAGATTCCAAAGAWATTAATAGCAAATTAGTAATATCGAATGTTGTATCACCAGTTTGTAATCCATAAAATACAAAAGCAATTTTACAGCTATAACCTAAAATGAGAGAAACAGACACAGTGAAGTTGTGAATAACAGTGACGTAGTGCTAAATTAATCAGAAGTTATTCATCTACAAAAAAACATATGTGATTTACGATGAATATGAGAAGTAATTCAGGCTAACGCTGTTCAAATGGCTTTATGATGATCAAAACTAGGGGATGATTACAAGAAATTGTTAGAAGTTTTCAAAAAAAAAGCAATTATTTTAGGGGACGTTCATTGAAACTTAGTGACTTTTTTCACAATATTTTTTTTTTAATAAAGTTGACGTCAAAATTAAAACACAAAATACCGCAATTAWYCACATAGACTGTGTGGAGTAACTCAACAGTTGAATGCTATCGTCATCATCTCCACACATCAAGCACTGTAGAGGTGGAAAAAACAGCAGAAAAATAACAAATCAAAGATAARATTATAGRGATAAGAAAAWCAGAAAAAAAGGATTTACATCCAACGACTTGCATATCTTTTTTGGATTATTTATAAATGAATGCCGTYGTATCATGGCATCTCWARAATAATATGATCACTAGCAAGGTCCCTTCTCATTGTGCTGTKGATATTTTCACCTGTACAATTCCCCTTTATGGCAACRCTTGGGAAAGAGGTTTCATATAGTGTTTTTCAGAAAACCCCTACAGTAAATTGGTAAGGTRCTCAATTTTGTCCCCATTTGTTTATTCTTTATTTCTTTTGCATGACATTCCCTGTATAAATCCCTATTATTTTAATTGRGTTGTRATGAGTATTTAAATGRAAATAAGAAAATATATGGGGAAAAATAGAGGGATTTAATAAGGTTTACRTGTACAAATGTGGGGGGTTARCAAAAAAGAAAAAAAATATCTGTAGGGTTTTCTGCAGATATATTATGAAAAATACGGTGTTCGTTAAAYCAAGCCAAAAAAAAAAAAAKAAAAACTTGAAAAAAAAACAGTCATGTGATCCGGTCCTTTTGAAAATATGAGCCACACGWCATGTGACTGAGCGGCTCAGAAAAAAACAAGCCAAATATATATCCGATTTTTTAGAAATAATGTTGCTGAAACCGACGTCRGAACTTGAAAGAGTCGAATTAAACAACTTTGCTTCAATAAAAAAAGCCAGATGAATKTTAYAAGCCATTTTCTATGTTTCTTTTYATTTTTACAGAGATAAAAGAGATTCTGTGTTAACCGATGTTAATTTAAATTCATTGATTATTTTTTCTTTTTCGTAATATCTTTTACCTAACCCAAAAGGAAAACAGACTCCGGTGTATACAATACATAACTGTTTTTTACAACAACAAAAAAGCACATTCTTGGGCGGAAAATTCGGTAATATTTTGGATCCATCCCGTAGCCAAAACACTCCTAGGCTCCTAAGAACGATTGTTTTTTTGGCGAAACTAACCTTAACAGCGACAGACGACGTTTTTAAGAACTATTGCATATTCTCGCACTTAAGAACATGTCAAAGTTAACAACAAAAAAAAAGAGGCTGTAATGCAAAGATTTTAATTTAAAAACTATGCCCAAGATTTTCAAGATGAAACAATAATTTACGAACGTGGCAAAAAATCAAATAGCCGATTTTTTGATTTTGGTACTGAAAAATCCGCATACATTTTGCATTTAGTGACATAATGAAAAAAATCAACGATCAACAATGACCACAAAATACAGAAAAGGACCTGAAAGTCTTGGGTTTATAACAACAAAAATGTGAAATAACAATAGAAGAATTCAAGTTTTTGAGGTGTAATTTTATTGTTTTTGTTGCAATATGTCAAGCTATAAGGGTAGCCCTCAGGGCTAAGCAAAAAAAAAATAATAAAGTCATCAATAAATTTTTTTTCTTGACTTCTACAGACAAAAGTCTTAGGAATATTTCTGCCAAACAATACATTTTTGCGGTTTCACATTGGAATCTACCTAGAATGTTGCATAAATTCTTGTTAATGTGCGAAAACAATAGACTTGACGATAACTGGACAAAAATAAAACGCAATGCTTGCACGTTGCTTTTTTTTTTTTTACTCGTTTAATTTACCAACCTTTTTGAGGCTCTTCTTCACAAAATTATTGTTTACAGAATAAAAATAATTCTCAACACTCGAGGTAATTAAAGTGCAAGAAACGGCTAGAATTAATTCTTATTTACACCTCAATCTCAAGCAGTCACCCCCAAGAATGTATGCTGATGAAATATAAGTTAAACAATGAATATGTATTGTTAACTTGTGTGAGTGGAAAAAAAAATAATCTTAAGGTTATCCTCGTAAGAACCGTTGAGTAATCAATAAGATTCAACTAATTAGCTCTTAAACGAGTCATGAAAACTGAATTCACTGTACTGTTGAACAACAATAGTTTGTTTCTTTTTAATTTCCTTTTCGAGTAATCGTATGATGTCAAAGATACGTTCTGGTGTGTTAAAATATTATCATTTCTAAAAGTTTTCCAAGTCAAACATTGGAAAATCTTGTTACCGTGAAATTATCACATCGGACTTTAAAAACCTAATATATTAGTCCACCATTTTGTTCAAATATGACTCAATAYRTAGGATCTTTTGTTTTTWTTTATGAAACCAACAATTTGTTACCAATAGATTGATAACCACACCAAAGCAAGAGARTGTATACCAATAGAAATACAATACAGCCGCTATGTTGACGRCTTAAATTTAACAGCACAATCAAACAAGGAGTCATTTTTTTTCTTTTTGAAAMAAAAGSAGARAAAGAGCTGCAGATCTGCACATTTTTTTTTTGAAAAATCCAATCCAAAAAAAATTAACTATTGAATGATTCTTTAATCCMATTCCAATGGTACAAATTGGTTCAGCTTCATGGCATGTTTGCTASATCTGATAATGGGTTTTGCAAATTTATTATTGAAATAGACAATTCCTTTTTGTTCATTTTGTAAAAAGAATATTATTTASTACTGATCTCCTTTAGTTATATATAGACTTTTKCCTGAACCCACAGAATTAGAACAATATCMATTCATTCTYTTTAAATTTCAAAAATTTAAATAGAAAATTTTAATTTCAAAAAATTTTTTTTGAAAAWTTTTATCAACGGTTTTCCTAATATYTGATATTTATAGCTTCAATAATGAGGTTGTTGGGATTTGTCTTTTTTTTCAARTTTCTCTGGGTTTTTTATATTTTTTGTATTTCTGATTAAGTTGTTGAAGTATTGTTTCRATTAACACATCACTTTGATCAACTCTATAATGTTTGTATAAAGAGTTGTCATTAATTAAAAATATWTAATAAACACTCAAAATACCCATCATAAAGTATTACTTATTTTTTCTTTAGACACGTACTTAATTCCAGTTGTTTGTTTTTACTTCGTTTTTTCTCAATCCATCTTTCTTTAATCTAGAAAACCAAGTTGGACACCTCCTTAGCCATACAACAACACATTCCTTCACTAAAACATTAGGAATCTATTCAGGAATTAATCCAGGAGTCAAAAAAGAAAGACATTAAAAGCCTGTCCCCCAGGACCAGAAAGAGTGATTTGAAAAATAATAAAAAAAAAAAAGGAAAGAGAACCTWTACCATTTYCTYTTTTCCTCACARTCAACTTYAATTCAAACAAAAACATAACTTCACTTCATTTCAGCCTCTTTTTCCAAGCCTTTTTCTTTTATAGTTTGTCTGAAATTCCCATTAATTCTTCATTTGAAACTTCATTTGGACTCTTCAGATTTCTATTTTATTTTTTGATTATTTTTTTTCTTCCTTAAAAAGGAGTTGCACGATATTCAAGCTTTCATTTTTTTTTTGTTTCAGCAAACAGAAAAACTACGCAAGGCTAGGAGATTCTCAGAAAAAGTAGCAGTAAGTCAATCATGAACATCCAAGGTCATCAGGACTCTAAAGGCAAAGGCAAACCCCCATCACAGGACCTCAATATGCAAATGCAACCCATCAACAACGAACAGCCCATGGACAACAATGGATACCCAAGRGTAGCTTTGAATTCATCAGCTCTCCATACCAGCTCCAATCAGCACATGAATGTCCCACAAACATATCCATTTAATTCTGTTTATGCACAGTCCTTTCCAACAACATCGGAAGCGTATAACCAAAATGTGCCCTTCAGCAGAAACACACCACCCTTATACAGCAACTTTGCAGGCAACTATTACCCTATGGTCCCACAACCTAATTACAATATCAATCAACCTTTACCATATTATAATGATAATACTCAATATTCCCCCTATAGAAACAACCAGCCTCTTATATACATGGGACCAGCTGGGAACTTTTATCAAGTGTATGATCAACCTTGCAATAATCCAATTGTGAATACAGGAAGAGATATGATGGTTCCAAACACACTACAACATAATATTAATAATATAAATAATATACAAGCGGATAATACAACAATAAAGAACATTCAACATCCACAACTGAATGGTTTACACAGAAGCTATTCATCTCCTTCCATTTTCAACAAGCAGGATTTGCCAAAGCTGAATTTCAAGTTGCCTGAACTAAAGACACACCTGACTTCATCTACAAGCAAAGAGTYCAAGCCCAAACTACCTTCCTTAAAAGAGTTGAAGCAAAAAATCAACGGAAATTCAACAGATACTAAGAAGGTAGCAAAAACATTGATGAAAAAGTCAACACGACCCCTRAAGTTTCCGTGCACGCAGTGTGACAAGAGATTCCATCGACAAGATGCACTGCAGACACACATGAACATCCACCTGGGCTTGAAGCCATACAAGTGTGATATCTGTGGGAAATGTTTCAATGCAAAGCAAAACATGGTGAGACATAAGAAAACACACCAAAAGTAATCCTTTAATTCTATAAAATTTCTTTTTTYTTTTTTTTTAATTTTTTTGTTYYCAAACTTCTATTTTATTGATTAATTCCTTCTGCAAAGTTCACTTCATTAAATTATATAGGTGMATATTTATTACTATTTCATTTTCTTTGTRTTGTACAAGCTGGTATTGATAGTGTGCATWRATGAAAAAGASGTAGTAAAATGCGTGTACAGAAGATTATGAWAATGTTCAACGGTAGAGGAGTTAAGTCCAGGTTTTCTTATTAATCTTTTTTAAAAAATACTGTTGTAATTYAAGCAAAAAMAAAAAAAAAAATGTTCCAGCTTTTCAGRTTATTTGCTGATGATTGTAAGATARCTTYCTAGCATATAAKTGARGTAGTAAACAAGAATATTTACCCATGCTTGTYCYAACATTATGTCTTGAAAGTATCAACAATTACAGTAAATAAGAATGTTAAGTGCTTGTAGAATTTTTTTTCAAGCCATTTCCGGTCTGTTTTGCGCCGCCCTTACTCTTTTTCTCKGTCAATTTGTATGGAAATACTAACGGCTACATGTTTATCCCATCGGTGTAATGAACAGTTTTCCTTAGATATATCTACCAAGCATCAATCATTGTTGTTTATTTATGAACAAGACCACATTCRCMATCCAATGGTCAATTGTATTGGCTCCTTTTGAAAATCTATACAAAATGGCTTTAATGACTATTTKTCATGTCACCTGAAGATGAAAACATAAACAAAAATGAGCTTTTGGCTCTCTGAATTGAGCTTCCTATTTKGGAAATACTGCAAAATCCACCATTTCTCTTATATCCGGTACTGTTGTATATCCGACAMCAAAAAAAAMACRYRTAATCAATCAAATGTCGTAACCTGATCATAAACCAACACCAAAGGTATTAGTAAAACCAAACTGGGAAACATTAACACATATAAACATCTCACCTTAGCTATCAGCAGAACATGATAGCATCAGCTTATATTACTATTCTGTGTGTATTTCTTAATGCAATCCTTGCAACTAGTAAACAAATAGATGATCAAATACCTATATTGGATTTACCTGATCCTTTCAAAAACAATCACTTCTCCCTGGTGAACTCATTGGATGATATAAACATGAATGAGTATTACCTGTTGCGATCAAAATACAACATAACCAATGGTTACCAAAACTGCTCTATATACGAACACATTAATGARAGAGTGGATGTTGACCAACAGCTTCTCAATGATACACTCACAAATGCCCTTGAAATAGTGGATAATCTAACAAATCACCAACTTACTGGTATCACCATTCCAGACGATAAGCCGGTACTTGCCATTGACTCAAATTCAGTCTTTGCGCGCATTTCTATGGGACAAAGCAGCATAAACAATGATMAGCCATCCTTTTTAAGACGGTTTAAGTACAATGGACAGATTTTTTGGAACTACTTCCTTGATTTGAAAGCGTCCATTCAGCAAAGCTCCTCATCAATGCCGACATACAATTTAGGCACATCTACAAATCCATATGGATCCATAACCCATGACAAGACAGCTAAGTTGAAGTATCATCAAGACGGATACTATTTAAGTTTAACTTATGACAATGGTAGTATGTGTCAAGTAACAGGATTGCCAAGACAAACTGAACTTCAATTTGTGTGTGATAAAAYGTATTTCAAGGAAATATTTGATGTTCAACCAGACCATGAAGATCTAGCTGCAAGAATCATGTGGGTTAATGAACAATACACTTGTAACTATCAAATACTGGTGGGTGTCCCCGCCTTATGTGACTTGGAGCTCTTCAGYAATGAAAACAAAAAATTCATCACGAAACAGCARAACAAACTGCATGATTATAAGGTTCTTTGTGTTAACGAATCAGGCAATGAAATATCAAGCAACATTCACAACCTCGACTTTCAACCTCTTCATATAGGTAGAGAGTTCATATTAATGAAGCATCCTTCGAARCATGTCAACGATTACTTGATATATACTAACATTCTTGATTCGTGGGAAGRCATGGATTTTTCCATCTTTGAGTTTATTGTCTTTGATGAGGGAGAGGATAAATCGATGGAGTTCACTATAGATTTGAAAGGTATGTACTCAGCTGATGAGTTACTCTCAAAAAACGGTGATGGTGTCTTTGCCATTGAAGTCTTTGATATCATGGACCAGTACATAGCAACGTTACAAATAAACAGTTCAGGAAACGTAATCACCAACACTAGACTTAAAGACTTAAACATCACCAACAAYTTYCTTRAATCAAAACATTRATMAAAACTCAATATGTATYAGCATATGAARATATATATAAACGGATAAGAATTTTTTTTGACATTCTTAAAATTTRAMTACYTTGCCYMACKTWTYTTTYTTYYTAAACTTTCTYCTCTTCTYTAGAAACTGTTGGAAGAATTAGAAAATCGTTTCTTTTTTCATTTTGAACAGAAGCCTCCTCAGGATCTACTGATGCAGTTTGTTTTTCTTCCTCTTCAGGCAAGAAGATTGTATCGTTTACGTGTCTCTTTTTCATAATGGAGATTCTACCGTTTGTAGCAAGTCTGACTACTTTCAGCTTCAATGGAAGATCATCATCGATCTTAATGACATGGCTGTTTTGTTCTTCAACACTCAACTTTTCAAAGGCATCACTTTTGATGTTTAGAGTCTTCATGTTCATGGCCCATTGGTCACTTAAGCAGTTCTTCATCAATCCTACAATTCTAGAACCGCTTTCGTCTTTGATCTCTCCATAACAATGGTCCTTGTATGTCATGTTCATCTCCTTCTCCTCAAGTTTGATACTTTTGCTTATGTTAGTTGCTGCTAAGTCACCCATTTGCACAGCTAATAAATGCAAAGGAATGGACTTGTTCATGATATTGAACTCCTTGTCCAATCCCAGCTCCTTGAACCCAAAGAAATCATCCCCAGTCAACTCATTTGAAAAGTCACCAGTCAAATAAGAGCTACTTTCATCATCAAAGTTTCTTTCACTCAAATCCTTCAATGATGGTCTCAACAACATCTTCAAGAAGTTATTCAACTTGAATTTTATTTCCTTCAATTTYTTTTGCTTCTTGACATAGTTTTTTTCATAATARCTGTACAAAGACTCGGGACGATCCACACCATTTTGCAACAATGCAACCTCATTCAGCTCATTCATGTCTTCAATTTTGTTTTCAGAGTTTGTTTCCATGTGTAGCTTGATTGTTTTGATCAAGTTGTTCATGTGCAAGCATGCTATTTCGTTGATCGTGGAAACAGCCACACGCTCCGTTGATTCAAACCCTGCATCCATACACAGCTTTGACGTTATCTTGAACATGAACGACTCTGTGATGTCCTGGTTCATGCGGCTTTCCCTTGTTGGTAGCTGCGACATGAAATCAAGATCAACATTCCCGTCAATCTCCATCTTTCTGTATATAGACGGCTTGAACACTTTGTTTTTGACGTTAAGCATGTTCTTCGCAAAAGGGTTGTTTGCCTGTGCAATCAGTGCTGCCTGTCTGTTTTGAAGGTCTCTTATCAATGATATCTTGTGACAAATATGTCTGATCTCCTGGATCAACTTGATATTTGTGTTCAGTCTTTGAGACATTCCTGTGTTGTAGTGCTTTGTGTATTCAGACAGTGTCTTGTTCGTGGCATTGTTCCCAATTTCCAAACTCTTYAAGTTTTGCTTCACTATGAAATCCTCTATTTTATCAATAGTGGCATTGTCCACACTACTGGTGGGGACATCCGGCAAGTTGTTAGCAATGTTGTACTCACTCAAAAATARCARATTGTCTGTTCCTATCTTGACATCATCCAAGTTTTCCTCATCCTCATCRTCTGAATTSARCATGTTTTTCTCATTTCTGTTTCTGTTRTGCTTRTTGAAGGWRTTGCTTCCAGCCTCATTGTTGGATTGATGCTTTTGTTGAAGCACCTTGATCTCATTATCATAATCATCCATCCATTGAGATTCGTTCTTCATTTTCTTGTTGTTTCTCAAAAGGGCATCTGCATTAGGATTCAACTTGTTTCCTATAAACAGCTTTGATCTTGARACCAGCAACTCGGATCTAGCACTCGATGTCATGTTCTTCCAGGTTGTCAACTCAGCATCATCAATGAATGCCARCTGTTCAGCATTCAGCATTTGCAAGTACCCWGTGTCCTGAACATCATCCTCATCATCAATCATGTCATCGTTGTCRTTKTSATTTTCATTGTTGTYWTCATTATCAGAAACTATCTTTGCATTGTCGCCTTCCTCRGCTTTTACCTSTACTTYTTCAACGASTGGCTCYTYCTTCTYTTCTTCTTCTTYTTCATTTTTAGTGTTCAGGGAAATTGAAGCATTCATTTTGGATCCTGTCTTCTTCCCACCTTTATTGGTCTTGCCACTGGTGGGTTCATCTGTCTTTGAAGTATCCTCTTCATACAGCTCAGCCTCAACATCCTTCCTGTCTCGGATTGTTATGTCGGGAATACTTGGAATCAAACTGGAAGCCTTCTTTTGCATCATGGAGCAGTTTCTTCTGATCAACAGCTTGGTGTCTGTGTTGTAAGTCAAACAGTTCTTCCATATCAAATTCAGGTCATCAACAAACTCCTGCTTTGAGTTGTATCTGAAATTTCTCAGTTTTCTCAACATGGTGTTCAAGTCCATGGGGGTCTTGACAATATCGTAATAATTCGGTGCTTCTCTCTTGGAGACCTTGTTCAAAAACGGCTGACAATAAGACCCATATGATCTAAGTTGGTTCAAAACCTTTTCCAAAGCCTCGTATAACTCCTCTTGACCTATTTTGGAATCSGATGCCCACTTGGAACCCGTYTTCTGCACATCTCGTATCAACTTTCTTAATTCCTGATCAGTAAGTTTCAATTTCGATCTGTTTTCCTCTATCGTCACCAGTAAATGAGTGATGTCCACCTCAGCATTGTCGATCTTGTCCCCAGACTTGATTTTTTTCTTTTTCTTGCCTGCACTGTTCTTGACTTCCTTTATGATGGACACATCACCAATGAGTTCTCCGCTGGGTTTGTTGATRAGAWCTGTTGGTTCCTTCTGATCATTTGCCTGTTCTTCATCATTCGTGGCTGGAACTGAATTTTCCTTTTCATCATTTTTGCTGACCTCTTCGTCTTCAGACTCAAGTTCATAGTCATCCCTGTTTCTCTTCCTTTCCTTGATCTCCATTCTCTTTTCAGCTTCCTCCAGGTGCCTTTTTCCCATAACAGTGGTTTTGTCATCTTCTATGGTGTGGTATATTTGGTTGAATCTGAAGGCTGCTTTGTTTCTATCGGTGTTGATGTCATTGGCAGAAAGAAGGGATAGTGTTTCTGGAGATATGTTTATTYTTARGTAGTCATCMSTTTCACTWRATTCCTTTGGCRCGCTTTGTTGARCTTCTTCTTCCTCATCATCCATGTCATAATCATCCTCATCWTTGTTGGTGACTGGGTTAACAGTAATGTCCTTATTTTGATTRTCTTGATTRGTCGACGTRTCCTGACTTTYGCTAGGATCCATTATGACATACTTGATATCATCAAGCATATCATCGTTATCATCGTCATTTGCTTCCAAAGTTGAGGTTTTATATTCATTGTATATCCTCAACAGTTTGTAATCCTTCAAATCATCCTGAAGCCATATTCTCAAGGGTTGTTCCCAYAAACAATATCGAATTTTCAACGAAAGTGCAGATAAAAAGCCATCACTKGASAGTCTTTCYTGYAAGTTCTGCAGATCCATCTTCARAAACTCRTCAATRACTTCATCTTTGTTGTTCTCATCAACAGAATGATCATTTTCTATAAGAGATGATTGAAGTTTCAATTTCCCATCAAGTAAATCAGTCCAGTGTTTGAGTTTCACGTCATAGTTCTCTATCTTTAGGAGTTCATATAGAATGACGTTTTGTTCACTGGTCAAATATGATTGGATCTGCTTGTCTTTGAACAGCTGTTCTGTTGTCCTCAGAAGTGCTTTGTAATCTGTTATGAAATAATTTGATATGATGTTACTTTTTTCCATGATTATGTAAGTTTTTTTCTGCACTTCAAAAAGGAWGAATAAACTGATTTAAATATGTGTATAATTAAAATGCCTSAATAACCAAAAGACAGTTCAATTGGATATCAATGTTGGTTGTATAGCACAATATTTGTTAATCATCTTAAATTATTGTATTGATTTCAAAAAAATGAAAATTTTTTTTAGGAAAATCTGRCAAGTAAACAAAGTTGTGAGATGGAGGGGCAGGAGCGGRAGACCAGAAAAAAACAGAAATTRCCTATTTGGGTAATAGACAACAATTTCAGGGTAAGCTTATAATGTAYAACAAATAACCATAACAATCATTATGAAGAATAGATCCAGTATATCATGAGCTTATAGAGAATACAATATGATTAAAAATATGATGATCAATWCACAAGAGCCATGATAAACCATCCAAAACTAAATATATATAAAAAAAAAAAAGAAAGAAAGGCTAAAATCAAATATATAAAGTCAAACGCATTGAACTAACATTTTTTAATACATCTTAAACACTTTATACTGCAAACTTCTTGGTCCATTCCTTGGCAGTGGCGTCATATTGTTCTCTATTAGTCTTGTATATGTTGGCAATTGCAGGAACCAAAGGATCATCCGGATTGGCATCTGTCAACAAGGAGCATACAGACAACAAGACCTTGGCGATGGTCAAGGCAGGAGACCATTGGCCCTTCAATATGTCCAAACAGATGGCACCGTTGTCACTGATATTAGGGTGGTAGATCTTGGTTTCAAAGGTTACTTTAGGAGGCTTGAAWGGGTAGTCTGGAGGGAAGGTTATGGATAGGAAGAAGACACCACCGGCAAATGGTGAGTCTGGAGGACCCATTATGGAGGCTTGCCAGTGGTACAAGTCATCGCCTACTGGACCAGCAGAGCAGTAGGTTGGAGGGTCGTTTTCTAAGTCCTTTAATTCTTTAGTAAGTCTYTTTAAAGACATGGTGTGTGTGTTTTARTTGATGGTAAACTTTTAATRAACTGTTTCTTAATTGATWTTTTTTTGATTTATCGTAATCTTCACTATATAGTTCTGTACAGCAACAAAAGAAAATACAAAGAGGATAAATAAAAATACTATTAGGAGTAAGTAACGTTAATAACTGAAATACAATRTAAAAAATATAAAAGAAAGGGGTGTAAACACTTAAGAGAATTGGTCCTTTTTTTTTTCTTTTGTTWTTTTGWTTATATTAWCTAAASTATAATAATGGTTATTAAAAGTTATATTTTATTGGTTTTGTTATATAATATCTTCTCATCACCWAGAGTTGATGATTCATTTCCAGAAAACAAACCACTAAATGTATTATCAGAGATTTTAGATCCACACTGTTATTTTTTTTGCCACTCTCCAGAAAAAAAAATTTTTTCTTSCGCTGTTTTGGCTGAGAGTTGGTTTTGCGCTGTGGGTTTTTATTACGCTCCAGGGGATGGGTCCCATGGTTGCAAGATCAAGCATTTCCACATTGGGAAAGTAAARCAAACTATCAGGGTAGCTGTGTAAAAGAAGAACATATGTTTCATAAACAGCTTTATTCTTGAGATAAATATATTTTCACTATATACCAAAAAACTTGATGCTATTCTTTCTTATCTTCTCTACACTCAACTCCAGGTAACCATCCTTCACCATGGCATCCTCAGGAAGGAGATAACCATCAATGCACACATTTTTTTCATAGTGTAGGTTTTTTTTGGTGTTMGGATATATCCGCATCAGCAAATCTATGCTTGTATCAACCTCTTTGTAAACCACCAATGGATCATCCTCGTACATCTTGATTAATGCGTTCGAATCAGGATCGTATCCTTTTAGTATCTTRTTGAAAAATGCCTTCTTGTCTCCCTCTTCCTCCTTTATTGACAGTATATACCTATGGTTGAAGTCGGACTTTGGAGAAATATCATACCCTCTTTCAAGTCTTCCCTGGTTGAAWATCCCAAAATATGAACTTTCTTGTTTAGAAAATATCACATCGTCGGGATTCTCCTTGTTTAARATTTCGATGTAGTTATTGTAATGGTATTTGTCCCCTGCCAAATCATTTGAGGCCTTTAAGAAYCTCTCATCACCYAAAGTGGCGTACTCAGGTTCAGATGCAACTTTTAACAATGTGGCATGAAACCCAGTTGTTACTAATAAAAAGCATTTGGCTAAAACACCATCTGTTTTCGTTGACTTTATGGCRTATAAGGGAATGTTTTTCCTGTCAAGTATGTCACCCCTAGCAAACTGGAGGAATTGTCTTTGAAGAATTTCACTAAAGCTTACATAGTTAACGCTTTTGCTGTCTGTATTTTTATCCACTTGGAATAAATCCCAAAATAGTGCATTGGCTGTGCCAAAGGGAACGTGTAATACATCCAATGCTATATCAAGTGTATCAGCACCTTCTATCAGTTCCTTTATAGATGTATCACCCGATAGTWTCACTACAAGGGACTTCTTCCCAGTAAATGAGAGTAAGGAGCTTTTTGCTATCTCCTGTATATCTCCTGYATGTTCCGTGGTGATCAATTTGCACGCTTTATTGCATAAACTTAGAAACTTGAAATACARCTTGGAGTAATGCTCTTTTAATGYTGCATGTTCATCSGTTTGTTTMCCTGCYYYKGTTGARTTTATSACWAGAATCATGTCRTAATCGYCATAATGATTGTTKATRTTGTCTSGASAGTCTGAGTTTTTCCAYTGWAWATTTGAATCACTTTGATAAAATTCAACCCCATTAAAGKTTATGTTAGTGCTCATTGGTGGTCAATGTTTTGAAATCTAAAAGAATGTGAATAACCACTAAAGGATTATATGTGTGTTGGTTAAATGAATTTTCAAAAAAAAAATGTTGTTATCTGCTTTAAAGGCGGTTCCTATATCAGAAAAAATTCATCGAAAATGGGTTTAAACCAAGTGTATAYRTTTYYATACACTAWACCACTCCTAAAGTTTCTCCTAATRACYRATGTTGCTAAGTATTTTACCAAAGTACCTCGTTTCATCATTTTTACAAATAGAATTCAATCTGAACATGAATAATATATTACTATTTGTTGAAATAGTAACTATCAAGCGGATGATCTTGTAAGCACACGTGATTAAATTGCTTTTTTTTTTACACGTAAAAAACCCARTAGGCAGATTTTCCCAAAATGGAAACRATCCAGTACTCTCCAAACGCTCTCTTCTCAATTTTTTTTTCAAATATTTCTTTWTTTAATTGTTTGAATAACTCAATTTACTATTTTTTAAATCATTAATTGACCTCACAAARTATTGGTAATCAAAAATATAGAACAAGGTGAACACCAACGAAAATATACATTTCTAAAAATACGAAAAAGGACATCCAATACACAGCAAAATGTCTCTAAATTTAGGATCCTTAAAGGAAAAGATCGAAAGTAAAATGAAAGTCAGCAAGGACAAAAAGGCCAAAAGTGACAAAATCAAATCTAATAAGAAGCTTTCTGAAAAGGAACAGCTACTGAAAAAGGAAGCCCTTGAATTGGGTGCCACTGAAGAAGACATCAACTTGGTTCTGAACCAATCAGACGGTGARTTAAGTGAACARGAATTYAACGACAAYGGTAATGAAAACGAAGAYGAAYTGAAAGGTGGYTTGCAAGATATAATGAAACAAATGGGGTTCAACGCAAAGGATGTTCCTAATTTGGTTATTGATGATGAAGACGTTGAAGAGGAAGCTCAAGAAGAGTCTGAACCAGAGCAATCTGAACAAGAAGCTGAGCAAGAATCCGAACAAGAATCTGAACAAAGCGAAGCTGAAGACAGTGAGCTTAGTTCAACCAAAGAAGAAAAAACAGAAAACAAGCAAGAAGTAAACAACAAGGAYGGATTCATTTCAGAAACTAAYCTTGTTGTGTCTGATAGATTGYTAATTCCTACAAACACCTTATGGCATCAAGTTCCTTTGGACCCAGAAACAAAATACCAACAGGAYCCATTATCAAAGGACCAAATTGCCAAGCTTTATGAAAGAGGTAAATTGGCCCTGGAACARGACAATGACATCTTCTAYGAAGAATTCACCAAAAATAACTCACAGAAAAAGTTCATGTCKGATATMTTACAAGACGGTACCTTAAATGATAAAATCAGTGCATTGACATTATTGATTCAAGAATCCCCAATCCATAACTTAAAGTCYTTAGAGACCTTGTTAGGTTACTGTAACAAGAAATCAAGAAACTCAATCTTGGCCACACTAGCTGCCTTGAAGGATATGTTTTTGAATGGTGGTTTGCTTCCAGATAGAAAAATGAAATACTTCAAGAAYCAAAACTTATCCATGATGCTTAATAAAAAGACCTTGGCSATCTGGTACTTTGAAGATTTCATCAAGAACTTTTACTTYAAAATTTTGGAAGTCTTAGAAAAGTTGTCTCATGATCCTATCATTCATATCAGAATGAATGTCTTGACACATGTTGTTGACTTATTGGCCGCCAAGCCAGAGCAAGAGTACAATCTTTTGAGATTGGCTGTGAACAAGCTGGGTGATATTGATAACAAGGTTTCATCAAAGGCCTCTTACCAATTGTTGAAGTTGGAAAACATACATCCAAACATGAAGTCAATCATCATTGATGCCATTGTTGATATCTGTTTGAAGCAAAACGAAGGATACCACACCATCTACTACTCAGTTCAAACCTTRAATCAAACCATYCTAAAGAACTCTGAATTCAAAATTGCYAACAATCTATTGAAGGTATACTTYACCYTGTTTGAAAAGTTTTTGGTTGAATCTGATATCTCCAAGACTAARGAAACCGAAGATAAGGAGTTCACTTCCAAAAAGTCATATGAAAAAAGCAAAAGAAAGAAAAACGTCAARAAGGGTAAGAAAGGTGGTGTTTCTGTCAAGCAAGAGGTCAAGACTGAACAAGACATAATTGAGGAAAAGAACTCCAAGCTGTTCAGTGCCATTTTGACAGGTATGAACAGAGCATTCCCATTCTCAAACTTGCCAGCTGAAGTCTATGACCAAAGATTGGACACTYTGTTCAAAATCACACACTCCTCAAACTTCAATACCTCCATACAAGCATTGACTTTGATTTTCCAAGTTATCTCCAAAAACAAGGGTAAGGTTAATGAYGACAGATACTACAGAACGTTGTATGAATCCCTGTTGGATGAAAGATTGGCCAATTCATCAAAGCAAGGTATTTATTTGAATTTGATGTACAAGTCCTTGTCCAATGATAGAAACATACCAAGAGTCCAAGCCTTTGTCAAGAGAATCCTACAAATCATTTCYCACTGGTTRAACATYGGTTCCATTGCAGGTATGATTTACTTATTGATGAAATTACAAGAAACAATTCCGGAAATCAAGAATTTGTTGATTAATACCCCTGTGGACTACAAGAACGAGCAAGAAGACGATGAGGATGCTGTTAAGGAAGAGTTCAAGCCTTATGATGCTAGAAAGAGAGATCCAAAGTTTGCAAATGCTGAGTTCTCATCCTTGTGGGAACTGACAAACTTTGAAAACCACTTCCATCCAACCATAAAAACATATGCCACTGCATTTGCCAAAACCGCTCCAACCAATGACGAATCAGTTGAGGAAGATCATGATGAAAACCCAGCTGATGCCCTGGGTAAACCAGACTTGGGTTTGTACACTCTAGCCCATTTCCTGGACAGATTCGTTTACAGAAACTTCAAGCATAAATCCACAACCAGGGGTTCCTCCATCATGCAACCTCTGGGAGGTGCTCACACCGGTTCATTGTTGGTCAAGGCCTCAGACAGAGTCTGGAATGAGTTGCCTGCAAACACTGAAAACTGGTTRACMAAGAGAGCAGAGAACATCAAGCCAGATGAAAAGTTCTTCTACGAGTACTTCACCAGTAAACAGTCGAGTATCAAGAAAATGGAAAAGAACGCTGAAATGGATGACGAGGATGAATTGGACGAAGATGAAGTTTGGTCTGCCCTGGTCAAGTCCAGACCTGATGTYGAGGATGAGGATGAGGATTCTGAAGATGATGTCTTTGGTGAAGAAGACTTCTCCATGTCTGATGACTCTGATGACCAAGACGAGGAACCATTATTGGACGATGAAGCAGTTGCTGAACTGGATGCTCTTTCCTCAGATGAAAGCGAGGTTGAAGTTGATATGAACTCAGCTGATGAATCAGCAGACGAGTCAGAAGATGATGGATTGGATATCAATGCTCTKATATCTGGTGAGGGTTCCTCTGATTCAGAAGCAGAATTCTTGTCTGCTCAAGAATCTGAAGATGATGAAGAAGAAAGCACTGAATCTAGAAAGAGAAAGCATGATGAAGTTGAAGAGGAAWTGACAGAAGCYGATAAGGAAAAGGCTGAAAAGAAAAAGAAGAGAAAGGCTCTTAAACAACTACCTACTTTYGCTTCTGCTGATGATTATGCTAAATACTTAGACGATAGTGAAAGTGAATAATTTTTACTTATATATAAATTTGAAAWTAARARGAWAATTTTGCCCATATACTATTTTGTGAACATTTCATAGTTTTTTTTGAATATGTGRCCATCACCATTGAATATGTAGTCATTTAAAGAATATGTTGAGATGTCAGAAAATATCAAGTAATAGTATTTTAGAGTTCTTGTGAACCARTAGTAYGGTAARGAGTCTAGTTCCTTATCAGTRAACAGGTCCTTGATGGCTGATATTTCTATGTGTCTGTTGTGTACTTGTTTTACATGCTTCATCATTTTTTCAAAGCTGTCTGAAGCAATGTCTCTATACTTGGAGTCACCAGTGATTCTATAGGCATAAAACAATGATTCAACAAACTCTGGTCTCATCAGGAATGATGCATCCATTGAATTGATATAAAATGGATACTTCTCATTCAACCATGTATGCTTTTCAGAAAGGAATGGTTTATTTTCTATAGCRTCTTTTGATGTYGTCAACATAAACATTTTCTTATAAGGAACTTTGATTTTTGATTGCTCTTGTTTTTTGTAYATTTCTGACAACATATGTGATTTTTCATCTACTCTATCTTCCAAATCTTGAGCAATAAGATCTCTYTTTYCAATGGAAGTCTTYTGAACCTTRAAGTAACTTTCATCATCCGCWTTTATGTAAATGTCATCGAAAATCGTAAGATCCTTCAAGCTATCTAATTTTTGTTGAGAATCAAAGGTATAGCAATCCTCCAAGTWAACACATTTGTCAAAGGTAACACTTGCTGGAATGACATCAAGACCAACTATTTCAGGTAATATTGTACACCCATTGATTARTTGTTTACCGACGTCCATGTATGTATCATTTTTCAACAATTTGGAAGCATATAAAAAGACACCACCYAGTTGGCAATGTTGAGCCTTRAACATCAATGATTGTTTTATCAAGATTTCTTGAGTGTGCTTTTCTAAATGCAATCCACCTTTCTTYACATTCAGTGGAGTGAAAAATACATAATCAAGATCRCCATACTTTTCCTTCATATTGGAAGGCAAGAGCGGCTTGTAAAACATAAACTTGTTGATGAARTTAAAAGCATTCTCAAAATAYTCTCTCARCTCAACAAAGTCACTATTTCCATTCATCAAGTGGTAGCTCTTTAAAAAGGTAAACAAATAGTTCACGTTTCCATCATCATTTATCAAGTCTATGTACTCTTCTTCCTGTTTGTTGATATCGTAATCAAAGTTGTACTCATCATTGACGGGGATGATGGTGCTTCTTTGTAAGCAATTGACATAGTTCCCATTGAATATACTCTTCATGAACCCCTTTGAGTTYGGYACTRAYTTATGATCCTGGGTTCKTTTGATTAACTGACAACCACTGGGATCYACAACTGTGGGRAATAGRTARTCAAGATTGAATGTCCCAACAGCGGACACAAGCATCTTATTAAAGACATTCATCCCCGTGGAAATATAAACATTCTCCTTGGTCAAAGATGATAGCTTGATAAGCTCCAAGATGTTACCTGAAACATCAAATATGGATGTTTTTCTRAATGGGAATCTGTTCTGAATGAGYGACTTGAAGGGGTAATTCGAAATCGGYAARCCATTTGTCGGTGTGTCATATGCCTTYAATGCAATTTTGGCAAAGTTCTTGATCAAGGGCAGCAAGGATTCCTCCTTTTCATTGGAGAGCTCGTATCCGGAAATCAGAGATGATATTATTGTTATGAAATTCTCATTTGTGTTCATCAAGTTCTTGTCTGACTTTAGTGTATTGTCCACCACCAGCTTGCTTAGCATGGGTTCAAGTTCCTCCTCCATGTTCAATAAGTACAGCATGTCCAAAGATCCAATCAGGGATCTTCCAAATCCGTTACCATTATTGTTCGTGGTCTTGGAAATTGGATTTATCTCATCAATTATTTCCGAATTTACAATTTTTGAGTATAAGTTGAATGTTTCTATAAATATCTCTCTGATTTCAGCCTGTTTCTTGGTGATTGCAAAGCCATTGTCTGAAAATCTTGCAGCCTGCATGCTWGGATAGTCCTCCTCAATGTATTTGTAAGTGCTTTTCCATGTGAAATGGTCCACCAACAGATTCTTGAGACGTCTGTTCAAATCYTTGAATGAGCTAATTTTCTTAKAAGGTGTCACACTCAGTGAGTTAAACGCGTCTGAAGTATCAATGCTATTTTGAAGAATAGGAAARAATCTGTTTTTCTCCTGAAGAACCTCATAGTTCATTAAGTCAGGTTTGTTGAAGTCAGACTTCTCTTCTGMTGCATCCAATGAGGATGTTTTTYTAGTCTCATCGACATGARCATTGTAGTTWTCATTGATGGATGGAGTTTCCTTGCTCAAGGGTGAAGARTCTGTAATCAGTGACTCTCCAGGAAGRTCATTTGTTATGTGGGGAAGWAGCTCRTTTTCTGCAAAGCTGTTGAGCATGTCTATTTCATTTTTGAACAGGTAGTAGAACAATAACCCACAAGTGAATATCAGGGGAATGTCCGTTTTAACTCTTCTGAACAGAGTTGAAATGATAGAAAAGATATTGAACTTCATTCAAGATCAATATGTCTATTCTATGTATGTGTGTGTTGCTGTCTAGGKGRTTTTGCCTGACTTATTGTTGTTGAAAGAACAGCTTGATGAGTGATCTAYCTTCCTTTCAAGATGATTTCTTTGTTTTTTTTAYCTCAAAWGGAATCACTATGGGGGGTTTTTTCGAGTTATTTTTTTTTTCTCCGTAGAACAGTTAAACTTTTMAAAATGRAAGGRTAAACAATGTAGACTTTCCAAAACGTTGTGAACAATTTAGCTGTATTTGACAAYTTGTCACCTTTGGATGAATTATTTGATAWCTAAATGACTAGAGAAGTAATTTTCGTTCTGTTTTCTTTCCTTTTTTTTTTGTTTACAATCGTAATATATAACAGTCAGAAGGTTAATACATATGTATGTAAAATGGTAGCAAATAGTTACTATATAAATGTACAAAATTTAATTTAMACAGGTCTTTATATGTATCAATAGAAGTGATTTAATTTCAGTATATCCATTCAAAAAACATACTCGCTTTACTTATCTTCCTTTCTTTCGATAAACTCGGTAATTACATCAGCACATCCCTTTGGATTCTCAGTGTTCACCCAGTGAGTTCCTTCCACAGTCTTCAACTCAAAATTAGGGAAAAACTTGCCTATTTCTGAGCAGTACTCATCAGACATGTAGTCAGAGGTRCTCCCCTTGATGAACAGGGAAGGAATGCTGGCTTTGAAGACCCAWGARTTGTAYTCCCAATTCGAAATGTTTCCCTTGATCAATGAATCACGTAAAATCCCCAGTGGAATCTTGGACTTGTATCTATACTTGCCTGTTTCTGGGTCTTTATACTTGGCCAAGGTGGTCAGCAAGAATTGCTGAACGGCATGTCTCTTTTCTATTGGCTTCAAAACYTCCAAACATTGCTTTTGWGTGCTTATGTTAGGATCATTAACAATTTTYAATAAGTAAGTGGCATACTTGGGGAATGARGCTAGTGGGAARGTGGCWACAGGAACGTTGTCTATTGAGCAAAGAATGGAGTACAAGGAGGGTTTTCTTAATACAGAGGCCATGGCWACCTTGGCACCCATCGAGTGGCCAACAATRATAGGCTTTCTATTCTCGAAATTCATCTTCTTAACCCATCTTTCAACATCAGCAGCCATRGAGCAGTARTCATGTCTTGAAATGTGCTGGGAAAGACCATGGTTTCTGAGATCCAATAGATATATGTCCCTTTTCAAGGATTCTGAAAGTAACTTCACCATTGATCTGTTTGATGTTCTTGATCCAAACAGGCCGTGCAGCACGATCATTGGAGAGTCCTCTGTGTTATGCTTGTTGTTGTAAAGAACAGCCTCGTAGGCAAGATCAACTGTTGGCAGGGAATCAGACACCAAGTCYTCATTCAGAACCTCCGTTGACCCGTACATTCCTGTTTGGTAGCTTGATTTGTAGTTGTTGTTGTGGTTCACAAACAGGGGACCATTCCCAGCCTCTAGAGTCTTGTCATTACAAACAATGTCGTTTTTGTTCWTTTCATTCAAGAAGCGGGATGCTGTTGAAAAGYGGTGCKTAAACGMAGAAAAGGTGTGTAAAGTATGGTGATTGTATTTTAGGAGAGATGATCTCAATCTCAGAGAATTAGTAACGACATTCATARTAATGCTCCAAGTTTTTCTACGGTTTCTTGTATTCTTCTTTCAATCACTTTAAACACTTAAAGATAGATCCAAWATGATATATAATAATRYTATCTGTTTTCAAATTCATTTCTGYAAATAAGTAAACGCTCTGTCAAACTTCTCCATAGAATCTKTTTTTTTTTGAMTTTTCAAAATTTGCGGGTGATTTACGGATACGCCCTGTTATCATTTTTTMAAACGAATTCGACAGCGTGGGAGGGTATCACTACTCAACYTAGATAAGGAAAAATCAAGGGAGTYAACTGCTCAAATAAACAACAGTTCAATGGATTAGGTTAAAGCCTTGTGTGCTAGTATATACAACGACTGATAAGCGTTATTATCTTYCTTTCTGTCTATCTCRAATATATCAAATATGGATTGCTTGGTGTTTACGTTCTCTTTGATGCTTTCTTCGTCATTATCWTYTAYATCTTCAACAGTCWCCGCCTTTACTCCATACCACTTATCCTTGAGCTTACGTAAAAAATTAAATCTATGTCTCTTTTTAACTTTTGCTTCTYTAATGTCATTTGACTGGTGATATTTCTGTAGCCATTCGGTGTATGTCTGTTTATCATTGATTTTTAGATTCAAAAATTTTGTATAGTTTAGGTCTTCAATGTWACTGCTATTTTCCTCATTTATGTTYTCAATCAACAAAGATGGTGTTTTCTCTTGTCCATTTTGTTTATTTTCCACTAAGGCTARCAGCTTTTCAAATTCGTCYACACAAAGTCTGGAAACAGTGTACTTGCCCCATTCATTGTTTTCAATTTTGTTCAAAACAGTCAAGGATCGATCAACCGGTAAAATGTTWGYTATTCTTTTGTGATAGTGGCTGACTTGTGCCTTTACTAGAAATGAGAACAAATCAAAGYTRTTTTCGACAATGGACAGTTGCAACATTCTATGAAARATCCCGTGGAGCTTAACTATTAACTCCTGATTATTGAGAATCTCGGCAATCTTCAAAAATTCAAATATCAAAGCAGTGTTTTCACACATCAGGTATTCATTTTYCTTTATGGCCGTTTTATCGTTGTAGCTTATGCAATTTGTGTTGCAGATRGCTTGAGCGGCCACTASATTGTCAAACATTTTTAGCATCTCAAGGTAAAGATTATTTGTAACRATTTGGTTTATTTCTATGTATTTGTACTCCTTGGCTATCTCCTCTAAGGCTAAATCTTTGCTTTTCTCTGGAGTATCACTCTTTATATCTAAGTCACTTTCACTTAGTAGGTCAACAGTGAAATTTACATTTTGTAATAAAGGCAGAGCGACTGGCTGTTCCAAGGCATCTATTAGACTATKATTCAAGCTAGTGTTGTAGTGCTTATAGAATTTGTGTGACATCTGTAAGTTATGACATTGTTTCCGTCTTTTGGTGTAGTTAATGATGGATTGAAATCGTGGTTTCCCCTTACTTGATAAAARTCCGGATAATATGGAGAAGAATTCTTTAAGGCCAAGTGTGTTCAAGCTTTCAATATCCGCAACGTGTTCAGTATTGGACATGAAGCATTTGATCAACTTGTTGGTCTTTTCCAATTTTGCATAAACATTAATCATATCTATCGTCTCGTCATTTATACTAAATAGATCAAAATTAGATTGAGTTATTTTATTATTATATTTGTTGATATCTTCAAGAACATCCTCGAAGTAATCAAGCATGGTGATCTTTCTCCCATGATTTATATCAAACTCTATACARCATATGGAATCATCAGTCTGGCTTAAAACATTCAGARCTTCTTTTCTTCTTATGATCACACCCTTCTTTAATGATTGAGACAACGAATTCAAAATGTTTGAACTGCAGGCCTCTGGATTGTCATTATCAGTGTTTTCATCGACTTCCTCAATCATTGGGTTTATTGTCATATCAGTGATGGGGTTTCTATGTTTATGTTTGGACTGCTTGTTTGATATATCATTCAAGAAATTCAATATGGAAGACTCCCCCAAGTCAGTCAATTCAACTTGCTCACCCAAAACATCGATTTTTCTTATGCTGGATAAATTGTSATTGGCTACTGAATCAKTGATTATCATGTTGATATTTCTGTTGRAATCAAGTTGATCACATGTCGAATGTGTTTGGGACTCACTTAGCTTCAGACCTGTTAATCTTTTTTGAGGCCTGTGGCTTAATGATGATATGTCTGGCTGCTCTATAAAGGATGAAAAGTTGATGCTACACTGGCTAAATTCAAGCTGAGAATAATTCATGTAATATGGTTGCTCAAACATCTTTGTCTTGATAATGTTTTTGGTTYATCATTTTGTTTATACAATCATTGARGATAYAAAATWAGAWAAAATSATYCAGATCACWTATCAAGTTCAAGTTATTTATAAAGAAAKGYAAAGTGTCTTTCAAGACAGATTTAATTACAAACAAGCATAGACATATATRTTCAGATAAAATAATATCACTGTTGAAGATCCACGGTGATTGTGGATGATTGTCACTTAGTCACAAAGGTTCAAAAAATTATTAAATTATGAGACTTTTATGGTGGAGGTCACATGATCATTTTTGCTCCAGAAATTGATTAAACCTCAAGTACGGCATTCAATGCATAAAAATAAAACGWGTGTTTTTGTTTTGGTGATTGATTAGAATACATAAAGACACATACTGCAAAGAACAGCACACATCCTTACTTCATTGTCTTAATATATAAAGAATTTTTTTATGCTAATAAATCAGTTTAATCGAATAGACCGAAACCCATGTCGTCATCGGATTCTTCAGCTTCAGAAGCTTCCTTTTCTTCAGCRGCAGCTTCGSTGGAAGCAGCAGAGGCAGCTGGAGCAGCGGATTGTAAAGCAGCTAACTTAGTTGGGTCGTTTAAGATTTCAACTAATTCTTCGATTTCTGGGTAGGTGTATTCAGCAGCAACGGCAACGGCTAATAAGTCCTTGTAGGCGTTGACAACTTGGTGACCAACAGCTGGGATGGTTGGGTAACCGGAAGCCAAGGAAACAGCAGTGATGGTAGAGATGGCAGCAGTGAAGTGACCAACTAATTCATCATCAGTGATGTCTAAGATTTCGGAACCGAAGGTTTGACCGTTGTCGTAGACTTGAACGATGGTTAAACCGAAGGTGAATGGAGAAATGTTTAACAAGTTCAATAAGGCAGCTTCGGAAGCACCGACCTTGTTACCRGCTTCAACAACCTTGACATCGGAAACAATTTCAATGGTACCTCTGGCAATCTTGGTTGGGACACCTAAGGCTTGGAAGAAAGAGGTTTTACCTGGTTCCATACCGGTGTTGACGGCTTGGACCCAAATGTCTTCTGGGGCAACGGCACCGGCCTTGGCTGGAGCAGCAACCTTGTTGTCTAAGATGACATCCTTRATTTCAGATAAGGATTCGTTGGTGAAAATGAAACCAACGTTACCTCTGACGAAAGGAACTAACTTTTCGAATTGAGGGTTTTCGGCAACGAAACCTCTGATGGCTCTTCTGACCATGGTGTTCTTACCCATTAAGACGACAGCTCTGTTTCTCAAGGACTTTCTGACTTGATGCATTTGTTGRGAAGAAACATTGTCAACACCAACGACGAAGACAGACTTGTATTCTTCTAATAATTCTTTTAATTTAGCAAAGTATTCAACTTTCTTTTCTCTGACACCTCCCATTTCGGTAATATTTTATACGATAGGTTGTTTAAAGGATTCTTTATAGTGGTTTTTGYTAATAATTCTATAAAGTTTTARATTAAATAGTGATRTTAATACGATTATGAACCATAWTAGTATATTACAAAAGACTGAAGAAAAATAGAATCTAACTCAAGGCGAAAATACAAAAAAAAAGAGTAAAAAATTCTCAWTTCAGAAMGARAGAGAGAAAAAGGTGTGRATGGCTTTTTTGGAGAGATGGTGTCCKAAAACGGAAAAAAACMGARAACAATTTATAATTTTTTTTTTGTTGCAAAAAAAACACACACAGGATTTGTCAGTRATTTCCCAAAAGGGAAGTKGTTGATTTTAACAGCAGTACACACTTTATCCTGTTTAAAAATAAAAGTGTGCAATRAGGAATCAGTAGAGACACGTGATTAGTTATCAAATCACTTATACACTAAGGTGCAAGATGCTAGTACATGTACTATCAAATAACATATAGACAACCATATAAATAAATGTTATCAATACAGGAATAAAACAAAACTGTTGAATTCAATGGCTTTGTTTCGTACACTTATCTTAATCTAYAAGCCATTGGGAACTCTTAAAMAKATCTAYGCTAMAGAGTTARKARGTCAAGCACCCGAAGTTTATTTTTTTTTGCTTTCATGAAACCAACTGACTTCTCATTGGTTCAGTATTTTTTAAGAACTTCTTCTACTTTTCAGGCTAACTTCTGCTCATGCTGACTTCGTTGTGAGTTTCTTTTTTCTTTTCAAAAAAAAACATCCACATGAAAAATTTAGTCATCCAGTTTACATACTACAGTCTTCATTAACAGTGAACTAGTTTTGTTAAACATAAATAACCTTTTAGCGTATCATCTATCTTGTTTCAACAACTTAATGAACAAAACCCTAGATTAATATTAGCTATAAAAGTCTTCCACATATTCTTCAAAACATGTTGTTAAGCACTTTCAAATCCTCTAGTTTGAAAGGTAACTTCAAAAATTTACAACTAGCTTCTTTGTATCATGTTCTTTCTGGTAAAACTTTATCTGAAAGCATGAGAAATGAACTAGCTGAAAAAATCAAGACCATTAAAGCACAACACCCTGAATTCAACCCAAAGTTGAAAATCTTACAAATAGGCTCTAGACCTGACTCCTCAACATATGTTAAAGCTAAGCTAAATGCTTCCACCAAGTCTGGTGTCTCTTGTGACGTTGAAAAGTTGGCTGAAGATATCAACGAAACTGAGCTGTTGACCAAAATCGAAAAGCTTAACGATGATGATTCCATCCATGGTATTTTGATCCAACTACCTCTTCCTAAGCACTTGGACGAAACATTGATCACCAATGCTGTCTCTGCCAAGAAGGACGTTGATGGTTTCCACAGATACAACGTTGGTGAACTATCCAAGAGAGGAGGAACTCCATACTTCATTCCATGTACTCCAAATGGTGTTATGAGATTACTTGAGGAATCCAAGGTCCCATTAAAGGGTAAGACTGCTGTTGTTATCGGTAGATCCGACATTGTTGGTACTCCAGTTTCATCCTTGTTGAAGAAGGCCAACTGTACCGTCACCATGGTCCACAGATACTCAGAAAACGTTCCAGAAYTGATCAAGCAAGCTGATATTGTTGTTGCTGCTTGTGGTGTTCCACAATTTGTTAAAGGTGAATGGTTGAAGGAAGGTGCCATTGTTATTGATGTTGGTATAAACCACATCMCAGCTCCAGAAAAGAAATCAGGTAAGAAGTTAGTCGGTGACGTTGACTTTGAATCTTGTAAGGAAAARGCTTCYTTCATYACTCCTGTTCCAGGTGGTGTTGGTCCAATGACTGTCAGTATGTTAACTGCCAATGTCTTCCAAGCTGCATTAAAGGCCTATAACGATGAAACCAAGCTACCTGAAATCCATCCTGTCAAGATCGACACAAGTTTCCCTGTTCCTTCCGATATTGAAATTTCTAGAAGACACACACCAAAGCCAATTGGTGCCATTGCCAAGGAATTGAACTTACACAACTCTGAAGTTGAATACCATGGTCACCACTTGGCCAAGATCAACCCTAAGATCTTGAACAGATTGGAAAAGAATAGAAACCCAGGTAAGTATGTTTTAGTTGGTGGTGTCACTCCAACTGCCTTTGGTGAAGGTAAATCCACCATTTGTATTTCCTTAGCCTCTTCTTTGTATGCTCACTTGAACAAGCCAACCATTGCCAATGTCAGACAACCTTCATTAGGTCCATCATTTGGTGTTAAGGGTACTGCCTCCGGTGCTGGTAGATCTTTGGTTGTTCCTGTTGACACCTTCACCTTGGACTTAACTGATATTCACTCCATTTCCATTGCTAACAACTTGTTAGCTGCTGCCATTGACACCAGAATGTTCCATGAAACCACAACTAAAAACGAYAAGACTTTCTACAAGAGATTAGTACCAGCTAAGAATGGTGAAAGAAAGTTCACCAAGTCACAATTRAAGAGATTGGAAAAGTTGGGTATCAACAAAACCAACCCWGATGAGCTAACTGATGCTGAAATCTCCAAGTTCGCCAAGTTGAACATTGACCCAGACACCATAACCATCAAGAGAGTTGTTGATGTCAATGACAGAATGTTGAGAGAAATCACCATTGGACAATCCAAGACTGAAAAGGGATTGACMAGAACTACCGGATTTGACATTGCTGTTGCCTCTGAATTGATGGCCATTTTAGCCCTATCCAATGACTTAACTGATATGAGAATGAGAGTCGGAAGAATGGTTATTGGTTTCAACAAGGAAGGTGTTGCCATCACTGCTGAAGACATCGGTGTTGCCGGTGCTGTCACTTCATTGTTAGCCGATGCTATCAAGCCAAACCTAATGCAAACTCTTGAGGGTACTCCGGTCATGGTTCATGCTGGTCCATTCGCCAACATTTCCATTGGTGCCTCCTCCATCATTGCCGATAGAATTGGTTTAAGATTGGTTGGTCCACACAAGTCTGCTGAAAACCAAGAAGACTCTGGTTATGTTGTTACTGAAGCCGGTTTCGATTTCACCATGGGTGGTGAAAGATTCATGAACATCAAATGCAGAAACTCYGGATTGTCYCCAGATTGTGTTGTTATTGTTTCCACTGTYAAGGCCATGAAGTCCCATGGTGGTGCTCCTGAATGTAAGCCTGGTCAGCAATTGCCAATTGAATACCAAGAAGAAAACGTTGGATTTGTTGAAAAGGGTGTCTGTAACTTGCAAAAGCAAATTGCCAATGCCAAGCAATTTGGTGTTCCTGTTGTTGTTGCCATCAAYAARTATGCCACTGACACAGAAGCTGAAATTGAAGCTATCAGAAAGGCCTCCATTGAAGCCGGTGCCTTTGATGCTGTTACCTCTGACCCATGGGCCCAAGGTGGTGCTGGATCTGTTGAGTTATCTAAGGCTGTCATTGAAGCCTGTAAGCAACCTAAGGACTTCAAGTTGTTATACGATGTTGAATCAACTGTTGAAGAAAAGCTAACCACTATTGTYCAAAAGATGTACGGTGGTGCTGAAATTGAACTTTCMGAACTAGCYAAGCAAAAGATCGAAATGTACAAGAAGCAAGGCTTCGGTAACTTGCCAATCTGTATTGCCAAGACCCAATACTCCTTRTCYCACGACCCACTWCTRAAGGGTGTYCCWRCTGGTTTCAAATTCCCTATAAGAGATGTTAGAGCTTCTATTGGTGCTGGATATCTATATGCTTTAGCTGGTGATATCCAAACTATTCCAGGTCTACCAACTGCTCCAGGTTACCTAAAGGTTGATATTGATGAAGACGGTGTTGTTGATGGTTTATTCTAATCTCATATATATCATAGTCAAATAGATAATTTTATTCAGGAATCAACTCTTTTTTATTACATATAAAAGATTTTTAAGTACCGGCGTTAGAAAATTTATTRCTAAACATGTTAGGGCTGGACCTTACTTTTTTTGAGATAAAARCATGAATTTCTACATATTATAAAAGGTCTGAATGYYCTTTTTWRATTYCAMGTCAMAGYTTGWCAATTGTTTTGAAACTATTTCATTWACATATGATTATCTATTTGACGTCTGATTATCAAASCACTTACCCTGCTTARATAAAATTTWGCCCAAAAAGGRTAAACCAAAAAAAGCCGTTCGACGAGCAATGKCTARWATMTATTTTTTTTTTTCTTCTTCAGCTTCGATTACGATCACTGAGTAGCAGGACAAATATCATTTCATCAAAGCTTTTGGCATAATAACTTGAAAATATGTCACCATGACACAATAATAGTGAAAGAATGACAACACATGTTGACCAATGTTGTGATACAGATGGCTGCATATGTAACCAAATACCATACAGCACCACTAATCCAATATGCAGTTTGTTCCCAGTCATAAAACTATGTGAGTTCAATCCCTTAAGTAGAAACTACATTCCAATATACCACGATTCACTTAAAAGACATAGGGAACACGAAAGATTTAGATAGTTACAGCTGGTCTGGCTATACAATTCACCTATTCATCAAGCTTCATCAAAAAAGCGCACTCAGCACTTTGTTATACGTATGYATCATTTAATATATAATTCTAAAAAAAAAATAAAAAACTTAATTTATTTATATTCAAAGATTTATTTTTTTGTTTAATTAAGGTCGAGTTTTTTTATATATAGAAATGGTATTATTTATAATGAAAAACTAGTTTATTCCTTTAATAAAGCTTCTTGCTTTTCAGCTTGTCTTTGAGCTCTTCTTTCTCTTAAGGCTCTGTTCTTGATTCTTCTAGCTTCGGCTTCTTCCTTCAAAGCGTTTTCTCTGGAAGCATCGGCCTTGGCTTGGATGATGTGTTCAACTAAAGCTCTCTTGTGCTTGAAGGCGTTACCCTTGGCAGCCTTGTATAAAGAGTGGTATAAGTGTCTGTCGATCTTACCAGAGTCTCTGTATTTAGACAACAATCTTCTCAAAACTCTTAATCTTCTGATCCAAACAACTTGAGATGGTAATCTAGCTTCAGCTGTACCTTTTCTCTTACCGTAACCAGTGTGTCTACCGTTTTGCTTAGATTCCTTCATAGCTCTGGTTCTGGATCTAGAGTGAACAGTTTCAGCCTTCTTGACAATAACGCTGTTCTTGATTAATTTTCTGATAGCTTGTCTGGAAGAGGCTTCCTTGATTTCGGAAACACTGGATGGGTCCATCCAGATTTTTCTCTTACCAACACCAGCGACAGCAGCAGCAAGTCTCTTTTGAGTTCTTAAAGTAGCCCTGTTTAAAAATRGTAGTGTTGTATTTGTATWAGTTATTTCTTGAATTTRGACAGAAATAGATAATAATTGTTAGTAAATTTTGCCTTTGACTAAATGGTTTGATTTATATGTACGTTGCCTTATCGTAAWAATAAAGAACATATCAAGTTATCACAAAACTGTAAGATGATTTCTATAGACTTCAATTGCTCCGGTGTATTCCTCTAACATCTCTTGGGTTTGATGAATTGTGTCTTAATTATACTTCACAGATGTCAATTATGCAATAATCAGCTATTCCACAATTAAAGATCCACTTAATATCATTGTTCTATATGCCATATATGTTTATTTAGCTTTCTATTAGTGATTAACACTTTACACCACAATATTACTTTGCTGTCTRGTTGAACKCATGAATCTTTTGAAATAATWRTACAAAATCTAATTCTACACTCCACTGTTGAAATACAAYTWATATCCACGGTTTGAAYAAATAATAGCAAAAAATTATTGAAGTATMTTCATTTTCAACAAATAAAACTCCATCTTCTTTCTGGTTATTAATTKTAGTTTCAAAATTCACCAATAAAATACAATTTATGKTTAWTATCGTCTTTGGAAATAATCAACTAACTCCATGTTAAAGCTTCGCTTGTTTGTTCTAGTGTATCCCGTATGACATTGACTTGTCAACTATTATCTCATTTTTGTATTGTACTTTACATCTCATTAAGTCATTAGATTGTCTTGCCGGTGCATCTAGCCTGTGTTATATGATCATCTTAGTTTTTTTTTCGTAGTACTAATCATTCTACATACATTTTTCCCTATGTTAATTTGGTGGTTTATAGTTATTCTCTTCAATAAKACTACCTTTTGTGAAAWTCTTCAAGATTTCTTAATCTATTACCAATATAGAGAAAAAAGACCATATTAAAAATCTCAAGAGAGAAGGAAAAAAAATATATTTGGAAAAAATGAAAGTCAGCAGCAGAAAAAAAAGATCCAATAGGGAAACACAGATTAGAAATTAGCCTAGTAAGAATCTTACCTAACCTGTTTCGAAAAGAAAAAAAAGATTGCTGTCTAAAAAATACACGTAGACAGAAGAGTCTAGAAATCACTGTTTAATGCAGTCAACAACACAGATATTTCAAAATTAGGAGTAAATTCATCAAAAAGTTTATAAAGTAACTCCCATTTTGTGTTTTAAAGTGCACTGAACTATACAAAAACACATAGAAAGTTATTAAATTTGTTAAAAATAATTGTTTTTTTTTTACCTAATTAGCTATTGAAATAAATTTATACTTTCCTAAAACAGAAAAACTGTATCTTTTTTTTGGAAAGAATATATTTGTCTGGTGAAAAAAAAACAACGTTGGCGTCTGTGTAATGCTCGTGCGAACCTCATTTCTAAAATGGTGYTTATAATATTTCCCACAACTTTAAAAAAAAAAGAGTTTAGAAAAAATTGTTACAGTTTTTTTTCTCAGAATTTTAGCAACTCGAAATTTCTTTTTTTTTTATCCACTGAATAAAATTTCCCCATAAGGAAATYCAGATAACTTTTCAGCAACAATCCTTGAGGGGGAAAAAAGTGAAACTGAAAATCATAATTCTTAATTTGAGATTCTCAAAGTTCATTGACTTTTGATAAATTAGTGTCTTATCGCACAGTTTCATTTATGATAAAAGAGATAAATATATTGCAACCGAAACCACACCATATATAAATACCACATACACAAAAAATGGCCAAATCATTGAGAGCTAAATCCTCCCACAAAGCCAAAAGATTCAGAAGACACAATCTAGAATACCAATCCGTTGTTGATGAAAGAGCTGAAAGAATTGCCAACAAGGCTATTGACAACTACATAAGCGAGAAGATCAAGCTTGCGAGAGAAAACGGTGATGAARCCACCCCGGAAGATGAATTAARAGAAACTTTCAGAGCCGAAGCTGAAGCTCTATATAGAAAGAAAGGACCAAAGAGTATTGGTGATGAAAACATGGAAGTCGAAAACCAAGAAGAAAGCAGCGAATCCAGCGACAAGCCTAAGGTCAGTACCTCAGGCTGGCGTAGTGCTAGACACTTGAACTATAGAAGAGCCAAAAAGGAGAAGTCTAAAAAGAAAAAAGGTTCTTTCATGAAATTCTAAGTGAATGGTGCTTTAGACTCTCTAAAAAAAAGAAAACATTATTTGCTATACATTGAAGATATCATTGAATATWMTCTARGGGTTGTTTRGRCAYCGGATAAASGATAATGCATATGTTGCATTGCTCTCTAATAATGAAAGCAAAGGTAAATGGTTGTTTTGTCAGTTGTATRCGAAAACTCTTATKTTCTTTCTYCTTCAATACCTKAAAACTTTATATAGGACAATAAAAATGATATTACCATTTTAACATTACGATGTTASCTTTTATCGTKTAGRAATACCACACTGTRGATYMTTATCAASARGTGAAAKTTASTGCTAKAGTAGCACGTGCATCCWTGTAATTAACCGTTATTTGCATTYYTCAAAAAATAATGATAAAAATGCGCAARTTRAGTATYTTTTTTTTTTCAGTTTTACCTTTWAAATATTTAAAAKTTTTGCACTACAAAATTAMTTKTARAKKTTAWAGAACTAACCAATGAGATAAYCTTYRTTTTWATTTGTGTAGTATTGTTTGAAGCTTTTCTTACYTGCAGCTATAYTGAMTYAYCTAAAAACTATTAAAAGMRACACGACAAATCATCATGTTTTCTAGCTCTGGAAATGATTTTTAYCTCAAGAAAAAATCRYTAACTTCTTTAAATACCGAGCAYGTAGAAGTTGAAGAATTYATATCAAGTCAGCCAAATGTWAGRGCMTTATCRAAGTTCTCYATCAAYAAAAGCACAATAATGTTTGRMGATGATCCTGATTCSTCTATGAACTCMGCYATTGAACTTAGTGATGARAACGAAGACGAYTCAGAWAATGAATACATTGAGGGGTAYAAATATGAACACAAGAATTTGATGACCATGGACCCAAAGCCYATYCCAGAAAGAAAATCCGYATTTRTKGACACASCRCCAATACTAATCAACAATGAAAGTGTMTCCAGTGTTGTAGCCTATTCTGCTTTCAAAAGCGGAGGTAATACTGTTTCCGTGCTRTCAATTTCCCCMGARGACAACTCATACAATGTCCATAGCTTTACAAGAAGAAGATCATCAGTATCCAAGATGCCAATGAGYAAGCCTTTGTCTGCCTTCAARGTTGTYAATYTGGATGCWGAARRSGATGAGATGTTGGARATTCATGAGGATATGCACAACGAGGATGTTTCCTTGATGCATATYGATGACARCAGCTCYATTTTTGTTTATGACGATATTAATACAGAAGGATCTGTATTGAAATTGTCTTCTGAAGAAAGCAAAGCAAAAAAGAGACAAAARAAGCAACTWGRTGACTTTGAACCAATCAAACTRCTTGGTGAGGGRGCTTATGGRCAAGTCTTGTTAGTCAAGGAAAAGGYAAACAACAGCATTTTYGCAATGAARCAAATGCGCAAGGCTAACATACTTATCATGTCAGATGAGCCTAATGAAAAAAAGCAATCRGCAAGTAGTCCTAARATGAAGCAAGTKGAAAGAACATTYTCRGAAAGAGAYATATTAACAGARATAAATCATCCGAATATTGTGAAATTRTTCTATAGTTTCCATGATCAAAACAAGCTYTAYTTGATTCTGCAATATGTTCCTGGAGGGGAACTCTTCTTCCACTTAAACAAATTGAGCAAGTTYAGTGAATCTGTAGCAAGCTTTTACACRTTGGAAATATCATTGGCMATCAAGTTTCTTCATGACAARGGTATAGTKTACAGAGACCTGAAGCCTGAAAATTGTCTTTTGAATGAAAGAGGACATTTAATTTTAACGGATTTTGGATTGAGTAAAAACACAACCACAGATGTTCTCTATTCATATTGTGGAACACCAGAATATGCAGCGCCGGAATTACTAGCACCGGATAATTGYGGATACACAAAATCTGTSGATTGGTACAGTGTGGGCTGTGTTTTGTATGATATGCTAACGTCCAAACCACCTTATGTAGGCACTAACCCAGCATCGATTTTACAAAAGATTAACAAKGATCCTAAAAAGCTGTGGCCAAACTTTGCTTCGTACTTATCAACAGACATGAAAGACTTTTTGTCTGGTTTGCTGAACAGAGATGCTAATTTAAGATGGGATGTTGACAGCTATTGGGATGAGAGAGTGTTGAGTAGAGAAGAAATCAAAAAACTCAAGAGTGATAAAAAGAAAAAGAAGAAAAATAAAGCAACAAACCAAAAGACTAGCTATTACAAACAGCACAACATATTCAGAAATTTAAGTTGGGACAAGTTATCCAAGGCAGAATATCAAAAGGAAAGCTTTGGACCTATAGTGCCGATAATCACAGATAAAAACTTGGCGGAGAACTTTGATGATGAATTCACAACAAAAAACATCGATGAGTTACTATCAATAAACAGTGTTGAAAAGATACTTGATGTAAGCTTGGAAGAGCAAGAGCGATTATTCCAAGGATTCAGTTATGAAGCGGACTCTGAATTCCTTGAAAAGTACATGGACAATTACAGAACAGTATGATTATTTATTATTTATTTTTAATGGTTTAATTTATAGTAAAACGTTRTAGTATGATGTTAAGTAAATTAATGCACGTGACTTATACCAAACTTTTAATTTCTAAWAWTTTACYGTGTCTAATTTGTGTTGATTTTTTTTTAAKTRAGTTAATCAWMTTYWRCCTTYTTTTTACAATGTTTACAATTTAAACAAAATGTAAATAATGAGARAGAAGYYATTTRTTRAAAWKAAARATAMCSCYTSTCCTTTTATTTCTTWTTWTGCAAACACATTGATAAATATGACTAATCTCTTGATTAARGAAAAAYTAAAATAACAGAAKAATCCAAACTYMACWRYAAATAAAAACTCAAGTATCCAAGKAAACWWTCCTGTTTTATTRAGAACCACCACAAAGTTYASCMATWTTAAWCATTMATAGTTTYACATGAGTAAGGAAAAAAGTCGTCGCAAAGATGACAAGAGAGAAAAGTTTAGGACACCACCTTTAACACAACAGCCACATTTTGCGCATCAACCTCAACAGTATTACTACTACTACCAGTCTCCTGYTTACCCTTCAGGAATGGTTTTATCGCCACACGCGTCWCCAGGCTATAATGCTGATGCCAATCTCATGTCGCCACCCCATTTTAACTACTCCTCTGTGTCACCCTCCCAAAAATATCCTGCTAATAAAGCCAACCAGAACTACTCTAATTATGGCCAGCCCATGTATGCTTATCAGTACTCTCCTAARGGTAACCAGAACATGCACTACTCTCCAAAGAAATACAATGGACCATCTAACGACAAGCAAAATCAGGGATGGATAGCTTCACCTAAAAAACAGGGGCTGAACAAAACACCTAAACTAAAGCAGGCATATYCTTGGAGTCCTAGCRATAGAAATAACAAGCAAGGGGGTAGTCCTTCAAGAAACAACAACCGTAGTGGGAAATTTAATGACAATAAACAAAATAAAATGACACCATTAACATCAAATACAAATATCAAAAAGGACTTTGTTAAACAAGAGTTRAAGAACTTTGAAGACTAYAAGASYCAATTGGAAACACATGAASWGAKCACAARAARCGCAGAAGAYCATAAATATRTGACAGARATAAATACCACAAATTGTCTTGAAAAAAAATGCTTGCATCTGTTGAAAAAACCTGTTTATGATGTTTTGTATGAATTGGACATGGACAAATTTGTTAGTYTTGGGGATGWGCAGGAAAGTGACCAAAYAACYGAAGTGGACAATGAWTTTGATAATTTGTTGCTAGGTGAGATTAMAAAYGGTCTTGAGCTTAACATTGACAGCTTTTTTGAAAATTTGAACAGTGTTCTYCAGAGAARCAATGAAGAGAATGATATATCAGCCTTGGATTTATCTGAGTCCAGCATGAACAAGAGYATGTCYTCRGGAAGAATGGTTGTTCTAAAGRAAAACACYAATCTCTTTGTTTCCTCCAAGGGCAAAGATCCTAACACTAGCATCAATGCTGACAGAAGAACTAGCTATAATTCCAAAACCGRAAATGGCAGTARAACGCGAAATCTACGAAGAACTTTGAACTTAGGAACATCTGGACTAAATAACAAAGATCTTGGAAAGGCCAATACCCAATTGCTATTTGGGGACATAGGAGATTCCAGTTTCATCAAGTCAAATAAGTCGAATAACTTTAACAAGCTCATAGAGACCTCACCGAAGAAGTTGGCACTGAACCAAAAAAACAGCACAGAGGCATCTCCAACAAAGAAGTCAAGAAGCCTAGTGTCCAAGGGTGCATCTCTGCTGCAGGCAAACAGCGATGAGGAAGGCGACGGATCACAAAATGTTTACTTGGGTAGTGGATTGGGTCTGCTGAGACAGCCAAGCATCATTGASTACTCTGAAACAGAGCCACAGACCGACAAAGCCATGGCTCCGGGAAACGTCTCTTTATTGGATCTCAGCTTTGATGGAAAGGCAATGAACAAGTCAGATTTGTTCAAGTTGATAGATTCATTTGAAATGTGATGTATTTTTTTCATTTWTTGTGTAGTCCTATTTATATTGTTSTTTTCAAACTGTGAATAAATTCCCTCTAATCTTTAAAATTTTTAATAGCTTATATAAACTGTATTTACATGGATATATGGAAGTAGTCCTATTTCGTYTTTCATTTAATGTCTTACAACAGAGAAGCCAGGSTCGATTTTTCTGGCCAAGCTGTATTCATTTCTAATGAACTCCTTGATGGACTCGTTGATGTATTCGGATACTTCTGGGGGGATGGCAGTGTTTGCGGCTTCAGGTTCCAGAAGATCACTGGTTTGTTCTATGCTGGCTTGTTGTGCCTCGGAGGATATACTCTCAATGGAGAAGTCAGGGTTGATCTTCTTGATTTCCCCCAGTATAACGTCKTCGTCGACCTTGACAACCTCGACATCGACTATTTCCTTGTTTTTCAGTAACCCAATTGCTGTCTTCTTGTTGATTGGGAGTATGTGGATCTTGTTCAGTTTACGGGATGTTATGCCTATGTTCTCCAAAAGGGTCTTTTTGGTGTGTGGAACATCYACTAGRGATCTTCTTAGTGTGGCCTTGTAGAACACAGACTCTATTTTGTTGGCAAACAGAAAGTTTTTRAARACTTGAGACATGTCAGATATGTTAAATGGATATGGRKATTGGWCTTATATACTTTTTCTTCTATCTYCMGCATAAGWTGTAWGTGATTATCATRAGAAGTCAGTTAGAGTAAAAGGAAAAAWTTTTTTTTTCTTTTTTTTTTTTTTKGAGTGAASAAAAGTGAAWTYRAAACGCTACCAAAAMATAAATGWCACATGGGTTAAATCCGAAACGCCAAAACCAWCTATTTTCTTCACMATCWACAGGAAAATAAACTKATCACARCATGTCATTATCTGAATCAAAAAAGGYATATAAAATCACCAAACTWAAGGCACAAAATGGAACAAGARTYTKTGGTATTYAATGAAAAGTATAGATCTGAAACTCCTGAYAGAGTTTACGTCATTTTAGAYATYGCATCGGAGAAAATCAATRTTGGTGTTTTRAACATGATTTATGAGCAAATAGTTGATACGCAACTTAAGACTACWATTTTTTATAATTCRAAAGCTTATAACATGACTGATTTATTGAMAATTTTACAGGCAAAAGACGTAGCTTCAGGTGTTAAGAACTTCTGTGATGATCTCAAGTATATTCAGAAAGAGTTTATTTGCAATGAGGRWGTAAGAATAGACAACTATCTRAATGTGATTATATTTTCCGATAAAGTTATTGTAGACAACGATGGATGTTCCCAAATAATTAAAGAATTTGAAAGCAGCTTCAAATCTAGAGATAAGGATACCACTTATACGAAAAATATCGATATTACGACAATTTTATATGACATTGAGGTTAAAGATGAATTACTAAATTCTTATACCCAAATTTYTGAGGACCACGAGGTATACAAAATAGATGCTTTAGAACCGGATGAGTTAAAGCAACGTAAGTTAAAAGGCACATATGATCATATCTACGAGAATATACACGATATCAGAAAGTTAAAGGTGGCCAGCAAGCTAGAATTAACATTCATGAACTCAGATGATACAAGCATGATGTGTGATGTTTATGAACTGGGGAGCCACAGCTTACTTGCAGGCCAAATCAGTTACAAGACTAAACTGTACGAAAGTGGGAATCCGCAAAAAGGAGAGGTCTTTAACAAGAGATACAACATTAATCCGATCACCAACCAGAGACTGGACGATAAAGACGTCAAAAGCTGCTATCAACTTGCAGACGACAGTTTYATCACCACTGARGAAGCAGACAAAATCTTCCAAAAYTATGTATGCATTGGAGAAAAGAAAACGATTAAAGATAATGAAACGTTCTTATATGCCCTTGGATTTGTGTCCTTGGAGAGCTATTACCAAGTAGCAACTCTCATAAACATTTCRAAGGCATTGGAGCTAAGATCGACGGATGATATCAAGAATGGGGCTGTGYTCAGTGACTTTAAATCCGAACTTTATGATAGTGGGAAAGTTATGCTTTGTTTGGGCAGAGCCTTGGCTTCRAAGGAAATAAGAAACTATGTTGTSGTTGCTCAAAAAATTGGTCACATAGAAGCATCAGATGATATCAAGTTGTTTATGTTGGAATTACCATTCAAGGATGAGATTCGTATGTTTCCCAAATGTGCAGCCAATGAAGATTACAAGACGTCGACAATAGAAAAGGAGTATTACAACGACTTCAAAAGCATCTTTGAAAACATCTTTGTTGGTGACAAAAACATTAAGATATCTTCAGATGAGTTCAAGAAAATGGTCGCTGAATACAACTACAAGGATGTGAATACAAAAAACTATGAGAACTTGTTCAGAAAGAAGGCCTTTGTCTCCGTGGATGAAGATCCAGTGGGTGTTGATGAATTGGACGACACGTATGGGCTAATCGAACAAAGAAACGAGTACTTGTATGCGGGCTACACTGATGAGCTAGACATCATGCACAGAATCAACAAGGCCTTTTACAAGCAGYACCAACACCTTGAAAATGCCAAAAAGAGGGTGTCGAAGCCTCGAACGACGAATGGAGTGAAAAGGGCCAAGAAGTAAAGTGGATTACGTTTATTGAATCACGATTGTTAGATTTTCTAAGGGGCAGGTGAATCTTCCGTGTTTAGTGTTTTTTTTTACCCCTTGTGATTTTTTTTTATATTTTTTTTCTGGAGGGAGATGGATACCCTTTATTTTTATATACAGKACTGRTCCTGGGATTATATTTAACACTCAAGTGTTAATYGTATAACAGATCAGTTGRCCAAAAACCAAGAATATATTATAGCTASAAAGTAACATCGTTAGCAGTCGCATATTGTCTGAACCGAARAAGGAAAATCAAATATAAATATAAAGCAATATGGTTGTTATACTTGCATCTTTGTTCTTACCATTYACCCCTCAATTTGAGATTAAGTCAAACACKGATGCCTCTGCTGCTTTGATGGAGAGTACCATTGTTAAGGACTCCTCTTTGCCAGCTGCTTCCAACTTGAAYACCAGTCACAACAACAGTGCAGARTACTCATAYGGTAACATAAGCAGTGGTGCCTTGACACCTGARGTTGAGGAGCACTTGCCGCTAGTGTCTGCAAGCAGTACRAACTTGKCMCACTCTCTWAACAATAAAAGAARCTACAACCGYCCTAGAAGYAACACAAGCAGCTTTTACAAAGAGGCTGGTGTCACAGAGGGTGATGCTGTTGAGGGCTTGTTTGATCCAAATGTTGCATCAAAGAAGCACCAGCAACTATCCAAGGAAGARGTKTTCAARAGCAACTCCATGGTGACYCCTAATGACATAATYAATGAAAAAMTTCAAAATGGAGACATTTCCGGCTTGAAGAAAGAAAATGAAAACAACGCATTGATCGACAACTCCAAGATTGCCGAACATGCTATTATTGTCAATCCTGAWGAACACGAAGCATTGAAGGATACAARCGCGGAGGAATCYGATGCCTTTATGAGCAACTTGACTGCCGGTGCCTCTGGTCTTAACATGACCAGTTCAAATCAACATGCTCCAAATACCTTAGACAGTGTTGCCTCCCAGGTCAACATTGATTCTATRAGTAGAAAGCGTCTTCCTCACCTGCACGGTCCAGGAGCCCACTTGAGAARCCCTAATGAACCTGTTTTTTCCGATTTGCTCAAGCACAACTTGGGTTCCTCTGCCAATTTGGACTCTGACTACAACTCACAGGCTTCCTCCTTGGACAGCAGTGTTTCCAATTTGAACGCCATGTTGATGGAGCCACAAGCCAGACACGCAGTTAACGGCAGACAAGGGCATGAAATGAGCTCTCCATTGCATGTTTCCAGCAATGCCATGAATCAAAACAACTCCTTGTTAAAGCAAGTTTCCAATGTTTTGATGGGCAATAAGCCAGCAGGTACCATTATCACACCAAAGTCTAGAGAGTTACCCTCCGAGGAGAAAAACGTTGACCTTTCCAGAGACTTGAAGGCTGGGCTATCAAGCACCACCTCAATGAAGAGAATCCACCGTAARTCCAGCGGTGCAGGTCCTCATCCGGGAATGGAATCCATWAGCAGATCCAACTCWCACACCCAGCCTCACAACTTCAGGGGACAATTGTCAGAGATTGATGATGTTTTGGACAATGCAATCCATGATGAGCCTCACCTCTATCAAACCAACACTGCGGCCTCACWGGACTCTATTTATCCTGAAAGAAACATGCATGCCGACGGGACCTTTTCMGACGATGGAGTTGCCTCTGATAATGACTCCAAGAGAGTTGAAAGAGCTAGCTTTGAGTTCAACCAGCAGGAAGTTCCCAAATTTGGWGGGTACTCCAATGCTGAGTTTTTGAAAAGCAACCTGTTGAATGGCCAGCAAAACATCTTTTCAAAGGCTGATTGGTCCATTGTTCCTTCCCACAAGTGCAACTCTGGCTTGGTCAATGCAGTCAACACAGCCATCTTTGAAAAGACATTCAACCAGCCAGTTATTTTTTATGGTACACTGGGTGTTCCAACTGATGTTCTGCCTGAAAATGTCTTGGAAAATGTCACGGGTACCTTGAAGGAGGAATTCAATTGTGAATCCGTCATATCCGATGATATAACCTTCAAGGGTGCCTACAAGAACTTCTGTAAGGAGATACTTTGGCCAACTTTCCACTATCAAATCCCAGACAATCCAAAGTCCAAGGCGTTTGAGGACCATTCATGGAACCATTACAAGGCCTTGAACCAGAAATTTGCTGATAAGATCATTGAGAACTACAATGAAAGCGACACTGTCTGGGTTCATGACTACCACTTGTTGCTTGTTCCAGGCATGGTCAGGGAGAAGTTGCCTGATGCCAAGATTGGCTTTTCTTTACACATCTCATTCCCATCCTCTGAAGTCTTCAGATGCTTTGCCCAAAGAGACTACATTCTAAAGGGTCTTTTGGGGGCCAATAGCTTGGGTTTCCAAACTGAGGAGTATGCCAAGCACTTTGCACTAACCTGTAACAGACTGATGCAAACTGACGGTGACATTGAAGACGGTATCAAGTTCGATGGCAGAACTATTCATATATGTACTGTTCCAATTGGTATTGATGCTTTTGAAGTTCAAAAGAAACTGAGAAATACCGAGGACTTTGATATCTTCAAAACAATCATCAAGGACAGATGGGCTGGTAATGAAACCAAGAGACTCATTGTGTCCAAGGACCAGTTTGACAGCTTAAGGGGCTTGAAGACGAAGTTCATGGCATACGAGAAGTTCTTGAGAGACAACCCATCCTAYATTTCMAAAGTCTGCTTTGTTCARGTTGTCACTGGATCCACAAAGAAGGACAAGTACTTGGAAAAGGACATTGTGGGGCTGGTTGACAGAATCAACAATTTATCCACTGACATCACGATGCACCAGAACATTGTGTTGTTGACACAGGAGTTGACTGAGATTCAGTACTACGCGTTGTTGAGTGAGGCTGACATTTTCTGGGTCAACTCCATGAGAGAGGGTATGAACCTGGCCTGTCACGACTTTGTTGTTGCCAACTGTGACAAGAACTCGCCATTGATGATATCTGAGTTCACTGGTTCTGCTGAGCTGTTCAAGGAAGGTTGTCTTTTGACCAATCCATGGGACATCAAGAGATTGAGTGAGATAGTCAAGTTTGCCCTGGAAATGTCTCCAGAGGAAAAGAGAAGAAGATGGAAAAAGATGATGAAGAAGCTRATAATYAATGACAGTGACAACTGGATCATTTCCTCTGTCAAGTCCATAAACTCMTCATGGGAGTTGAACATTGAAAGATCAACCTTGTTGAATTTACACAATGAAGAGTGGGAAGAAAGTTACAGTAATTGTAAGGGCAAGAACAAACTATTTGTGTTCAAGATCAGYGAGCCACCTACTCCAGAAATCATAAAAACAATGAATGACTTGTGTTCTGTACCAGGAAACAAGGTCTTTATCTTAAACTCCTTTGACAAGGCCACAGTGGAAAGATATTACGCCAGAGTGGCCAACTTGAACTTGATCGCAGAAAACGGTGCATTTGTAAGAATTGATGGTATTTGGTACACCTTGATGGGTGACAACTTGTGGAAGAATGAAGTTTTGCCGTTGTTACAGGACAAGCTGGAAAGATTGCCTGGTAGTTACATTAAGGCTGGTGAGTCGATGTTCAGAATCCACACTGAAAATGCTGATGACAAGGACAGGGTCAATGACATTGTTGGTGACTTGATATTGCACATCAACACATTGTTTGGCTCTAGAAAGGGGATACACGCTTATTACCACAAGAGTATTCTGTTTGTACAACAATTTGGATTGTCCTTGAARGCAYTRAAGTTCATTTTCGATTACTATGCCACCTCWGGTTCATCAACATTGCACAGAAACTCATCAGCAAGTAGCTTGTTCAACCTGAACACCACAAATGGATATGCYGACAGCATCAACATGTCAAGAGGACCATCCATGAACTCGCCGTTGTTGAAGCCACTGATGTCACCTATAACACCATCCACCCCATCCAAGGTACAGCTACAGTTGAAGTCTGCCAACAACAGTGACATCCAGATAGATKATTTAAACAATGATGATGCCTGTTCAAGCAAGGGCAGTGTGGATGGATCCAATGGCGACTACTTCAACAAGAACAACAGTTCCGTGCTAGCCACCAACGCAAGACCACACTTGAACACACTGCAAAGCTTTGAGCAGTTGAGTTTGCTGAACAACAACTCAGGCGGAGAAAGCTTRAAGGGAGTGAACAARTTCTCCTTTGCGATGATCACWGGTTCCTCATCTCCAACAATCGAGCCACTGTTTGAGTAYATAAACAGATTCAAGGGGAACAACATTGCATACACCTACACGTGTGTGTATGGTGACCCAACGTCCACAAATGCCCATCAACATGTCAACGGTATGAATGACTTGATCAAGCTRTTGTCCGACAAGGAGGAGAATAARGACTAATATAAAARAGAGAATGTATATATTGCAATTGATTAAAACTACTTACGATTATGAGATTATGTGCYTTTGAWWACCATTACGTATGTCCGTGTAGGTAAAATTTTTTCTTTCTTTTTTTTTTTTTGGGGGGAAGTCTCTTTTGAGCAGTAGAAAAATTTTAACCAATTCTGGAAATATTCCCATTTTTCTTCTTTTTTTTGTTCAGCRTTTACAGAAAGGTAGTGCAAAGACCCAAAGAACATATACAGTAAGCAATGGCCAAGAAAAACGTCAAAGGTGGTAARAAAGGTAGAAGAGGTAAAAACGATAACGAAAGTCAAAAGAGAGAACTGATCTACAAGGACGAGGGACAGGAGTAYGCYCAAATYACAAAGATGTTGGGTAACAGCAGAGTCTCCGCCAACTGCTTTGATGGGGTTGTGAGAATTGCCCACATYAGAGGTAAYCTAAGAAAGAAGGCCTGGATGTCCCAAGGTGACATAATTCTGGTTTCYCTAAGAGACTTCCAAGACGACCAGTGTGATGTTTTRCACAAGTATAACTTAGACGAAGCCAGAACMTTGAAGCAACAAGGTGAATTACCAGAAAACGCCAAGATCTATGAAACCGACAACTTTGGTTTCGAGGACGACGAAGACGTCAACTTCGAGTTCGGTGCTGAGGACGAAGAGGAAGAGGAGGATGACGATGAAGAGTTTGATATTGATGATATTTAAACGTGCTTTGAAATAAAGAATAAAAATATAAGGAGAAGTTTTTGCTTCATTTCTTGTTGGAAATAMTAGGSATTACTCCGATATACGCTATAAATATATAAATCCGGGTATGTAGTTGTTCAATATAAAAATGAAGAAGACTTAAGARCATAAGGGGTTTTTAACAGTTTTGTTTGATTAYACCAAACAATTGATAAGTTTGAATGTARTACTGRTTGAACTGTAGTGAGGCTGTTCAGCCAAATGGTTCAGGTTWATGTCTACTTTTTTACTTTTGATTGAGGCTCTTCWCGKTTTTCTGTCATGATATGGTAGCGGTATGTTTCTTCTTTTTTTTTTTTTAGTCGCCAAAAYGRCATGGTCRGAGAACGRCGTGAAAACTCTCTACATAATCATCAAGAGTTTTTTACGATACAACTGTAACTGGTATGTRAGTTTTATTGAATATATATACAGTAAACAACCAGATCGTCTTAATCACCAATACAGCACAGAATGGTATTGCCTAATGCTTTGAAYCTGTCTGCCTTGAACGACAAGTTTGCCACCAAAGAGCAAATAACAGACTACCTGACAAAGGCATGTTCAGTTTATGACAGGAAGCTGTTTGACTTGCCAGCCGGCAAGGAAACCAAACAGGATGCAAATGGAATAACCCTTAAACTGCTTACATACAACATGCTTGCGCAATGTTTGACTAAGTCATCCATGTTCCCGAAGGCAGGCAAGCTAACTTCATGGAAACACAGAAACCAATTYCTGGCCTTGGAACTGCTGAGCAGAGATGCCGATGTCATGTGTTTGCAGGAAGTTGATGTCAGCTACCTTGATGACTGGGTTATATTCTTTGAGAAATTCATGAACTGCCAYTGTGAGTTTTCGAAATACGGAACCAAGAGACATGGTATTCTWATCGCCTATTCATTGGAGAAATTTGAAAAGAAATCTGTCTACAAYTCAGTGCTTGACTTTGATCATGAGCTTGTTGATGTTGAAGATGAGTCCATTTACAATGGTGCAAAGTTGACAAAGACGAACAACATTGCCATGATCATGGCCATAGACTTCAAAGCAGAGTATCTTGACACTGTCCAACAGTCTAAAAATGTYAATAAGGGTATATTGATTGGAACAGCCCATTTGTTCTGGCACCCTTTCGGTACCTTTGAAAGAACCAGACAAACCTACATTCTGCTGAAGAAACTGCATGAAATGAAGAAAGTGTATCAAGAGCCTGTGTACAAGTGTTTCTTCATGGGTGATTTCAATGCTCAACCGTACCTGGCTCCGTATGAGGCCATGGTCTTGTCGAAGCCTATTGAATTTGCCACAAACAAGAAGTCATTTTATTACATGAACGGATCCATGGAATAYAACTTTGCCACAGAAAGGTCACCYTTTGAGTTTGAYCCCTCGGAGGCCAAGGTGCATTACATCCCGGACAACATTAGAATCAGCGAGCAACTGTCAGCTGCTTTCAACAAGCTTCCCGTCAGAGCCATCAGTTTGTACGGACACAGCTACAAGAAGGTTGRCAGCAGAAACTCCATAAAGGAGTATAATAACGAGCCTCAGGCCTCAAACTCTAACGCAGGCTTCAAGGGGATGTTGGACTACATCTTTTTGGTTGTTGATGAACCCGATTTGAACGTTGATGTTGATTTRCAATACTCAGAATTGGGAAAATCCACYGGTGTGTRTATCAACAAATTGTTGGAGGTTCCGTTGTTATCAGATCTGCGTTCAAACGAGGAAATCATGTTTCCAGGTGTCAGTGGWAGTGATCATTTYTCTCTATACRGMGAGATAACACTTCTAGAAGATTGATACTGTTAAGGAAGGAGAGRAATAATGTTGCATAWTTGTTTTCATGATGTAYTTCAAATCTWAARTRAAGTCAAGTTTATYTGTGTGATGATKTCCAAYGCTGTATRTATGAATTTKTAGWTAAAAACGACAATAAWTAGCATKTTCTTTCTTTGATTTGATGAGTTAATKTYATYCAAAAGATATAGCTAMYTRTTTRATWAAACAAACGMGTAWATMGATATAWTAAGTTWTTAAARTGRTYTTTTGAATGGGYTCTTGATCARTGTTGATTATCATAAGCATTGTGTAAATATTCACACTRTTAAATGAAGTATTTATTACAGAATATGTATGAAAATTYATTTTGACATATTAATTATTAAAAAAAGTAAACATAATAAGCATCTTCTCACAAAGCTTCTAGCTGATTGGTCCACTTGTAGCTGCCCACAATGATKATCATCATTGCATATGAAGACATAACAGAAATGAAGATGTACAARGAAGATCTAAACAACGGRAGTTTGTTCATTTCGTTCATYAATGTGGACATTGTAGACATAGCTGCGGTTAGYCCCTCAATCATTGAGTACAAGACAAGTCTTTTAGTAAATTCATTGTCATATCTTTGATGAAGAATCAATAAAATAGACAATATAATCGTTGCAATRATGTTTGCTAGATATGTACCAATRGGGAGGAAGCTCCACTTATTTCTAAGCTTTCCGTTATACTTGGATAAATAGTATCTGGCGTATGCCCCRAAGATACTAAATAGAGATGATATTGTCCAATATGAATGATGATTGTGTCTGTAMAYAATACTTAGCRCAAGCATTATGATCGTTAATGGAATGCTCAATATTGTTAAAACGTATTTTAAAAAGCTCCCRAATTTGTTGATAASCACTTCATATTTTGTTGRGCYMATTTCCTCTTCTTTTTCTTCAATGTGAAGCAATGACTTGATGTTCTCAGCCAGTGACAATCCTAGTTTAAGTCCACTCATTGAAACACATAGTTCCAAGATATTCACAATGAAAAACTCACTGACAGTACAGCCATAGTTTGGAAAGAGATGAGCTCTCATGACAGTGTGGATGAAGATTTCATAGATGTAGGTACTGAAACTTGAAAAGGTACCGCAATACCCCGTTGTTAAACAAACTTGTAAATTACTGTCATAAGARCYAAAGTTGAAGACTTGGAGAAATCCCATGAAGATACAGGCAGTGAAGTTGACATAAAGAATTGTGTTGTTGGTTGTGTATGAGTGAGAATAGAGATTGTTTATTTTGAGAAGACCCAATCTAGAAACGTTACCAATGATTGCACTGCAGATAAAGGGTAAATGGAAGTGCAGKATCTCGTTTATCATCATGGGTCACCTTGTATTTKGTTATAGGGGAAGTGTGTTYATAWCAAAAAGTAAAYWGTAAATAAAATGGATAATTTTTCAATTTCATAATTYCGSGCTGACCTTTGTTTTTTTTTTTCCTTTAGGAAAWATCCTTTAATCATTTTTCTTAAGGCSCTTTTCTAACTGRTGAGAAAGTGTAAAGAAACATAAAGATTACCCATATTTCGAGAAAGTGCCACTGCTTCCTAAGTGAAACATAACAGCAGCACCAATATTGCACAAAAAGCCTTAAATTTTTTTTGTCAACTCGTAATCACCTCAGCAAATACATAAAGAATGAATGAGCTGTATGTGGATGCACACTGCCATATCTCCTCGGATCCCTGGACCTTAAACCATGAAAATGACAACATTAAAAATATCATTGATGATGTGCTACAAAGTGAAAACTCTTCTGATTCTAAATTGCTACTAAACATTATGAGCACGTCTCATTTGGATCATCTTCTATTGAAAAAGTGTAACGCCTTTTCKAACAAASAYCRTTATAARTTRGGTGTWGGYRTYCACCCATGGTATTCCTACATGTACTCATTTGACAGAAACATCTCCAAGCTTGATCATTATTTAAACRTTTTATCCTTTGATTATAGTGAAGTTGCAAAGCTATTGAACATTTCGGTCGATGAAAGAGAGTAAAATCRAAGAATACATAGARCATAAGGTTAYYGAAACATATCRATCRTACCCWGATGTGCATTWCATTGATGATKTGTATCCCAATGATKTGTWTTGTARTTATGACTTTGTTGGTGAAGTGGGATTGGACTTTGCAGCCAATGTYWTAAARATYGCRGAYATMWTRGGCTTRMRTGARATYAARGTCARCARAGATCATCAAATCAAAATATTCCAGTATTTCCTCGACAAGTTTGTAAACTTACAAAATCTAAAGTTTATTAGTRTCCATTCRGTCAAGGCTTCTCAGGCCACRTTTGAAATCATTAAAGRCATGGATGAGACACTCCAGCAGAAAGATAGAAAKGCAAATATTGTTTTACATTCATACACTGGAACTATAGAACAATTCAATCAACAATATTTAAAACTAAAGAACATTAACTCATTCATTTCATTATCAACTTTYATTAACTGCAAGGTACCTGTRACCAAAAAGCAAGGCAAATTAATATCCCTCCTCGATACTAAGCACATGCTTATCGAGACAGATGTTCCAATAACAAYCAATAGAAAAGATTTYRAATTCAAGAAAAACTTAGAAAACACACTCAATGTCATACTGAACTATAAAAAAGTAASYTTWRAAGAGTTAAGAAATGAAATTAACAAMAACTATGCTGGTATCATGGACTAGAACTCCAGCTTGAACTTCTTGTTGTCTTTTTTCACCTTATATATAAACTGCGAGAGTGTTTCTGCCTCCTTAACTTGTAATTCGTTTTTGAAATGCTTAGTGACCTCCTCCACCAATGTCATTTTGGATGTTCTGTTTCCGTTTATAACAGTATTGTCCAAGTTTTCCTGCACTATYAGCAGTCTGTTTCTTTCCTTCTCCTTCAAAGTCTGGAACTTTGGCTGCTGTGAGTGTTCYTTGCTCTCCTCTCCCGAGTTGGCCACTGTYTCYTGGTTTTCTGTCTTTACATCATCCTCATTGATAGAGGAAGCATCTACCTTTTTCAATGTGATTTTACTYTTGTTGTTTTTTTTGTAAGATTGTGTTTTTGTTCCTAATGGTGTTTGCAGCAATTCCCCGTTGAATGTGTAATTGTCTTGAAGGTTGTTTAGCTTATATTTGTCCTTGTACTTTCTCAAAAAGGAGTCATTCTCTATYAGATCATCAAATTTTATTTGGTAGTTGTTATTYGGRGTAGCATATTTCTTCCATACCTTGTTATATTGACTGTTATCGTGAACGTGTCTCTTAGCWAGATCTATATAGTATCTGTCCCTTTCTTGTTCGGCACTGTTAGTTGTGCTGCTATTATCTGACATTGTTACTAGGTTTATTTAATWRTGATTATCTTTGTTTAGTTTGTAGTGTTCCAACAACTTCTATATATCACAGCGATGTTAAAAAACTATCAGTTATCCAGATTGTTGKATCTTTAGGGTTGGAATTATTTATTATTTTTTTTTCTTTTTTTTGTTTTTTGGATATTTGSCGCTACAGAAAAATTCTCATCAATCAAAATCATAATTAACATGAAACTTTTTTGTAATCTTAACAAAAAGACAAGAAGGAAKYAAGTGTACACCAAAGCTTCTAATGCTATCTAATAACAAGTCTATACAGAATTTGTATRCCTTTTGTAGTACYARCKGYTMTAAYATCAARGACTATGGCTTTTTTTACAATGAGGTACTCCARMRTGTAGATGCAATMATATTCCAAGARCTGARAGAAAATTGYATAWTKGAAAACTATGAYAARAACATATTRATAAACATCACWTACGAAAACTTGATTRTCAAAAAAGTTAAAAAYAAGTTRGCAARTTATCAATCYTTGTCTAGTCACCATGAAAATATACACATCTCYTTTCTAAATARACTCTTACAATCTTTAATCAAGTCATATGTAATCTACAACTACAACAACATCAATTATCAAAGAATTCTRCTAGAAATGATATATTTGATATTTTTGAACAAACAAAATGATAACAAAACACCACTGCTAAATTCAGACATTATCAGTTACTTATTCAATCAAAATGAAATTACCAAAAAKATCTTKTTGGAAGGYATTGATTGCTCTTATAAGGATATTAGCTTMCTATCCATAAACTTTGTTAAGGCCTATAAACATGTTATCTTGCCTGAAAATGAACAAAATTTAAAAGAAATTATAGAAAATGATAATACGTCTTTAACAACTAAGGAGAAGTTGATTCAAGTCTTCAAGTCCGACCGAGAAGCTGTCAGTTTTCAAAACTATTTCATTGCAAAAATTTTAAATCTAGTTGACGACATAAGTATCGAAAATGAGGAGACAGCTTTTAAGATGATTAATGATAATTTGTTGCTGTTGAAAAACTTTATTCCTAAGCTTCAACAAGATACAACAGAGTTATTCACAACCTTGGACAAGGTCATCAGCGTCATCAAGCTATACATATCTGGAGATCCAAATATTGATTTAACCAATGAATACAAAATTATCATATCCTACAAAATATATTCCAGCATTATAGACATTATCAACCAAAACTTGTCTATAGTTGATGTGGATTACATTCATGAGATGTTACTCACTTTGAGTAACAGTGCTTGTATCCATATAACAGTTCCTTTGTACAGAACTTTACTGAAAACTGCAAGTGATGAGCAAAAAGTAAACTATCTGAATAGTCTTAACAGTGTTTTGGAAAAGTACCATCACTTTGGTAGAAGATTTGGTGCCATTCCATACATGTATCAACAGCTTTTTTCCACTTTTGGCAAGAAATCCTTGGTTGACCAAAAGTATCACAACTTTGAGTACACAGCATTGAACTTTGAAATTAAGCTGGCCATACTGCCATACCTGACCAACTTCAAGGATGAACTGCTTTGGGTTTTTAAGTACAAGCCACAGAAGGACTATGTCATGGATACTTATATTGTAAGGTTRATCACAGGAATAATCAATTTCACGCTGACCAARCTTAAGTCGAAGAATTATAAAACATTTAAGGAATGTTTGTCAGTGATAGTCGCATGGATCAACTTAGATGACTCCTATGATAAGATGCTGTTAGGTGTGCTAGCACAACTGGTCAAGAACAAGAACTTTGTTACTAGATTGGATATCAACTGGGAAAGATTGAGTCATCACAGCAATTGGTTGGTAAGAAAGACTGCTGCAGAGTTGTTTTACATTTGCAACACCAAGAACTTCGACTTGCCTGCATACATATCAAGTAGTGTAAATAGTAACCGCAATGATGATAACTCGATGCAGTATCATTTGTTYGTGCTTGAATGTTATTGCGAAGACAAAATTGTTGATAGTGTTGATGTTACATCCTTTGTTAAGTTCTATGAATACTACTTGACGTCATGCAATAACAAGTATTTGCGCTTGCAAGTCTTTAAAAATGTTAATAACTGTAACTTGTTAAAAGCAGCATTCAACCAAGGACAAAATCCTTTCAAAGATGTTGACACTATTAATCAGAAAAGCTGCGGTGTCAACGAGTTAATAGTCAGGGAATTACTAGCTATTTATGAAAATAAATTGTTAATGAACATTATGGAGTCCAACGAGTATTACGAAATTGCATTGGATTATATGCTTGCCAATGATATAAGTGTACCATTCGACAATATTTGTGATCAATTGCTAAAACTGTATGGTGCTGAAAATTATGAGTTTATCAAGTTGAAAATCGTGAAGGTTGTAGAGAAATTGACRAAGTTTGATCAATGTTCCATTCAGAAGTTATATTCAATTACTGAAGATGTACATAACCATGATTTGAGACAAGAATTTGAAGTTTTGAATCTAAACAATTATTGGACGTATTACTCTGAGGAGGATGAAACCAAGAGATTGATGAGCTTGAAAAAGGCCATTGTAAGTAAAAATAAGTTGAAAATGTACCAATTTGAAAACGATACTGATTTTGCTTTAATTACTAATATATTCAATTCTTTGAACTTACCTGTGTTGTCATCAGTAGTGGATACCTTGGATCATGATCTAGTCAAAAATGAATTAAATGAGATACTGGAAGTTTTATTGAAAGAGCTACGAGAGGATTATTCAGAAACAGGTAAGAAGCACTCCTCTAAAAATACACTTTTCGAAGTAGACAACTTCCACAACATTTCTAATCTGTGGTGGTACATATATTTGCTTACAGAAAATGTAAAGATTGTGGATTACAACTTGCCTACTGATGYAGTGGATTTATTGAAAGCAGCAGAACTGAAATCTTCATCTGTCAATAAAATAGATGTCAGATTGCTAGCAGTTTYAAGAATCACCGGATATAAAGAATTTACAAACAGCTAYTACATAGCCACCATRGATAATCTTTAACTTGAATTATTTGGGATTATATAGCTATTTAAATTGTTTAGGACCAGTCTACTAGTTTTAGTTTCAACAGTGATGCCTTCCAATACTTTTAAATATAACTGTCTAATGTTRATTTTATTCCAATGTGTTTGGGTATAATTTGGGTTGTTACTATACTTCATGAAATAAATAAGCAARCACGCAATATTCAAATCAAACTTTTCACTTRAAAAKAGTATTGATTCTTCAGGTTTTTTACTGGCCATGATTTTTTCAACTACATCTAGGCTCTTAAAGAAACTCCGTATACCCTTTTTATCATCTGTCATGTCTTTAAAAACATGTATTTTGTYGCTCATTTTGATGTCACTGTCTCCAAGGATGATACTTATATCAAATTTGGATACTAGTTCACTATCAATGTTACCATTGTTGGCTAGATAAACTTTGTCGACGTTGTCTATGAGATATACATTTTTAGAATTTTCTGATTGTGAAGTTTGRRCATCATGTATYTCTTYCATYAAACACAGCAACTCCGTATTGTCCTGTGTGTTACACTTGAGTATACTTTCAAACCKTTCWATGTTTTCATTGAAAATTGACGGATCTATMAGATCCATGCCCCACATCTCATGATCATCACCAGCACCTTGGTAGTAATCAAATTCATAYCCAAACTTGCYGTGAACTTTRTTRTTTTGGAATTTRRCATTTCCRTGATGTCTRGAAATATGRSTGTATGAACTTRCWGAGCACAAYARWAGATTRAKAACTMCAACTATTTTCCCATCAAAAACCTCCTCTGTTATGAAATCTTCTTCATTTGGATTYAAACCAGGATATATCCAGTRAGAATTTATCTTTATATATTCTCCCTTTGAGTTCGAATTAAAATATTTGCTCATCGACGATCTCAATTTTTGAGTGAAATCGGGTAGATAATTATTCGCATTTCTATAAAAGTTAATCATGTTTTCATGAATCTGTGCTTGTTCTTGGTTTACRTTCTCTAGTTGCAAYGGTARCACCAACAAATARTCTGTTATTCTATTAAATTTCTCCTCATTGATTTCTCCATCTTYTGTGAAGTAATCACTATTCACAAAAAGACTCAAAATGCAACACCATATGGGCACAGTYTTGCTAAGAGAATCTGGTACCTGTCTATACTTGCTGCTGTCAACAATCATSAGTAWTTSATCATGGCAATGAAGCTGTAATAGTCTTTCAAATATGTGTAAGTTCAATCTTCTGTAGTTAAATCCCCAATGATCTTTATGACCATCTGTRCTCTTGAAGTATGATTCAATATTGTCTGAATTCTTAGCATACCAATTACCACATCTGGCATTGGGCACAACATCTATTTCTATATTAAGTTTGGTAAATTTTTGTAAAACTTCAGTTTTTAGATAGTATCGATCATGTATGATGGAAAGCAATCTATTTTTTACTTGTTGCAAGGAGTCTGTCTTGTCAACTGACATGTAGATTTATTTTTGGTARCATATTGATTATCTATTTAGGCYAACTTTATCTCATCATTAAAAATAAATGATTACAACGTTGAGATGAGCATCSATGATTTATTACAGAATGGTTTKMAAATTTAAAAAAAAAAATGTTTTAATAAATGGTAATTTTGATTTTTCAAAAAAAAAAAWTAAATCTCCCGGGGGTGAGTCGAACACCCGATCCCAAGATAACTTGTTAAAATTACAGTCTTGTGCTTTAAACCAACTAAGCTACCAGGAGTTGTWTTAATTYRATGATWWRAATGTYATGATATGGGGATTGTATACCTTCWGATCTTGCATAGATTTGCTTAGCTTTCTCAAGGAATGCAACTCTCATCTTATCTTGATGCATTCTTTGACCCTTACGTGGTTTGTAAACYTTCTTCATTGTATTTGTCTWKTAYTTTACTTTAAAGCAACTAGGATATATGTGCGGTGAAAACTTATTCAATAACCKWACTWTYCTACAGTTTAMKTACTCGTAAWTTMKYTYACYTGTAATTTACYTCCTRATTWAMTTMWYTCKWTTAATTCRMTTCGTTRGTTTTCTCCTTCATATATTTCTTGTTACAACTTAAAGATGTTTCTAACCTTAGAAACACTTAAGACGAAATACTAATGAAAATTCTTCACAAAAAAATAACAAACATGAAAATTTTGCATTTCACACCATACAGTTTCCGGATCATCCATTTTTTTTTATAACACCAAATGACCCACCGTCCGACAGCGTTGCACGCTTCACAAAAAAACATCGATGAACCAAAATGTTCATATTAACCCGAGAACCGAGCCAACATACCACAATGTTTCYTTGTCGTRACAAGCTTCTACCATCCAACCTCGCTGGATGTTCAGTGGATGTTATCCTCTCATGAGCAAGGCTCAGTGTTACAAGCTATCACAGATTGTCACCACAATCTCCCAATAACTGGATGATCTTCCACTGATTACCATACTATCCAGGGACACGTTGGTCTACTCAACCTTTCCAACGTTCCTTTTCGTTGCCGCAGTTTGTGTTCATTATCATTAGACGGGCCATGCATWTCTAAAGGCTATGATACACATCATACCTACCAATTGGCTTTACTACCCATAAGTCTACCTAGATGAACCACGAACCACTTGCGAACCTTGTTTCAAACAATGAACTTATTAACGTCGATCGAAGRGTATGCCGYTGTCTTATTGATGCCTATTGCCAACACTCTAGGTGTAATGAGACTTCAGACCCAACATACCGTCAACCTCGTACCTTATCCAATATCTGGTTCACCTTCATCTCCCGTCTACAATATGAAACAGTGGCCACATGAACATATTGCTAGTTCAATGAAGGTCGTCCAGCTTCTTGGGGTGACGTGACCCTAACAACTCCATTGTTTCATTCCTTACATGATACCACCACCYTACTATATGCATGTAGGACCTCCGTTCAACTGGTAACCCACTAACTTCATCCCGAAGTACTTGTTGTATCACATTTACCAAAATTTCGGCCGTTGAGAGGCCCAAATTCACCACATACCCCCGGTCGGTCCAACTTCGTCCCGAAGTGCATGGTGTAGAACATCGTCCATAACAATCAAGATCAGTCCTTGATTACTACTCGGTCTGGTATCGGAATAAACTTAGTCAAAACAACAACGCTACTACTAAAGAAAACACCTTTCTTTAAACAAAACTTTTACTTACACAGGCTATATAATGCCTGTAACTTACTGATGTCTAGAGGTAGGYAATTCCTCTACATCTTGCGGCTTTAGTGTATCCTCACTATCATCTAGTGCAAGACCTTGGTTGGACAAAGCTTGTACTAATGCGCCTAACTTCTTCTTCAAGAAACTACCGTGAATTARCAARTAATTYTTAGGATATTCAACCGTTATCAMAGGGTCTACTTTCTCCATCTTCACGTAAAAACTGTTGTCATCCCAGCCAACAATCTGAGATATTTGGTGTACTCTCATACTCTTTTCTAGAGGYGTCTCTGGAGGCTTTGCATAAACGACATTCCTCTTGTGATACAACTTCATATCTTTTACATTGACTTGACTACTCTTTCTTCTAGAACCTGGGAATTGGATATAATAAGCATTCTTGTTGACTACCCCCTCGACTTTGAAAGGTCCTAAGTACAGCGGCATCAACTTCATGTAAGGTCCCTTGGAGTAGATTACTTCTCTGTTAACGAGGACAAAGTCTCCCTTCGTTAGAATCAGGTCCACCTTATTATCGTTCATTTGCATTCTGATCCTAGCATCCTCCAAGTTCTCCTTCACCATCTGCTCTATAAACTTTGCTTCTGCCGCAATATCCCACATGACATCTGTGTCGGCCACCATAGTGTTTGGTGCCACACGTCTAGGATTGTAGCCAAAAGCAACACGAAAGGGTGAGARTTTCGTTGATCTACTTGGAGTAGTATTGATCACATGAGCGATATAAGGTAACATCCTACTCCAATTTCTCGACTTATCAGAATACTTTCTTAGCATGTCAACCACCAGTTGGATAGCTCTTTCAGCCTGTCCATCAGCCTGCGGATGATAAGGAGTAGTCTTCTTTAACGTAATACCAAACCGTCTCGTAGCTTCCAAATATACTCGAGACTCAAACAAAACATCATTGTCTGAAACAATCGACTGAGGTATTCCAAACTTACTGAAGACTTCCTTAAACAACAAATATACCAATTCCTCAGCAGTAAGTGATTTCTTTGTGGGAATCAAAATCACAAACTTACTAAATCTGTCAATGATAACTAGGATCCTATCATGCCCCTCTTCATCAGCTCTGTGGATACCAGAGAGMAAAWCCATACTGAGTTCATAGAATCTCCCAGCAGGTACCTCCAGTGGCATGATCTTACCCTTACTGTGATTCAAACGAGTCGTTGTCTGACACGTTAGACATGACTTGACATACTCATGGATTTGCTTGTTCATGCCTCTCCAAAACAGTATGTCAGAAATCTTCAACATCACCGTCGAAGCACCACTGTGACCACCAAAGAAAGGGTTGTCGTGGAACACGCTCATAACATAATGWACCATGTCCYTGGGCACAACAGCTCTTCCCTTGTAGTACAGAATCTTGTTAACCACCTGAATATCTGATCTTAATATTGCTGAATTGGTGTACTCAGCTGTATATCTTTCAAAAAGYTTCAGATTTTCCACTTCAGGCTCACTAAACTCAAAATTACTTTCAATAGCACCGTCAGCATTTCTAAGCTGTAGAAGCATGGCACTACAAAATTCATCACTGGCATAATGYTTTCTGAATTCTTGAATATTAATGCTGGTATCTAGATGACCTGCAAAACCGTCYTCTGCCGTGACTGCAAGAACTGGAGTCTCAGCAAAATCCTTAGCACMATCTCTAGACTCAGTAGGCATTCTACTCAATGCATCAGCAACMGTATTATGCACACCTTTCAGTATCTCAATCTTGAAATCAAATTCCAGTGTCACATCCAGTTGTCGTTGTAATCTACTACTCAAATCAGTGAAGTGATTATAAGCACTCAGAGGAGCATGATCAGTTCGAATAGTGAATTTCTTGCCAATCAAGTAGTATCTGAACTTCTTTAAGGCAGCAACAATTGCCAGAAATTCCAGATCACCAACGTAATAATTCTTCTCAGCCTTCTTCAATGATTTGGAGAAATATTCAACAACACGCCACACCTTCTTGTCATCGGTGATTACAGCAGTCTCCAAAACTGCTCCAATAGCAACTTTTGAAGCATCACAAGTTAACCTCATCTCTGCTCCTGGAGTATAAGGAGCCAAAACTGGGTCATTAGTTAGATGTTCCTTCAATAGTTCGAACGCAGTTTGCTGRCTCTCTCCCCATTCAACCTTCTTGTTGATGAAATCATGTATTGGGTTGACAATGGTAGAGAAATGACGGATGAATCTTCTAAAGTAGTTAGCCATTCCAACAWAGGATCTAGCTTCACTTACATTACTTGGTGGTATCATTTTGGTGATAGCTTCAGTTCTYTCTTTAGTCATTTGGACACCGTGCCTGTTGACCATGTAACCTAAAAACTTAACACCCGTTCTAAACAAATGACACTTTTCTCCTTTTCAAAGTGACTCCTTCTTCTTTAAATCTCGTGAAGACTTCACGCAACTTAGCTTCATGCTCAGCCAGACTATTTGAGGTGAYTAGTATATCATCCATATAGAATAGCACATCTTCAATACCATGAAGCACATATCTCATGAACTTCGTAAACTCAAACGGAGCATTCTTCAAACCGAAAGGAACTCTCTTGTATTGATAGTGACCACTTCTSACAGTAAAAGCGGTTAAATGYCTATCAGACTCTTCTACTTCCATTTGGAAATATCCATTTAGYAAATCCATACTCGAAAAGAATTTCCTCTTGCCTAACTGTTGAAGCATCTCCTGCACCGTTGGTAAATCGGTTTCTTCWGTTACCGTGTGGTCGTTTAGCAACCTGTAATCMGTCACCATCCTGTACTTATCCTTACCTTTTGGAACAAGAAAAGCTGGATAACTGTGGTTGGATACACTTCTTTCAATAATGTCAGCCTCCAAAAGTTCTTTGACCATACCTTCTATGATCTCAATCTTATCAGGATCCTTCTCAAATCTGGTAATAGACTTTGACCAATCCTTGAATTCCTCCTTCAACACAATTCTCATCTTAGGTTTCTGAGAGGTTGRGCTTCCGGTGCTGACATTARTATTCTTAAACRAAGATTGAAAAATRTCCTCAAAYTCTTCGAACATCTTCYTTTCTCTCGCCTGAAATCTYTCTGAACCATTCCCATGATTCATAGGTACCACACCATTATCCACTTCCTCTAATAATGAGAAAGGGTCGTTCATCTTCATTCCGTTTGGAATACCCAAAGATCTCAGGAAGTCTTCYTTGTCCATTGTAGTAACTTCATTGAACAGTAACCAGTTTGTAGGAGTCTTACCATCACTGTTAGAAGAAGTCTTACTTAGCAGATCAGGGTCTGATATGGATTCATTTATCARAGACTCCTGATGTGTTTGTGCTTCAACATTATTAACAGCAGCATGGTTCATAATTTGAACTAATTCTTCATTAAACAACACTTGTTTCTTTGCTGGTTCCACCAAAAATCTTAATCTTACCAGGTCTGCAAAACCCAGCAGTAGTGGATGTGGAGTCTTCTCAAACACATAAGCTGTAACATCATATTCCATATGGTTGTTCAAAACACTTAGGGTGACAATGTCACTCAAAGGAATGGATCCCTTTTCTATACCAGAGATGCTAATACCTGGTTTGGTAGTTCTAACATCTAGTTGCAATCTCTCAACCAAACTTGGGTGAATTAAAGAGATGGCTGCACCTGTGTCTAATAATGTGTCAATCACAATGCTTTCTCCATTATTAGAGACCTTCAGAGGCTTGATCCAGTTCTTTCCAGTCCAATCCACCACATAAGTTGGAGTCATTTCCTGTGGGATGGATTTAGCGCCGAAAATACCCAGATTCCTCTTCAGTGGCAGTGCACTTAAAATAAGCATGGCCACTCTTACCACAGTACAAGCAGCTCTTCATTTCAAATCTGCTCTTAGAGATCCTCTTATTTGCCTCAGAGTTCTTGATGTTCTTACTGTGGCATAAGGCTGTCCAAATCCTCTCATAACTGCTTGGATTCGTGTTCTTGGCCCTCTGCCCAGTGTGTCTTTGACCAACACGCTTCCCAGAGGTTCCGTTTACAACATTCACCTTAAAATGGGAAGTGCTGTCCTTTCTCAATGAATCAGAATTGACATATGCCATACTTTGGTTTCTTTGACTGTCAAACTTGTACAACTCATCAAAAAATTGATCAATATCACAATCAACCAACTCAGAGATCCTTCTGGTTGTTTCAGGACCAACTACTTCGCCCTTCAAAATCTCAAGGATCAACTTTTCAGCAGACCAACCCTTGGCAGCTTCTATAACCTTTAACCATCTGACATGAGCCTTAGCTAACATTGTGTTGTCCCTGCATCTGTCATCATAGACACATGTTTCAAACGCCCTTTTTACAAGTATTGGTACGTCTGTTCTATAACCATATGTTCGGTCCATAGTCTTCAAAACTTGTTCAATGGTCCAGTTCTGTTTAGCCATTGTTTGGTATTGATCAAAGGCATAACCCTTCAAAATATTAAACAACGCTTCTCTAATAGCTTTTGCTTCAACCTCAGGTCTTATACTGTCCTGTAGGTCTATAGCCACTTCTATTTTCTTTCTGAATTCGGTATAATTTTCAACCCTTCTTTGTGGATCTTCTTCCTCTCCATCAAAAGTGTAATTCTTTCCAACACGGTTGATAATAACACGGGAGTACTCCAAGTACTCCTGTCCAAAACTCTGTTCTTCTCTTACAGCACTAGCCGTGTGCTTGTACTGAGCAGCCTCTAATCTAGAGATTTTATCGGATAGTCTCTTTCTTTCGACTTGCCAATCTTCAACCTCTTGAGAAGCTGGATTTGTGTAGCCTGTACCAGTGGAAGCTTGGTCGTTTTCATTTACATGAACAGAATTGTTGTTGTCAACCTCGACAGGAACTGGTTGTCTGTTGGCTGAATTAACTTCCACATCGTTTACTTTGTTTCCATCAAACGAATGTGGTGGAAAGACTACGCCACCGCTACCATGTTACGATATGGGGATTGTATACCTTCAGATTTTCTGTAGATTTGTTGAGCTTTCTCCAGGAATGCAACTCTCAGTGTGTCTCTGTGCATTCTCTGTTCTCTTCTTGATTTAAAAACTCTTTTCATTGTATTTGTCTTGTATTTTACTTTAAAGCAACTAGGATATATGTGCGGTGAAAACTTATTCAATAACTTAATTTCCTACAGTTTACTTCGTTAAACGATAACGTACCTTTATTTAACTTTACTGTAATCTACTTCCTAACTAATTACTTTGTTTTTAATTAGATTCTCTCGTTTTCTCCTTCATATATTTCTTGTTACAACTTAAAGATGTTTCTAACCTTAGAAACACTTAAGACGAAATACTAATGAACATTCTTCACAAAAAAAAATAACAAACATGAAAATTTTGCATTTCACACCATACAGTTTCCGGATCATCCATTTTTTTTATAACCCCAAATGACCCACCGTCCGACAGCGTTGCACGCTTCACAAAAAACATCGATGAACCAAAATGTTCATATTAACCCGAGAACCGAGCCAACATACCACAATGTTTCCTTGTCGTAACAAGCTTCTACCATCCAACCTTGCTGGATGTTCAGTGGATGTTATCCTCTCATGAGCAAGGCTCAGTGTTACAAGCTATCATAGATTGTCACCACAATCTCCCAATAACTGGATGATCTTCCACTGATTACCATACTATCCAGGGACACGTTGGTCTACTCAACCTTTCCAACGTTCCTTTTCGTTGCCGCAGTTTGTGTTCATTATCATTAGACGGGCCATGCATTTCTAAAGACTATGATACACATCATACCTACCAATTGGCTTTACTACCCATAAGTCTACCTAGATGAACCACGAACCACTTGCGAACCTTGTTTCAAACAATGAACTTCTTAACGTCGATCGACGGGTATGCCGTTGTCTTATTGATGCCTATTGCCAACACTCTAGGTGTAATGAGACTTCAGACCCAACATACCGTCGACTTCGTACCTTATCCAATATCTGGTTCACCTTCATCTCCCGTCTACAATATGAAACAGTGGCCACATGAACATATTGCTAGTTCAATGAAGGTCGTCCAGCTTCTTGGGGTGACGTGACCCTAACAACTCCATTGTTTCATTCCTTACATGATACCACCACCCTACTATATGCATGTAGGACCTCCGTTCAACTGGTAACCCACTAACTTCATCCCGAAGTACTTGTTGTATCACATTTACCAAAATTTCGGCCGTTGAGAGGCCCAAATTCACCACATTGAAAAAATACGTAGAAAGAATATTTTGTAGAAAATAATTTTGAGCAAAATATTGATTAAAACTAAGTCAATGTTGTATATTATATATGTAAGAACGATCAGGAAGCATTGAAGATGGTTAAACAACTAGTATTGATTGAAACTTTGATGACGATTATTAAGATAACATTAAAACAAACATATATATGGCCAATTCCTTATTTAGCTTTAATTTTCGAATACTCATAAATTAGAAACTACGGGTTTGTTAATAATCCAAAAAAAGACTTTTTGGATTATTAACAAGCCCGTAGTTTCTAATTTATGAGTATTCGAAA